>ML792806.1:0-86626 GCA_009831015.1 Picea engelmannii
AAAGTTCGTTAAAGATGTGAAGAGATGAGCCTCTCACTTAGCCATGAAAAATTTAACATTCTTATGAATGAGGGGGTTGTTTTGGGACACCACTTATCTTCCTAAGGGATATAGGTAGAGCACAACAAAGTAAACATCATCAAACATTTACCTATGCCTCTAAAAAAAAGGGATCCCAGAAGCTTCCTTGGACATGTGGGTTATTACAGAAGATCCATCAAGGATTTTATCATATTAGCCTATCCTATATGTTTTCCTTATTCTCTAAAGATATATATTTATGTTGGACATGATAATGTCAAAAGGAATTTGAAAGTATCAAACAAAAACTCATTGCATCCCCTATTCTTCAAGGTCCTAATTATAATATTCCTTTCCACATCCATGTTGATGCTTCAAACAAAGAAATAAGGGTAGTTTTGGGGGAAAATGAAGATAGGCGGCATTATGCAATTTATTGTATAAGAAAAAACTTATCTGGTGTAGAGTTGAACTACATAATGACTAAAAAGGGATTTCTTGTAGTGGTTTATTCTATAAAACAATTTAAACATTATGTCACTAGATATCAAGTTTTGGTGCATACAAATCATTATTTCATCAATTATTTAATGAACAAACCTTATATTAATGGAGAACAATTAGATGGATTTTGTTGTTACAACAGTTTTATCCAACCATTCTTGACAAGCTAGGAAGAAAAAATGGTGTCTCATATTTTTAATCAATAATAGCAAATCTTGCAAATGGAGACATGGTAGATGATCATTTTCCAGATGAGCACTTTTTTTCAATTTTAGTACAAACCCCTTGGTTTGTAGGCATATACAACTACTTGACAAAATGGAGTTTTCTTGGGGATCTATCCTACAAGGACATATGCAATATTGTAAGAAAAAGATCATCATACACTTGGATTGCATGATATTTTTTCAAGCTTGGGATAGATCATATCCTAATGAGATGTATAAGAGAAGATGAGGTCCATGAAATCCTCCATGCCTACCATGATGAACCATGTGGAGGAAATTATGCAACAAAGAGGACAAACTATAAAATATTTGCTTAAAAAATATGTACTACATGATTTTAACCATGTTATTGATTGGGTTGTTATTCAGGTAGAACTATAGGGAGACTTCCATTCAAAACCCCTATTCATATTAGATAGGAAAGCAACATTGCTCTAGAACTAAGCCATCAGACAGGTAAAAGTGCAATGGAAGAACTTCATGCCAAATGAGGCCACTTGGGAGATGGATGATGACATGAGAGAGACATATCCATCTTTTTTTTTCGTCATAGATATTGCCACATTAAAGGAACACTAATGACAATTTTATTCCAAGGGGAAGGGGATGTAATATCACAATTTTACTCGAAATAATTGTAATTAAAGTTGTTAAATACTTTGCATGGATATTTAATTTATTTTTGTACTAACACCATGTGGTAGATATACCATGGTACTATGAATATTGTAAGTATTTTATTTTTACATTTAGTTAAAAAAAATGACCAAAGTCCGCAAAGCATGACTGCCTAAAAGGGATATGATACCACAAGAGGGGAAAGGTGAGGGGGTCTTGGGGGTTTATGCCTTAAAAAATATATCTTATGTATCTTGAACATTCACTTATTAAAAACATAGTTTACAAGTTAAAAGAGATTAAAATGAGTGGAGGAAACAAATCCCTCAATATAGGCCATCACTTCCTAAAAATGATCAAGTTGTCTTCTCTACATTCTTGGAACTAGGAATCCTTGAAGTAGAGATGGAATTCTCTTGTTAGGATTCATGTATGAAAAAGTTCGAATGGGAGAGAGAGTCTTATAATAAAGAGAGGAAAAAATAAGTTTTATCCACATGGGACAATAGAAAAGTAGATCCACTCTATTATAAAACAAACCGGCAATGTGAATGAGCCATTAGACTTCGTAAAAGAGACAAGAAACCAAAGAATTCTATGGAAGTTCTGAGATAAAAGATTACGGATTTCTATGCACACACTGAAGAGAACTGAAGGAATAATTTTTTAAGGGACTGTGTAGCAGACAAGGAAGTACTCCTTTTGTTGTCTAGGGTAGGCAATGTGGGTACCTAAGAGATTCTCTTTCTTTAACAAAATTAGTAGTGAAAACCACTTGGTTTGGACCTGTTTTACTTGAATTGAGAATCTACTTGGACTTGGTGGTATCATATCCTGGTTAGGGGGTGGTTTGGACAATGAAATACCTATGGCTAGGTGGAAATCCCTCGGTCTCATCCTATTTATTGTTCTTCATCTTTTCATACATATAAGTCTCTAATACTACGCTCAAAATTTTATTGTTTATGTATGAGGTTTGAAAAATACTATGTTGAATGATAAACTATGGTGTTCTTACATTACTTGGTAAATATTTCGATCCTATTAATTTTGCAGAAGTTGTTGAGTGATTCAAGAAGGTAAAAGAATCATCTTCCTTAAAATTGAGGTGTAGAATTGATGAACTCCTAATCCTATAACCGTGTTCTCCTTTATGCAATTATTTATAATAAAACAATTATACAATTTTAGATGTGTTTCATATTATATGGCACATCATGAACATGATGACCAATAGGGAGCATGCATCTATTGAATCTTCCATAATTTGGGAAATATTGTGTGTTTACAATCTGAACTCCATGTTTGCAAATGATAGAACACAACTTTCTCATTGTATAAACCAGTTTGTTATGATTTATTCCCCATCTTGAGATTTTCTTCCACTTCTAGTCGGTCCTATGTTTGGTGGTTGTATATTATCATTAACCATTTTGTTTTTCCCAAAAATGTCTTTATGACTTATGATGATTGGGATTAAACAAATGCCTTTTGAGAATAATTGGGGCATAAATGTTATTTTCCAATCTAATAATGAACTTTAAATTCAATTCAATGCCTTGGTAGCATTAGATTCAAATGATTGCATTGTTTTGGGTGAAAGTGTCTCTAGGACTCCATTCCTCTCATAGAGATTGATTTGAATAGAGAGAAAAGAGAATTACCAATCTACACATACACTTGAAGGGTCAAAAGATTGTAGTGCACAAGGCTAAATCAATAAGAATAGTTCTCCTATTATTTTATTTTAGATGATTCTATGATCAAACTAATCATATTTTTCGGTGGTACATCCTTGTGCCACAAATTGTTAGACAAAGTGTCACTAGAAGAGGGTGCTCTATGAAATCCTCTTAGTGTGGGTGTGCATGATTTCCATTGTTCTAGTATCCAAATTGGTACACATATTTTAATACTCGGGGTTGATTCCATTGTCCTCATCAGTTTGGATATGAATGATCTCAATGAGGAACCTCAATCTCACTCTAGAAAATTCTCTCATTCCATCATCTATAAAACATTTATGCATCTCTGGCACATTTCTACTATGGTGTGTTTGAGGTATTACATCTAAAGTTTTTGCAAGTTTCCATTCAAATTTACTCTAAAATGAAAAGTGAGGGATGGGCAATACACTACTAAAAGGTTGAAAGTTCTCTGCTCCAAATTGACCCAAGTAGAAATTGACTCTGAAATTGACCCAATTGGACTCCATTTTTTTAAAGGAATCAAATCTAATTTGCTTGACAAATCTTCCAATCCATAGATATCGTCCTCCCAAAGTTTTGTGTTGTTCCCATTTCCTAGAACCCAAGTGAGTTTGTCTTTTATTATTGGAGTGGAACTATCGAGGAGCATCAAGATAGGAGATCATTTTTTTTCTCTTTTAGCAGGCTCTCAACACATTTGACTATGGGTCCTCTAGACCAAATCCTAGGGATATGTATAAGAGAATATGAGGTCCAGGACATACTCCATGCCTACCATGATGAACCATGTGGAGGACATTATGCAGCAAAGAGGACAACCTACAAAATATTTTCTTAAAAAATATGTACATGATTTTAACCATGTGTTGAGGGGTCCTAAATCCCTTTAACTCAATAACAGGAACCAAACCCGCCATTGGGGCCCAATTAGACTCTGCAGTGTTTAATAGTGGAATGGTTCTCCAGATCTTGCGATCCATCCAAATAATCGATGTGCTTTACATTTTCTAGTGAAAGATTCTCCTTCATTTCAGATGTTCTCTTTTTGTATTTTCTCTTATAGGTGGGACCGATACAAGATAAGAGTCGGTATAAACCAATTGAGTAATAAGGTGGGAAAAGTTAACTATTGAAGAAGGCTGAGCTTGGGATAACCCATTCACTATGGCATGCAGACAATGATTCTCTACCACAGGCCTAGTACTAATACATTAACCTGCTGGTGTTCAAATTATTGATTGAGACACAATTTATAAGAAGAAAACATGCATGCGATAAACGATGTCAAGAAAAATAGTTTCCTTAAATATAATCATCAATCACATATTAACACAACAATTTACTTTCATCATTAAAGATAAGAACTATAAAACATTGAATCAGATAACTTATCAATAGATTTAAAATCTCTTACTCATTACAACATCCATTCATGAGATGAAATTGAAAATAATTCTTCTCCACATCCAATCATACACACTTTTGATGAAAAACACAAACTTGTCCTTGGTCCTAAACATGGATTCTGAATTAAGGGAGCTCCGAAATAGTTCTTTACAAATCCAAAAAATGAGGGTCTTTGCAACAATCATCGACCCCTTGCTAACAGGTCGATCCTCCTATTTATAACATACTATTAACTAAAAATAACTATTAAAGTGTATCTAAGTAAAACAAAAAATTTCCACATGGCGCTTTCTTCTATTAGTCTTCAAAGAGTCATCAAATGATCTCACTTGAGTGGAGGATTCTTCTCGTAATCCGAACACTTAATGAACAGATCTTCGCATGTGTTAGCATATAGGAATCTATGTTGTTCCATTGAGGCCGAAAGAATCTCTCTTATCTCTACTGCATGTGCTTGATACTTGACTATTATGGCACTTAATTGCTGCAACATGGTTGAGCTTTGATTGGGTTCTCCATGAACTGTTGCACCTCTCCTGGCGCCATGTTTGCCACCTTTTCTATTTCCTCAGCCCATGATGAATCTTGTTCGACGTGTGATTTGACTATGTCGCGCAAGTCAACAAAGTCATCGGGCGTACCAAATTCAGGGAGGCCGATGTCTCTCATTACATGGTTGATCTTGGTCCAGATTTTCTTTCACTTGGCCCATTTCTCTTGGATTTCTCGATGAGGTTCCTGATCCATTTTAACCCAATATTCAGCTGATTTTCTTATGCGGTTGATACTGCTTTCCCTTAGCACCCAGATGCTCTGTTCTTCACTATCTCAACCCTGTTGCACCGCACTGATATAGTCGATCCTTTCCATGGATTGGTGTTCTTTATCGTACCACCTCTCCATATCCTTTCACGTCACCAGTGCCATGAGGGTGTCTTCTTGAAGCTCGACTATCCTTCCTGTGAATAAGTGTCATTCATTCGTAAATTTGTTGTAGGCCTCCTAGAATTCGCTCCTTAGGAACACCATAGCCTGTGTGGTGTCTTGGTAATACTTTTCCAAGTGGCGAATATGTTCCAATTCCTTCAGATCAACGACCAACTCTTATTCATCCCTTTTTTCTCTATCCGGGGTGGCATCTGTGATTTCCATCCCTGCGTTGATAGGTTCAGATGTCTTGGCATGCTCTCTGTTGATCAGTTTTTCCTCCGTGGTGATGAGGACGGAGTGATCTAGAGTGATTCTAAAAATGATTTTCCCAAATTCTATAGGATAAAATAATTTTACCTTAGAAATTGCCACAATTTTATACAAACTATATAAAATCGTTAGAAATTTGAGTATTTTCACAAAACTATTGCCAAACATTTTATAGTTGGCATATGAAGGATTGTAATATTCGTCAAGGTTTCTACATTTTAAAATAAATTTCCATCCTTAAAATCATCCATGTCCCAGTCGTGGGCATTTTCCATGAAGACTTCATCTTCAAATTTGTCGTGGGCGTACGACCAGCAGGTCGACACTTGTGAAGTGTGTTGCAATACCAGGCCCTTTGGATCATTCTTGAAGAACCACCCTGTCTGGAACCTGAACTCAAGTTGGCTCAGCCCTTGTTGTTTGCCTTGAGTTGTGTCTTTAACCAAGTAAAACCCTATATGGAAACCATAAGGAATGAATGCCTGCTTCTTGTCCTTTACTAGGGTGGCGTTTTGGCCTTTCGGGATGGTTTGATAGCATATCTCTCCTACTACAAGCTGGTATGGGACATGAAATGGTAAGAGATGTGGTGCTCTGGTATCCCTGAACAACCTGATGTAGGTGTTGCGCTCCTCTAAGTACCAGTGGCCTACCTTTGATATCATCTTCTTGGCCACAGCCGATAGTCTCAGGCATTCTTTCTTAAAAAGAGTGAAATAAATTTGTGTGATGAATTCATCACAGATGAGGGAGTATGACTTCTTGTATTTGATCTCCCATGGAATGATGAAATAGATATGGACCAGGAGCTCTATGAAATGCCAACTCAGATTCATGCTGACGAAAATGTTTTTGGCGCACATGACATCAAGAAAATATGAATCCATGTAAAAGATGGGTATCTCTCCCTCCTTCGGCATCTGAGCCTGTTATATACATATGATCATTTGTTTAGAAATTATGGCTCCCCAGTTGAAATTGCTCTCGAATATGGCCACTCTGTAAGCTAAGGGCATATACGCCTCTAAAAATATGGAGCAATCCTTCTCTCGATATAATCGGCAAATGAGAGCCATCAAATAGATGTATGGATCCCTTAAATTTTTCGTTGAGTACCAGCCAGTTCTTTGGTTTGTGTATTTCTTGTCTTCCCTACACCGTGAGGCCATCGTCCATCTGGTGTCGTGGCTCTCGTAAAACTTCATGACAAAATCTGTGTTTAGTTGCTCCTCAGGGCCTCTAAGCTTGTAATACTTCTGTACTTCCACCGGTAAGAATACTCCGACAAAACCATCATTTTCATCGTTGATAAAACACTTATATGTGTCTGTGTGGTTGATGAGCCACTTCAGGAATTAAATACAGGGAAAAAAAGGAGTTATGCTTGCCACCATATGCAGGTACGATCATCGAATGTTCAGGAACACTTCGTCGTCGAGCTCTTTAACATATGGATCATTGTTTGGTATATATTTCGGGTATTCCTCCTAGCTGTTCTTGTTAACAATTTATCCCCAGTGTGGGAGCATCATCTTGGATCCTATCCTTTCCTCTGTATCTCCAAAGGACAGAGGCTAGATGAAAGCCTTCTTCGTCAATGTTTGGATGACAGGCTCTGGTCTCAGTGTATATTCCAATTGTTTTGAGATCGATGGAGAGGATCCTTCACCTACCTCTGGTTCTTTCATTTTTGGTTCCCTCGAAGATCATCTGGTGGTTGGCTTCCTTGGTGGAATTGTTCCTGTAAATCTTGCTAAACCTGGTTATCTTGATACTCACGGGATCTCTACAGCTTTCAAATTACTCGTCTTTCTTATTTGGATGCTTTGAATCTCCTTGCACGTAGAATGATTTCATTTACAACGACTCAAAAGAATTTACACCAGGGAAGAACTTACCGTGTCACATCATCCATTCAATTTAGGTGATGAGTGAAATTTAAACAGATATGCCGCCGAATCTATACAACTTAAATTCATTATGGGTTGATGTCGGAGGCGCGATGGTGATGCGGTCTATCGGTGATTTTAAATGGATGCTTCGATTGGCACACGAGGTAGCAACTAATGCGAGATTTGGTATTAATTAGCCCCTTAAATGCTCAAAATATGATCATATCTAATGCTAAAACGTCCCATCGTTTCGCTCTATCAGTGGGTGGATCGGAGATCGGGGAATTGCTATGACCGTTTTCGTTGAAGTCCTTTTGCAAAAGCTTCCGACGCTGATCAATCTCACTGTACAATGTTGTCATGGAAAAGCTGACTCGAAGGTGTGACTCAAACCTAGGGAACCAAGAATGATTCGGGTTAAAACTAGAAAGTATAGTTTTCTAATCAGTTAAAGACATGTGGCATTGAATACCAATGACCTAATCCACGTGTATTGACTGGAGTCAGGAATTTTCTTAAGTTATTCGTCCTAAAACAAACCTTAGCTTGTCGGTGCCGAAAGCGTATCTAGGATCAACGATCGACGATAAACCTACCGAGTTCTTTCTTCGGATTAGCTTCCTCAAAATGTCTCGATGCCGAAAACACATCGAGGATTGATGATCGGGAATATCCTTTAGCGCGGTTAGAATTTTTGTTGAGATCCCTTTGGGTTTTCCCTGATTCCGATAAGTGCATTGGGTATCGACTATCGACGATATCATTTCTTTCTTTGTTAACGTTTGTTCCCCTCATCTTTTACTGATGTCAAAGGGGAATCGGCTATCGATGATATCCTTACGCAATACTTTGACGCAAACAAAGAATTCCTTTTGCTGATGCCTATTGGGATCGATGCTCGGTGACTGAGGTTTCCTAAGTCTCTGTTTTCCTCTGAATTCCTTCCGATGTCGAATTTGGACGTAATGGGTGAAGTGTTTTTTGGCTGTCGATTCTTTATTCAGGTGTTAAATATTTTTAAATCATGGGGTTTCATAAGTTCAAAAAAACCTGAAAAGCTAATGAGAGTTATGATAACAAGCAAAGACAAAAAATTTCTCAAAATGAAGTCAAATCAGACAGAGCAAAGACCAAGTGGTACCCAAAAAAGTAAAAATTTGACACAAGATTTTTAGGGTGTGTTGAGTGCTCAACACCATGTTTTTGATTGGGTTGTTATTCAGGTAGAAATAGAGGGAGACTTCCATTCAAAACCCATATTCATATTAGATAAGAAAGTAACATTGCTCTAGAACCGAGCCACCACACAGGTAAAAGTGCAATGGAAGAACTTCGGGAGAAATGAGGCCACTTGGGAGATGGATGATGACATGAGAGAGACATATCCATATTTGTTTTCGTCATAGACATTCCCACATTAAAGGAACATTAATGACAATTTTATTCCAAATGGGAGGGGATGTAATATCCCAACTTTACTCCTGGAAATAATTGTAATTAAAATTGTTAAATACTTTGCATGGATATTTAATTTATTTTTGTACTAACACCATGAGCTAGATATACCATGGTACTATGAATATTATTAGTATTTTACCTTTTACAGTTAATTAAAAAAAATGACAAAAGTTCACAAAGCATGACTGCCTAAAAGAGATATGATAACACAAGAGGGGAAAGGTGAGGGGGTCTTGGGGGTTTATACCTTAAAAAATATATCTTATGTTATCTTGAACATTCACTTATTCAAAACATAGTTTACAAGTTAAAATAAATTAAAAGGAGTGGATGAAACAAATCCCTTAATATAAGCCATCACTTCCTAAAAACTAGCAAGTTGTTTTCCCTACATTCTTGGAACTAGGAATCCTTGAAGTAGAGTTGGAATTCTCTTGTTAGGATTCATGTATGAAAAAAAATTAATGGGAGAGGGAGTCCTACAATAAAGAGAGAAAAAAATAATTTTTAAGGGCATGGGACAATAGAAAATTAGAGCCAGTCTATTATAAAACAAACCAACAATGAGAATGAGCCATTAGACTTCGTAAAAAGAGCCAAGAAACCAAAGAATTCTACACAAGTTTTGAGATAACAACTTAGGGATATCTATGCACACATTGAAGAGCATTGACGGGAGAAATTTTTAAGGGAATGTGTAGTAGAGAAGGAAGTACTCCTTGTGTTGTGTGGGGTAGGTAGTGTGGGTACCTAAGAGATTCTCTTTCTTTAAGAAAATTAGTAGTGAAAACCACTTGGTTTGTTCATGTTTAACTTGAATTGAGAATCTACTTAGCCTTGGTGGCATCATATCCTAGTTAGGGGGTGGTTTCCACAACGAACTACTTATGCCTAGGTGGAAATCACTCGATCTCGTCTGGTTTCTTGTTCTTCATCTTTTAATACATATAAGTCTCTTATACTACGTTGAGAATTTTATTGTTTATGTATGAGGTTTGAAAAATACTATGTTGAATGATAAATTATGGTGTTCATACATTATTTGGTAAATATTTCCATTCTATTGGTTTCACATAAGTTGTTGAGTGATTCAAGAAGGTAAACAAATCATCTTCCTTAAAATTGAGGTGTACAATTGATGAACTCCTAATCCTGTAACTGTGTTCTCTTTTATGCAATTATTTCTAATAAAAAAATTATACAATTTTAAGTGTGTTGCATATTATATGGCACAACATGAACATGATGACCAATAAGGGGCATGCATATGTTGAGTTTTCCATAATTTGGTAAATATTGTGCATTTACAATCTCAACTCCATGTTTGCAAATGATAGAACAAAACTTTCACATTGTATAAACCAGTTTGTTATGATTTATTCTCCATCTTGAGATGTGCTTCCACTTATGGTCGGTCCTATGTTTGGTGGTTGTAGATTATCATTAACCATTTTGTTTGGCCCAAAAATTTCTTTATGTCTTCTTATGACCGGATTAAACAAATGCCTTTTGAGAATAATTGGGGCATAAATGTTATTTTCCAATCTAATAATGAACTTCAAATTCAATTCAATGCCTTGGTAGCATTAGCTTCAAATGATTGCATTGTTCTGGGTGAAAGTGTCTCTAGGACTCAATTATGGACATCTTTCATTCCTCTCATAGCGATTGATTTGACTCGAGAGAAAAGAGAATTATCAATCTACACATACACTTGAAGGGTCAAAAGATTGTAGTGCAGAAGGCTAAATCAACAAGAGTAGTTCTCCTATTATTTTATTTCAATTGATTCTATGATCAAACTGATCATATTTTCGGCGGTACATCCCACATCCTTGTGCCACAAATTGCTAGACAAAGTGTCACTAGAAGAGGGTGCTATGTGCAATCCTCTTAGTGTGGGTGTGCATGCTTGTCATCGTGCTAGTATCCAAATTGGTACACATGTTTTAATACTCGGGGTTGATTCCACTGTCCTCATCAGTTTGGATATGAATGATCTCAATGAGGAACCTAAAGCTCACTCTAGAAAATGCTCTCATTCCATCATCTATAAAACATTTATGCATCTCTGTCACATTTCTACTATGGTGTGTTTGAGGTATTACATCTAAAGTTTTTGCAAGTTTCCATTCGAATTTACTCTAAAAATGAGAAGTGAGGGATGGGCAATATGCTACTAAAAGGTGGAAAGTTCTCTGCTCCAAATTGACCCAAGTAGAAATTGACTCTGAAATTAACCCAATTGGACTCCATTTTTTTTAAAGGAATCAAATCTAATTTGCTTGACAAAGCTTCCAATCCATAGATGTTGTCCTCCCAATTTTTTATGTTGTTCCCATTTCCTAGAACCTAGGTGAGTTTGTGTTTTATTGTCAGAATGTCACTATCAAGGAGCTTCAAGATAGGAGATCGTTTTTTTTTCTCTTTTAAGAGGCTCTCAACACATTTGACTATGGGTCCTCTAAAGTACTGCTTCCACAATATATTTTTCCACAACTCTAACTTGTTAGTATTAATTCTCCATAGAAATTTGGTTCTCATAGCCAAATTCATCCAAAATGAATCTTTGATCCCCAATCCACCTTTGTCATTTGGACTTCAAAAGATAAAACGGTACTTTTTAGTATTTGTTTTGCCTCCTACCATAGAAACTTTCTTATGTTATGGAAATCTGATTCATTACACCAGCTAGAGCCAAATTGCTGAAGTGGTAAATTGTCACCTTTATCCTTTGGACTTCAAAAGATAAAATGATACATTTTAGTATTTGTTTTGCCTCCTTGCCATAGAAACTTTCTTATGTTATGGATATCTGATTCAGTACACCAACTAGAGCCAAATTGCTGAAGTGGTAAATTGCAAAATTAATATGGCAAAAAAATTGCAAAAGTAAAATGAGATTTTGGTTGATTTTTTTTTAAAGTCGTAAAATTTATTATAGAGTAACTAATGTAAATGTTGACTAATCCATTATCATTATGTTGAAAAAAATTATGACTAACATTTCTTTAATTTATCTAAATTTAATTATATCATTATATTAAAAACTTATCACAAACATTTTCCTAATTTATCTAAATTTAATTATAATAAAGAAAAAAATATTGAAATAAGTTGTATGAAAATGCTTATACTTCCAATCCTTGTCTAAATGAGAATGTCTAGAGAATGGTTGGAAAGGTTTTAAAGATACTCGACGTGAAGTGCCATCATAAAAATAGACCGTTGAACACCACTTTACAATCTCTACATTACAGTGCTTGGAACTTACTAACAGAATAGTTTAACAATATCTTCTCTTCTAGCAGTAGCAACGCCAGATTCGGCCAATAGTGGGAGACTTAACAACAGATCTTCAAACGCAAATGGATTTAGCCAGACATTATTACAAACCCTAGCTATTATAATTTCCGTAAATGCCTAAACACAGTTCCTATCATGCAAAAACTAACGAACAATATAACATTTATTCAGCTGCTTCTGCTGCAGCTGCCTCGGCTCCATCAACTTCCGGTACTTTCTCATTTTCCCCATTGGGTACTGAAGCTAATTTCTCTACAGAAGCTTCTTCCTTAGCCTCAGGATCATCTTCTTTGGCTGGAGGTGCTTCCACTATTGCAGCGGGTTCGACCTCAGGCTCCGATTCTTTGACAACAATCACATCTTTCGGTTTTTCTGTAACTTCTGCAGCTGCAATTTCAGGAGTTTCTTCTTTTACTTCAGCGGTTTCTTTGGCTAGACTTTGCTCTGCTACAGCTTGCTCAGCAGCAGTTTCTCCCGTTTCCTTGGTCGAAGTTTCTTCAACTCCATTGGGTTTGTCTTCGAGTGGCTGATCTGGCTTGCCATCCGCTCCTGAAATTTCATCCAATTTTTCCACAGTGGCAGCAGAATCCTCTTGTGGGGCTGAATTTTCTTGAGGTTCCGTTGCAGCTGGACTAGGATCGACCAATTTTTCCTCGGTAATTACAGCAGGAGAAACCTGCACGCAGCATAACACAATTGCAGATTATTAGACTCAGTTGCTGTTAATTTTGTTGAGTATATGGATCTTAAATTCAAATCTGTTTAATTATGACTAGTAATCTACCTTACAGCATCCCGATTTCCCACAAAAATGGATGAACAAATGATCACAATTAACGCAACAATAGCTGATCTATACAGTAAAAACGCATAGATGGTCACATTTACCTCAACGGCTGCCATGGTTATCCGATTCGAGAAGAAAGTCTGCAAAGCCGATTGACCAGGAGCTGGATTCTATGCAGTTATAAAGATGGATAACTGCAGAACTATTTTTTTAATAAGGAGCTGGGCGATGCAAAGCTTGGATGAGGCAGGAGAGTATTTGGATCATAAACACAGGCAGCCTGGGCGAACTATTTATACTGGCACTACGCTACAGGAAGAGAAAAAGAGAAACGAATACAACTGACACGATGCGACAGGCAAAACCTAAAGCATATGAACTATCACGTGACATCGCAGGAGCACAGATTTGTATAATATGGCGCTTAGCGTATCAGGATTCTTTGTCGGTGGATCGTAAAGGGTACAGACCTGGGCTCGCTCACTTCACTGCGAATGTTTCGGCTGCGCCCGTGACCCGTCGTGTAAGAGGCACGTGGAGCAGGCCACTTTTGAAGATTTCTTAGGGTTTCCCCGGGAACCGTGAAAGGAGAGGGACCCCCTCATAGCTGGGTGCATGATTAAATCTATGAGAGCCCGGGATTTTATCATTATGATGTTGAACTTCAATAATACCAACTTTTCTTAAAGCACCAATAATCAAATATTTTCTTAAAGCACTCATAATCAAATCCCAAGGGAATAATGGTCTAAATCTTTTTATCTTTGATGTGGAAAATAAACCCTTGTAATTTAAAGCCTAAGGAAGATTGCCCCTTTGCAAATTCCAATGCCTTCATAAAAATATTCCTTTCTTATGAAACTTGCTTGCTTTGTAGGGGCAATGAGTGCCTACCACTAAGCGAATAGAATCTTGTAAAAGCTTAATGCTATTTAGCCATGGAGTGTTATGTTCGTGAGTGAAGTTGAGGGTTAACCTTACCATTAAGGTTCTAATCAATTTGGTTAAGTTTTTGCTAATTTTTTTTACTAACAAATATTATATACATTTAATGTCTAGTTTTAGTAAATTCTTTTGATTTAAATTATGTTGAAAATTGTAATGTCCCCTTACTTGGTTGAGGGAGTTTGGTTATGGTGTATTTCTAAAGTTGTTGTTATAGTTTGAGGCTTACCATTAAGGTTCTAATCAATTTGGTTATGTTTTTGCTAATCTTTTTTATTAACAAATATTATATACATTTAATGTCTAGATTTATTAAATTCTTTTGATTTAAATTCTGTTGAAAATTGTAATGTCCTCTTACATGGTTGAGGGATTTTGGTTATGGTGTATTTCTAAAGTTGTTGTTATAGTTTGAGGCTAGATAATAGTGAGGGTTTGATGTCTAGTCCATGTGAGGGTTTATTACACATGATTATGATTGTATGCACATGACTGGAGAGACATAGATGCACATGGGTTGAATGTTATTATTGTGATATTGGGTATGAGATCTATGTTATAGATATGATCTATTGAGGAGATTACTGATACAGGTTGTTAGTATATTGGGAATATGTTGGTACATGTTATTGGTACAGGTTGATTATAGGTTATTAGTATATGTTGACTACAGGTTATTGGTAAAGGTTGGTTACAGGTTGTTGGCACAAATTGGTATAGGTTTACAGTGGTATATTTCACAATGGCAGTGTGGCTGTGATTCATCAGTTACTTGAAACTTATATTTCAGGGCGGTTGGTCGGGGAAATGATAGGTGGTTGTAGCAACCTTCTAGTTGTAGCTAGAGAACATAGGGGGTTGTAGCCTCCTTCTGGTTAGAGCCAGATAATTAGGGAGTTGGAGCTTCCCTTAGGTTGTAGCCTGAAAATATAGGGGTTGGAGCCTTCTTCTGGTTGAAGCTGGAAAACAAAGGAAGTTGACGCTTCCAATGAATGTAATTCTTAAAGACATGTAAGAAAAAACATTCCATGGTTTTCTCCCGCATTGGGTTTCCACATAAAAATATTGGTTTACTGTGTATGTGTATGATTGCTCATTGTTCATGGTTTATTTATTCTGCACTTGCTGAATGATATTGGTAAATTGATCATAAAGATAAACAACATTTATATAATGTGGTTAAAAATGATCACTATTTATCTATTACCGATTCACCCCTCCTCTGAGTAATCCAATAATTGGTATCAGAGCTAGATACTGCAAGATACAGTTTAACCACTGGAAGGAGATAATGGACTACTCTATGATTGGGATATCACACTTTGATGGGGAATATTATGCCTTCTAGAGAAGAATAATGAAGACACACAAACATACACTAGGATTTTATGTTTGGCGATTAGTGGTAGAAGGATGCAAAGCATGAATTGTTCCTCCTATAGATAAAGATGGAAATAAACTTGAAGAGAATAATTCAAGATCTATAAGTGCACTCCTAAATGGATTGTCTAAATCTATCTACACCAAAGTTATGCATTGTGATTATGCTAAGGACATCTATGTCAAGTTGAAGAATGTATAGGAAGGACATGAGAAAGTAAAAGAAGCTAAACTTCAAATTTTCAGAGAAAAATTCATACAAATAAAGATGAATGAAGATGAGAACATAGATGCCTACTTTCAATGAGTTGATGAAGTAGTAAACAATATCAAAGGCTCAGGAGATGAGGCAAATGAACAAGTTGTTGTCAAAAAGGTATTGAAATCTCTACCAATGAAATTTGACTCAAAGATTTCAGCACTAGAAGAGAGATAGGATCTAGCTACACTGAACATGGATGAGCTACATGGGACACTCACAGCCTATGAGATGAGAACAGAGCAAGATAATCTGATCACAAAAGAAGAAACATTCAAAGCATCCAAGAATTCAAATCAAAAGGGCAGAAAAAAGGAAAATTCAGATAGTAGTAGAAGTGGAATCTCATAGGATGATAAAGAAGTAACCAACTTCACCAGAACACTAAAAAAGGGAACCAACAAATATAGAGGTAAGCTTCCATTTTTTTGTTTTAATTTTGATGGTATTGTTCATTTTTCTAACAAATGTCCCCATAAGAAAAATAAAATAAATGAAGAATATTAGTCAAATAACAAACAAACATACAAAGGAAAAAGAACCAAAAATAATTTTTTCAAGAAATGTTTTTGCACCAAAGAAGACAACAACTCATCAGATGAAGATGAAGCAAGTGGAACTGAAACAGAAAGGGTTCTATTCATGGAAATAGAATATTCCGATGAAGAAGGCTCTGAAGAAGAATATGAAGAGGAAGAAGTTGACTACAGAGAAGAATTGTTAAGCACCATAGAAGTTATAAAATGAGAGAAGAAGAAAAACAAGTCACTTCGGAAAAAACTAAAGGAAAGAGGAGTTCAGAATTCAGACTCTGAAGAACTAGAGAAGATGATTACTAAACAAAAATCCAAGTTGAGGAAGACAAGAGAATTAAATAAAGATTCAGAGAACATGTAGAAGAAAGAGATTGGATCATTGGAAACTTGAAAGTAGAGATTATCACATTGAGAAAAGATCTTCAAAAGAAAAACATGCAGAATAACTCCAAAGTTTTGGATGCGATTATTAGCAGTCAAAGGCCAAATAATGAGAAGTCCAGACTTGGATACAACTAGAAAAAAAATGGATCAAGCTCCAAAACAACAGATCAAGAAACACAACCAAGAATATACGCAGAGATAGTTAGAGGAGACAAAAATTTTTGCAAAGAATATCACATAGACACTCCTTCACCCATAAGATTTAGATTTCAGAATCAATGACAGTCGGAAATAAGAAGGCCTTAAGAAGAAGAAGGGTTCAGGAGAGTAACTCATTTTAGAACATATACAGCTCCCAGGTATCAAACTATCTTTCTTGTTTTATGTTATTCATGTAACAATTTTTGGCATGCGACTGTAAATTGCAGAGAAAATAACATGAACAGAGACAATCGTGAAAGGCATGCACAAAATCATTATTCAAGAATTCCTAGGAAACACAGAACAAAAGCTACAAGAGGTTTGAATCCTTGAGTACCGAGATGGAATGTTACAAGTGCAACAACTTTGGACATATGGCCAAATATTGTAGAATGACAATTCCTCCAAGAGAATCACAATAGAATAACAAAAGTCGCATAAAGGAACCTCAAAGAATATGGATAAGGAAGCAAAATCAGTTCAACAATGAAGAATGCACACTTTCTCTACAAGCTAAACACAAGAAACATGGTTGGTATGTTGAGAATGGCTACTCAAAACACATGACAAGTGACGAGGATAGGTTGTTAACCTTGGAAAGGAAAGAGATGGATCGGCCTCCTTTAGAAATGATGACTCAACTAGAATCTTTCGAAGAAGCACAGTCGGAATTGGAAATAAGGATACCAAGGAAGAGGATGTTCTACTAGTGGAAGATATGAAACACAATATTATGAGTATAATTCAAATGTGTTACCAAGGTCACAAACTTGTGTTTGATTCACAAAAGTACGAGATAAGAAAAGAAGGTTCAGGAAGAGTGGTTGCGAAAATTGTAAGAACTTCAAGCAACATATATGTATTAAGTGAAATTGGAAATGAAAAATGTTTTCTATGAAAGGAAGATGAATTTTGGCTATGGCATAGAAGAATGAGTCACATAAACTTTGATAATCTTGTGCATACTGATCTAGTTCAACCAACTAGAACAAAAGGGTTGAAAGGTGAGAATTATTTTATGTTATTGGTTGATGATTATACACAGATGACTGCAATTTGTTTTCTTAGGAAGAATTCTGAAACATTCAATAACTTCAAGATATACAAGGAAATGGATGAAAATGAAATAGATTCAAAAATCAAATGTTTGAAATTGGATAATGGAGGAGAGTTTACTTCAAAGGAATTTATGGAATTCTACAACAAGCATGGAATAAAAACGCAATTCTTTGTTGCTAGGACACCACAAAAAATGGAGTTGTAGAAAGAAAGAATGTGACAGTGCAGGAAATGTCTTGAACTATGTCAATGGATTCCAAGTTAATAGACGTCTTTTGGTCACATGCAATGCATACAATAGTTCACATTCAAAACAAATTAATGCTCAAAAAAAACAGTGATAAAAATCCCTACAATCTATGGAAAGGAAGACCAACGAATGTGAAACACTTTAGATTTTTTGGAAGAAAATGTTACATCAAAAGAGAATATGGCTAAATAGGAAAGTTTGATTCTCGTGTGGACAAACGAGTACTTGTTGGGTAATCAAGCACAAGGAAAACATACAAATGATTCAATCTAAGAATAATGAAAGTTGTGGAAAGTATCAATGTGACGTTTGATGAGACAAGTGGATGAAAAATAAAGGAAGAAGAAAAGGCTTCAATAGAACATTTTCATGAAAAATAAGCAAAGGAAGAAGAAGTAGTAGAAGGGGAAGATGAAGAAGAGAATTTAGAAGCATAAGAGAAATAACAACAAGATATTCAAGTACCTCAAAAGACACCTAGAAAATGAATACAGAAGAATCACCCATCAGATTAGATCATTGGTTACAAGTATGCAGGGGTTGAAACTAAAAGAAGAATTCATTCACCATAACAACTGCACCTATAACTCTTATCTACGACTGAGACAAGAAATTTTGAAGAAGACAACAAGGATGGATTTTGGATAAAATACATGGATAAAGAGTTGGATCAGATAGAGAGGAATGACAGTTGGGAATTGGTTCCAAGGCCAAGGTACAAGAATGTGATTGGCACAAAGTGGGTCTTTAGAAACAAATTGAATGAAGATGGATAGGTTACCATGAACAAAGCTAGATTGGTATGTAAAGGATATGCTCAAGTTGAAGGTATCTATTTTCAAGAGACATTTTCCCCATTTTCCATAATGGAAGAAATTAGATTAATCTTTGCTTATGCATGCTCCAAGAATATTAAAGTGTTATATCAAATGGACATGAAATCAACCTTTTTGAATGGAGATCTAGAAGAAGAAGTCTACATTGAGCAACCATAAGGATTTCAGTTGTTAGAGAATGAAAATTATGTTTGCAGGTTGAAGAAGGACCTATATGGTCTCAAACAGGCCCCCAGA
This sequence comes from Picea engelmannii, assembly GCA_009831015.1. Classification (NCBI taxonomy): domain Eukaryota; kingdom Viridiplantae; phylum Streptophyta; class Pinopsida; order Pinales; family Pinaceae; genus Picea; species Picea engelmannii. The sequence continues at coordinate 19,217 of ML792806.1, forward strand.
GCATGGTATTCTAGACTAGACATATATTTAGAGCAGCAAGGGTTCAAGAAAGGAAATGAAGAAAACAATCTCTACATCAAGGTAAATCAAGATAGTATTTTGTTAATTGAAGTTTATGTTGATGATATTGTCTTTGGAAGAGATGATGACAGGCTGAGCCAGAAATTTGCAAAGGATATGCATAATAAATTTGAAATGTCATTACTTGGAGAATTATCCTTCTTTTTGGGTCTTCAGATATGTCAAATAAACTAAGGCATTTTTATTTATCAAACCAAGTATATTTGAGAAATTTTAAAGAAGTTCGGAATGGAAGATTGCAAACCAGTCAATACTCCTATCAAGACTAGTTGTAAGTTAAGTAAAGATGATGATTCAAAGTCTACATATCAGAGGCATTATAGGTCAATGATTGTCATCTTACTTTATGTGACAACATCCAGACCAGATGTAACGCAGGTAGTTGGACAGGTGACACGATTTCAAGCAACACCAAAGGAATCACGTGTTCTATAAGTAAAGAGGGTATTCATATATCTCAAGGGTACATAAGAGTTTGGATTATGATATCCAAAAGGAAAGGATCTATCTCTTATTTCCTACATAGATGCATATTAGGTAGGTTGATTGATGATCGAAGAAGTACAATTGGAGAAACGTTCTACCCGGGTGAGTGTTTGGTATCTTGGCTAAGCAAGAAACATTCATCAATATCATTTTCTATAGTCAAAGCAGAGTGTATTACAGTAGCAACATGTTGTACACATGTTCTATGGATGAAACAAGCTTTGAGAGATATACATGTTGAGTATTGTGAGCCCATTCTTATATATTGTGATAATAAAAGTCCCATTAGTATCTCAAAGAATCCAATGATGCACTCCAAGACAAAGCACATTCTAATCAAGTATCATTTTTTACAAGAAGATGTTGTAGAGAATCACATTTGATTTGAGTATGTTGGGACCAAAGAACAAATTGTAGATATATTTACAAAACCACTTCCAAAGGAATCCTTTGAGTATCTTCATTAGAAACTTGGCATAGTCTATGCCCCACAATGAATTTTGAATTTTATCATTATATGGCTTATATTTACACGAGGAAGCACCATAAAGAGGACATTTTAGTTTGGGGAAGCAGTCTTAGGAAGAGTTCAGTCAGGGGGAGAAACCCTAGGGACAGGTTAGTCAGGCGGAGTTTCCCTGATGAGAAGTTACCTTTTACATTGGTGTCAAAGGGGGAGAGATTCATGAGATGCATGGAGAGAGAGAACATAGGGATGCTTCCAGGGGGAGTGATGGTCACAAGGGGAGAATGAGTGACATGAATTCAGTGTTGCATCAAAGTGTTGCCATCAATACCAAAGGGGGATATTTTTTATTAATTGGGTTGGTTGTCATTGATGTAAACCCTTGAAGTAAGTCCGGTAGCAAATTACGATAGCCCAAATAGTATGGTTAAGGGACTCAATTTTTTCTGAGGTATAAAGGTATGAAGATAAGTGTATTTGCAGGTAATACTATTCTATATGGATAGTACATGTCATACCATTTCCGATGATATGTGGAACATCACATAACTCCTCATGGTTAGAGAGTTATGGCCTTGAGAAGTTGTAGAACCCTCATGAATTATCTAGAAGCCCATAGAACGTCAAAGAAGTCAATTTATTCTAGAATATCCTAGAAGAAGTTTACTAGTCAAAATGGTTGTAACTAGGAGTTAATCACGACTTAATTTGTTTCAAAAAGAAAATAATTATAAATAAATTGGTTGCAACTAGAAGTGGTGAGTTTACTATTTGTTGATAAATTGGTTGTAAGTGGACAAAGTGGTTAGAAGTGAGTTGTCCATAAAAGAAGGATGTTGGGTAAAGTTAGTTATAAGGTAACCCCTTGAGGAAGCTACTTGGAGAGTATAAATAAGAGATCAATGGTCTCCTATTAGAACCTATTGAGAATAATTAATATATATTATTATGAAAGGATGATTGTAGGTACTAATTAATACATCTATAGTTGCGTAAGTCTGATGAAGCGAAGACAAAGTGATGGAAAAGTTTTGTGGCCGCAGTGGAGTGAGAAGAAATCATGAAAAACCCTAATTAGGGTCATCCTCGTGGATCACCCAATAGACGTCTCGTGAGGCACCCCCGTAAGTCAAGTAGAGGCAGTCACACGATGCCTCGCTAGACATCTCGTCTGCATCACGCGAGGCACTACCGGAAGTCAAGTTGAGGTGTGATTCAAGTTGCAGGGGCTAAGCAGAGTCTCCAGGAAGTTATACAGTGATAAGGTACAACAGATCTATCTACAGGTTCAAAAGGTATGTCATATTCTTATGTGTAGTTGGATATTGTTATCTACATGAGATATGGTTATGGGAGATTGAGGATTTTCCCTAGAAAGGTTGATGGTTGTATGACACTTGTTGTATGAGTCAAATATACAGAAATATAGTGTTTTTATGTTTGATATTTATCATTGGTACATATTTTTACGTTGAGTGTTGAGGCATATCTTGTATTTCTTGGTACATGGTTGAGTTTTTCTATGGTACATGGTTGAGGGATTTTGGTTATGGTGTATTGATGAATTTTTTGGTATAGTTTGAGGCTACATAACAGTGAGGGTTTGATGTCTAGTCCATGTGAGAGTTTATTACACATGATTATGATTGTATGCACATGACTAGAGAGACATAAATGCACATGGTTTGAGTGTTAATATTATGATATTGGGTATGTGATCTATGGTATTAGATCTGATCTATTGAGGATATTATTGGTACAAGTTGTTGGTATATTTGGTATATGTTGGTACAAGTTATTGGTACAAGTTGACTACAGGTTATTGGTACATGTTGGTTACAGGTTTTTGGCACAGATTGGTAAAGGTTTATAGTGGTATATTTCACAATGATAGTGTGGCAGTGATTCATCAATTATTTGACACTTATATTCCAAGGCAGTTGGATAGGGCAAGGATAGGTGGTTGTAGCCACCTTTCGGTCATAGCCAGAGAACTTAAGGGGTTGTAGCCTCCTGCTGGCTCTATCCAATAATTAGGGAGTTGGAGCTTCCCTCAGGTTGTAGCCTAAAAATATAGGGGGTTTGAGCCTCCTTCCAATTGCAGTTGGAAAACAAAGGAAGTTGGTGCTTCCAATGAATGTAATTCTTAAAAACATATAAGAAAACAAATTATGTGGTTTTCTCCCACATTGGGTTTCCACATAAAAATATCGGTGTATTGTGTATGTGTATGATTTCTCATTGTTCATGGTTTATTTATTCTGCACTTGTTGAATGATATTGGTAAATTGATCATAAAGATAAACAAAATTTATATATTGTTGTTAAAAAGGGTTAAAAAGGATTATTATTGCTCTATTATTGATTCATCCCCCTCTTAGTAATCCAACACTATAGGTTTATGAGGATGTTGTCCTGGATGAAATGCTACAATTGTTTAAGCTTCCTGGAGGTTGAAACACCCTTCTGGTCGATATCCTCAATGGGGCTTGTCCTATCCATATTGGATCTTGACTTTCATAGGATACGTTCCTACCAAAAACTATCCTAGTCAAGGACTAGCAAGAGAGGATGTTGGTGATCCTAAGGAAGCCAACATCTCCATTGGTCCATTGAATTCGATGGCAGCCGATATTGTTGAAGTGTCATTTCTCCTTGGTTGATCGTGCTGGCACAAACTTGTTGTAAATATTGGTGTTCCTGTAAAGAAGGTGTTGCTACCACGCATTATCCGAGAACATAGAGTGGTGTCTTCCCCTAATTTCCTAGAAGTAATGTTGGCAAATTATATGTTTTTTATTCTAGGTTGAGTTCCAGATCAAGGAACCTGAGATGGTGCCATCTAGACGAATGAGATCTTGGTAATCTATGTTAGGGAATTATTTCTTATGCCAAATTCTTCTCCATAGGGCATACTTGTTTGACCCATCTCCATAAGGTATTATCTCCTAGGGATGAACTAAGAACCTTCATATCCCTAATTTGAAGGCCTCTAAAGAGTTTGGGTTGACAAAGCTTGTTCTACTTTAGTTCATTATCATTAGAACAAAAGCATGTATTTTCACTGAACTTGTTATCATCAAGTGAAAATGTAATAGAGTTAAAGTTTCCATTAAACTCTTTAATATTTAAAGAATCAGTAAGGGATATTATAGAAATGATATGTATAATTATGGGGTATGAAAATCATTTTTTAGTGGATGAAAACATTTTAAGGTTTATCCTTAAAATTACTCAGTCAGTTAAGTTCAATTTTTCCAAGTATGTATCTGACAGCATCTATGAACAATTAGTTTATTTTTAGTCGTTAAAATATTTTCATATCTGATATATCTTATGATTTATCACCAGTCAAAACACTTTCAACATTTGTCATTAAACACAATGGATTATAAAGGAAAATTACAATTAGCTTTTGAATGGACTTAGGTAGTAAGAGACTACAATAAAAAAACATGGTTTCAAAACATTTATAGATAAATTCATGGCCACATCCTATACTTTATTTCATAATGAGAATCCTCCTAGAATGTTTTCTGAGTGCAAAAACATTTTCCAGTTTAACCCAAAATTGAAGTATAGAGTTTGGTACATTTTTTAAGACTATACAATTTTAAGAATCTAGGGTTCGCTCCAATTTTCCTAACATAGTTTTTTCCTTACAATATATCAGGCATAGACTAAATTTAGATCATATCCATTTTACCACAAGAAATAAAAAAAAAATTATTTTATGTTTCCAACAAAGGTTTTCTCTTTTATAGTAAAAACTAGATGTTGTGCCTCCACAACACCCTCCCTAATTTCTTTTACTCATGATTTCTCTAAGACAAGAAATTGGGACCCCATATGAAACTTTTTCCACTGGAAAACTTCATAATCTCTTTCATGCAAATGTTAAATCCCCACGACTCTCTTCTCATTTTCTAGACTTGATCATTTTCATCATTTTTCAATATCACTTTGGCTCACTAATATAGCCTGTGTTAACGAGCATCTTCTTTCCCTTGCTGAAACAAACTATATCGAAAATCATATTATTTCCCTTGCCAATACATCTTGTATCAGTGAACATATTTCTTCCTCTATCGATACAGTCCATATCGGTGACTTAGCCTTTCTTCATCAATATGAAAGAAGGTCCATCACTTAGACATTTTGTTTTCCACATTCTAGTGTATCGACATTGATCATTTTATGGGCGTCAATACACCAGTGCCCATCAATCCTTTAACATCGATACACCTATGATTCATATGCTTCAGACCGTCGATATACATTGACATAGATCTCCCCATATTCATCGATCCATGGTGTATCAATGAGGTTCATCTTTATTTTGTTGATACATCACGTATTAGCAAGGTTCCTTTCTATCTCTCTGATACATAGTGTATTGACGAGGTTGATATCTCCCTCTCTCCCTCTCTGATACATTGTTTTTTGGTGATTTTCCCTCTTATGTCTCTTATATGGTGGCATAAATATGTCAACCGCTCATCGAATCTAAGTGTATCGATAGTGATATTCTTTTTCTCACCAACATAGACTATGTCAACATGATGCTTTCATCTTGAAGCCTCTACCAAGTTCCTCCAACTCAGATCCTTCTCACTACACCCTTTAATCAAGTTCATATGATTTCCAACGATTAATCATTATATGCCTGAATGGATAAATACATATTAATTTCCTACCATTCCTAATCTATGTGATGTTGCAATCATTATTGATTTTTCTTGTGTTTCCAACAATGTTCATTACGCATATAGTACTGGCATGCACATTTTGTGCCTTTTGATTTTATGACTAACATTAATCTTGAAAGTGTCATTTATCATAAAGTGGGTTAATTTTATCATCCACAAGGCTTGCGTTGGCTCTAAATTGCACCTCAGAGAATAATTGATCCTCCCAGCTCCTAACTAGTGTTAAGCACTCCAAACTTCTAATGGTTGTTTTGATAGGGTTATATTTATAAGTCAATGACAAATGAACTTAGCTCTAATGGATGAATTAATATCCTATACAACAAAAATAACACAGGAACTGACATAAATGAATTTAGGTGAAGCAGAAACAAGAATGAGAGCTGAAATTTCATTTAAAAAAGCCTTTGCTCTCAATTTTTGGGCATTTGTCAAAGTGTATTTTTCACCCCCAAATAAGTCCAACTATATGATTTACACGATTATGATTCCAATGCAATTGATGGAATCGAAATCCAATGCCCTAAAGTGTCAGAATAATCATCATGGATTTATTTCCCAAGTCAGCCTCATTATCCATGACATCGTTGGAATGTTTGAATGACACAATAAATTATCCCACCAAAAGTGTCTCGATGCGCTTTCCATTTCACAAAAAAATGGTACCCCAATCAAACGTTGTATGAACAATTTATGAAGCTTTGAAATCTCCCGCAACAGGGTAATCATTTGACATCTATCATTTAACTTCGATATGCAAATTGCATTGGGTAAAATGTTTTTATAAACATTATTTAAAGTTTAAATAAATATTTTAAATTTAAAAGTTTTTTTATTTAAATTTAAAATGAAATTATGTATATTTAAAATTTATTTAAATAAGAAAAAGGGGAGGGGCTTTAATGTTCATGGTTGTCAACTTAGTATATAGGTTATGTGGGAGAAGAGGGGTGAAACAATCCACATGCCCTCCCCTTCCTTTATGTCACATGCATTCATGAACCCTTATACAAAGAAACTTACATCCCAAACCAAACAACAACTCACATACCAGAGCCCGATGCTTAACCAATGGTCGATACATTTTAGGAATGATGATTGGATGTTTGTCAATACACCATCTACCATCGTGTGATCCACATCTATACGTCACTGCAATTAAGGTTTGTAACATTGATACATAGAAGCATGTGCGACGTTTTTTTGATATGGTGCATGGGTTTAATAATTTTCATAGTTTAAATATCACGTGGTGTTGGTGAGGTCGAGGGGGCTATTACCCACGACCCCCCTCCTTCCTTAGTTGGTAATACATAAATGTTAAGGGATGGGGTGTCACCATGCCACCACCCTTTTTATATACATTGAAAACCTTACAAACTTTAAACAAGCATTTATGCACCATGAGGGGGAGAGGGGGGATCACAACCACTCCATATTTTAAATATTTTAAATTATTATTTTACTTAACTCCCCTCTTGAATATTAATAAGAACATTAAGAATTTTTTAATCAAACCCACACGTGGACCTTTTTTATGTTGAAACCCTTGCACAACGACCCAATCTGAATCCGCACAAAGCACACCGATGATATGGAAACATGGTCTAAGATAAGATGTTGCAATGATCCAATGTGGTTTTAACACTAACATAAGAACTTATTCAAACTCTTTAAGACTTGTCTCAATCGTCGCTTCCATTAGTGAAGGAGATCACCCATTCCTTGTCAATACACCTAGTTTTAGTGGAGTCACTTCATATTTGCTAACATACCGGAGCTAATCACTTCATCTTTGTCGGCATACTGGAGATAATCACTTCATCGTTGTTGATACACCTAAGCTGATCTTTGTGTTGGTACCAATATAGGGACATGAACCCCCAAAGCAATCTCTCATATTTTAGCCATAACTTTTGACTCTGATACTCATTTCACACATTCCTTTTATTGTTGGAAAGGTATTTCTGAGGTATAATAGTTCACAATTATATGATTTGACATATTACTCACCAAAATTTCACATTTTTTTGGCTTAATATCTAGCGCATTATCAATAGCCTTGGAGAACACAATACTTCAACTAGGAGCATAGGATCCAAGAACCTAAGTTAGGGAAGCATATATGAACTCTCACTTAGTTCATTTTTCATTTCTGTAGTTACAAATGCATGGTTTTGAAATTTTATTTCAATATTAGTCTATGGTCGCTCATATATTGTTTGTTGAATGGTGTCAAGTACCAATGGTAAAGGAAGGTCATACTCAATGGTCCAGATAGGACATGTGTGATGGAATTAAACCATGATGGCATAACTGCTACAAATCAAATAAATCTACCAGTATGCATAAATAGTCTAGAAAAGGCAATCTACCACATAGGATGATAGAGAAGTAGCAACAACAACAGTTGTCGCAAGAGTAGGGGAGTAGTGAAAGGGAATAAAAATCAAATGGTAGCAGAATAATTTTGAATCCCATGATGGGAGAATATCAAACTTGGAGGGAGAAGAGTTTCCTAGTGTCCAGACCAGTCATCATGGTGGGAGAGGTCCATTATGGAAAAAATCTATGATGTCCCATCAAACTAAAAGAAAATTTTGAAATGTAACTGCATATAGTACATTAAATTATAAGAATTTATCTTGTCCTTATTCCCTCATCATTTCAAAGAGAATAAGGGAAAATTTTTGTAAATGAAAGGTCATGGAGGGAAGGCGGAAGGCCAAGAGTCAAGTTGAATTTCAATAAAAAGGAGGATTTTATCCAAGTGAAGGGATTTTGGGTCTTTGAACTTTCATTTACTATTACTTAATTTTTTAGTGAAGAGAAGCATGTTTGGATAAGCTATTTTTTAGATAACTCTGATGCTTGTGTTGCATGATTGCGGACTATTCTACTACGTTTTTCTCAACACTTGGGTTGTGTAAGAATGTACTTCATATTGTAGACTATTCTCATGTATGTTTGTTGCATTCCTATTTCAGTTCTTCAGGGAATACTTGTCTAAATGCATGGACAAAGGACCATAAATGGTTGTTTAAATGTTATACTATTATGTGTTTGCAGTTATTTATTCGTATTCTTGTCTCTGATCCATGTGAAATATTTCCCAGGCCATCAACATGAGCACATCTGGTTCTATGTTTTATTTTCGGTTACCTTTTTCGTCTGGACACATGCATTTTAGATTAGTTTCATTTCATTCTTTAGATTAGAAAACTTCATCAATGGACTAGGACACAACCAGTAAATGCAAAACCAAAAATGGCTAAAGGGCCATAATCTGGATGGGTTCTCTATTCCAAATGGTGAGAGGTATAATTGGGACTTCTTATCATGGGTAACCTTTGCTGTTGATAAAGGGAATTTTCCCATGTCAATAGAATTGGCGTTAGAAGGAGGGATGGATAAAAAGCCTGCCCATGAGGAGTCATTTCATTAAATTGTTTTAACTAGCCCATGGATCCCCTTCATATCTTTTCATGGGATAACACTTTGAGTCTTCCAAGAATCACCAGGGGCATATCAATTGACACAATTAACCTATTTTCAAACTCCAAATTCGATGGAGAAGGGAATGTATTTTCTTCCACACATATCAACCAGTTTAACATCACTCGAAAAAATCTTAATATTGTTCGGGACAATGAAATTTGTTGATTATTTATCCTCACATTTATAGGACATATTAAAGCCTGGTTTATGACATTCCCAATGATATCGATACATATCTAAAAAAAATCATACAAGTGTTTATCGCATCTCATGTAGATTATGTTTATGATGAACTCTTTAATGAACTTGAAGAAATCCGTCGGCTTGGAAATGAATATGTGGATGATTTCTTTTAAAGATTCATGCAAATTTTTATAGATTTTATGAAAGTGATAAACCCTCAGATCAAGAAATATTTGATTAGTTTTAATATCTTGTCTTTGTTTCTAAAGGGTACAATCTGAATAATCAAATTATCTCGCATTCACAACATTCATATCTGCACGATGAATATTCGATCGCCACTTACTCCAAAGGAATAATTTCAAGCCTACAGACCATTCATTCCTATCCTCAGACATATGATACTCTACAATCTGATTTTGGAGAACCATATGAGGAAACTATTTCAATAGACAATGTCAATTCTATTTTGAATGAACAATTCACCAAGATACTGTAGATTTGAGTGATAATTTAACATTGGGAAAAGAAAATGCTATATCCTTTACATAAAATCATGATCTAGCGATGAATGATGAGGGGTGCATGATCTCTAATAATCACTCTGTCACAACCATGGGGAAATATTTACTAGAAATATTAAACCCCTTGGACCCAGAGTGTGAACCATCTATTGTCTCCCCTTTAGATAATCATGAATATATTTTGGTTTGTAACAAATCTATCATTGAATAAATCCTGTCATTTTCAGAATCCACGGATATTTTTTCTCTTTATACAAATCTTCTTATAATGATATCTCACATGAACATTCACCAGCCTATCATTCAGTAGAACCTTCATACTTTTATCACAATGAAATATCGAATGATAAACAAGAGCAACAATATTTTCAATATTTGATTGATCAAAGAATCACTCTTAATGACAGTCCACCCGGGATGCATAATGTTGAAATTATTTTTCAATTCAAATTTATAGAACACACCGAATAACAATTTAATCACAATAACCCTGCTTTCGATGACTATTTTTTTATTCTGTAATTGAATGTGATTGTAGATGCTTCACCAAATGATCCTATACAATCTAAAATTTATGACCTCAATTCAAAGATGTTAATGAAAAAACTATTAAGGCATGGAGAACACAAAAGGATTTCTTATCCGCATGAATAAATCACATTAAATGTTTATCCCATCACCATACAATACACAAGAAACATTGAGATGATCCAAGAAATATTTCCCTCTAAATCTACTCCATAATCACATGTCAATCTTCACAGATAGATGCACCACTCGTCCTTGGATTCTGTCTCAATAGTACAACACTCCTCACGTGATTTTGATGATGTTATAGGAGAAGCCATGGATTTATCTTCCATTCAACATTTCCCTTTAACAATCAGATATTATTTCTCCTCTCAACATGTGGGTTATGTAAAATGTGAGCCCAAGGAGACTTGCCTAGATAATGAGGCACTTTGGTTTTATTCTATGGTTATCTCAGGTTCTCATTGTCTTTCTTTAACCCCTGAAATGAATGATACCATTAGTACTGATACTCTCCCACAAGGTACATTTCATGCAAATTTAATTTATGGGTCTCATTAGGTATGACACTCATTTTCAAATTCCTTCCAATAGTCCTATGGTGATCATTGTAAATTTTATGATGAAAAGGTACATTTTATGCAAATTTCATTTATGGGTCTCATTAGGTATGCGATTGTTGGTTATTTATTTATATGTCTAAGTTTATATCTTCAATACGGTTGACCCAGGGTTCATGCCTATTGGGGTTCCAAAAAAGCCTCTAAAACTATCGGCTCTCCTAGTAAACCAAAAGGCAAGACAATGCATAGAGTGCGTTGCACAGTCTCACCCGAGATAGTCTTAATGGGTGACAACAATAATCATATGTTTGCAATACAAAATTTAGTGGAGATATAAGAACTATATGCTGAGAGTTCTATTTTAACTTATTAACACAATATATGTCATTCACGATTGTGCATGAAATATAACAACTCATTCATTTAGCGTATTACTAACTACTGTAGACAGTAAAACAACACATGCATTAAATCACATAACGCAGGTTTTACCGTGGTTCACCTCCCCTGGTCCAGGTCGACAAATATCTACTTCTAAGATCTTTTATTATGGAAGTTCCAAAACTACATCGTCACGTGCTTACTACTCCTCTCAGTCGAGTTGAGATTTATTATGAGGCAGACTAGATCACACCAGGCTCCTCAGCCTGCGATCTAACCCTCAAGATCTACCCTCCTTATTTCTCTCGAGCTCAACAACTTACAAAATTAGGTCATATAGCAACATATTCCCTCTCATCAGCCTCCTCTTACAATCCCCCTTTCCTTATGGAACCTAGGTATATGTATTTATACATTTATGGCTTGCCAACCATTACAATGTATTGCAAAAACCCTAACCCTAACATTGTTAGGTCTTCCATGCATGCACGCGTGGTTCTCTTCCTTCCAGCTACATCTTTCCTCATGCATTCCTTCTTTCCCCAAAATAACCATTCTTTCTGCTTTGTCCAGCTTCCAACAGGCCCCTAACACTGACATGTGGCTCGTCCCGAGCAATCTAACCTTTGTGCGCTTCATCGATATCCTTGGTGATCTCCTAGAACTTCTCCTTGAGCTCCATTGCTTGGTTTGAACCTGTTTGATCTTCTCCTTGAGTGTGTCTACTATCTGGACTGCAATCGTATCACTGATAAACCATGCACACTCTGTCTGGGTTTGTACCATATATGTCTTGGCTGCCTCAGCTTGTGCAATGACCTCTTCTACTTGCTCCCGGAATGGTTCCATTTGAGCCTAACGCTCTTTTTTCTCCATCTATGCAGTGGTGGGTTCTGCTTATAGTTTCTTCATATCCTGCACCCCTTTGATGTGCTCTATGATGGACATTGTATTCTGACTCTTCTTGAGGTCCTAGATAGCTCCGCTTATCCTTTCTTCTTCCTTGTGCCACTGTTGGACTTGCTGATCCTCTTCCAGCTTCATCCAGAGTTGTACTGCTTTTTCGAACAGGTCGACTGTTGCGCTGACTTGTCGCTCTATCTCCTATAGATGTTTTGTTGCCTCCTTCTTCCTTTTCTCCCTTACCACCGGTGGCGTGGTAGGTATGATATGCTCACGGAGATTCTTGATCTCCTTCTGATATTGATCGATTTCCTATGCAATCTGATCAATTTTCTCTACTGCTGTCAGTTTGACCCTCTTCACGGTCTTTGGAATCTTCTCATAAGTTTTGGCCACTTTTTGTTCCAATTCGTTCACGTGTTCCTTCTCCTCTTACATCTCGAGCTTGGCCTGCTCATACATCAATTCTATATGATCTCGTTTATCCTTTACCTATTGTAATTCAGTTATGTCTGTGCATGCACGACACTATATCTCTTGAGTAAAACTAACCTTTAATTTATGTAGAGCCTTGGATGGTATCCGCAGTAATACCAATTGGAGTTGAGCTAAGTCCTTTAGGGGTGTCTGCCCCATGATCTCGTCCATGCGCAACATGCTGGGTGTAATGTGGAATGTTGCACTTGGCTACGATATTGTATGGACTGTATCCCTCTCACTTGCTTCAGGTTATTCTCATGTCTATGATGTTGACGACCCTGTTCCTATGCTGCTACCTGCTTCCTGTGCTTCCCCGATCTGCTTGAGCAACCATCACATGTCTATCATTTCTGCATCATCCTTGGTAAATGTGTACTCTGGAGGTGTTCTATGTGCCTTCATCTTCTTGCATGCACCCCCCGTCTGAGTATATGGTCTCTTAGACAGGCCTATTTCTTGTGGATTAAGACTTGGTGTAGTCCCTTGCACTGTCTTGGCCTGTTTCTGTGGTACTTGGGGCACCTATGTATTATTCGGCTTCCCCTTATGGGTTCCTATCTTAGATTACCCCCCTTTCATCTAATTTGGCTTGGTCTGGCTTGTCCTTGGTTTCTTGGGCACTGGGACTTCCTGGCGTTGTGTCTCTCCATGCCCTATTCCCTCAGCATTTGTATGTTCCTTCCTTTCCTCCTCTTCCTCTGCCCCTGTAGGTATGTTTGAAATAATTAATGGAATCCTCCAATCGTCCTCCCAATCCTTGATAGTCATTTCTATGTCTCTTTCTGTGATGCAATAGCACAATTGTATCCACTTCTTGTTGGGGTTCTTTCGCGCCTGTATCCACATCGCATGTCAAGTGGCCTTGAAGTTAGTTATTCCCTAATAGTAGGCAACAACCTGTGGTGTTATTATTGAGAGGTTGGCGATGGCCTCCTATAGGTCGCAAAGGTATCCTTCGAATACAACTGTGTTTATCTTCTTGTGCTTGGCATCTGACATGGTGCCAAGTGATAAATATCCCGCTCCATGATTGGGCTTGGGTTTGGTGGAAAAAAATGCATATTCTGGTTCCTTCCATCCCATAATGGCTATCATCATGAACAACCATGAGTAATGGAATTATGTTCCCATATCCTCCACATCCTTGCAGTCATCCAGAAATAGATTCAAAAGATAAGGGGCCAATTTGACTGTGGTGCCCTCGGTACACTGAGCTGCAACTATGACAACCCCAACCGAGACTTCCTCCTTGCAGCATTTTCTTAGCATCTTGCAAGCCATGATTTTTGTGGCCATTCTTTTCACGACATCTCTGATCTGTTTGATGATGATTCTATGCATCCCCCTTTCAATGCCGTATTTCTTTTTCATCTCCTCTGCGAGTGCTTTCTCCTTTGTTTTATCATCGAGAAATTGTGAGGGATCAATGCCTCATGATGGAAACCTTGTAATATGTGCGATGATATCTACATCTATTGACATGATCTTGTCCAGCCATATATCTCCTCCATGTGTGACTACCATCAACTTTTTGACGCAATTGTTGGCATATTGTCCTCTGCCAAAGTGTGGTAGTTCTAGTATACCTAGGATGCCCACTTTAGCCAACCTTGTTGCCCATTGGAGTGGTTGATTAATCAGTTCCCCAAATAGATCTAAGCCCAATTTCTATAGGTATTCTTTCTTCACAAACTCTGGGAACTTTTTTGTTTCCATTACATCGTGGTCCGAGTATTTTAGCTTCTCAAGATATCCTAGCAAGTCTGATTTCACCCATAACCCTTCTGCTATCTGCGACAAAACAATGGATGTGACGGGTTTCTTGCGTGGTGACCTAGGTACCTGTTGTTTGTCCTTTTTCGTTGGTGGTTGACTTGAGGTTACAACCTCCATTGGTCATTCTTCGGAATACTTTTCTGGCCAGCCCATGACATCTTCCACTGCTCCCTCCTTTGGATGGTATGACACAGTTGTTTGAGATTCTTTTGGCTTGACTGTTGCTTCTTCATTTGTAGTCGTCCCATTGACTCTCATAGCTTATTCAGGGTTCTATGGTTGTGATTGGCTTCCTGGTTCTTCATTCTGTTGGACCTACCCTTCTTTTGGCATATCCATGTCTATGATTTTCTTCCTAGGTGTGGGGTTTACTCGTGATGTATCCAGTGATGGAATTTCATCCACATTGACGACCTCTGGTGGTTTTTGTTCGCTTTCCTGTAATTTTACTTGTGCCTTGGTTCTGGCTCGGTTCTTCTTATTTGGAAGGTGCCATGGTGGTGAATTTCGATCGTTCATTGAGTTCAGTGGTCTCTGTAATCTTTGTGAACTTCGCTCTATGCTTTGTACACTCTAATGCTCTCTGTCTTTTCTAGTCTCGCAATAGGTTGTTTTTCTCCCACGTCTGTGCTTTGTATGGGCATCGTATGAAGCTTGTCGAAGATGCTAACTTTATTATCAATTCAATGAACCTCTAGTTTCATTGTACTTTCCATTAATCTCCCTCACCTTCTTCAGTTGGTGCTATTATTGCGGCGTCCCGTCGGTCCTTTCCGGCATTCAATTTTGCATGCCTTCATCATTTAGTATTGCTTCTGTCGTCTTTACTTTTCCCTCTTGTTTTAGTTTTGAATTGATTGTTGGCATTGCTTTCAATGGATTTGTATTCCTAAGTGTGCATGCTCTTTCTCCTTTCGGTGCATTGTACCTCTGTTGGTATCGTTTAGTATTTAGTATCATGTTTTTTTTTTTTTTTTAGCTGCACAGTGACTTTCATGTTATGGGTGGTCGACTTTCCTTGTACAACTTTAATCGGCTCCCATTGATCATCCCTCTGAGTTCTGCGCCTCCTAAGTCCTTCAATTGTACAACTCCCCCATCTATGATAGTTTTTACTTCGTACGGTCCTAACCAATGCATTCTAAGTTTTCCTGGATGTTGAATGGATTTTCTTTCATCCATCAACACTAAGTCTCATTCCTTGAAAGTTTTCTTCTTGATGTGTCTATCATGCCAATCTTTGTCCCTTGCTTTCTGAACTTGTTGGTGGAATACTGCTAGGATCTTATCTTCCTCCATGATCATCAATTGATTCATTCTATCATGTACTACACCTCGTTCTGTCATGTGCGTAATCGCTGCTACTCGCAGACTAGGTACTAGAAATTCTAATGACAACACTGCTTCTTGTCCATATACCAGTTTAAATGGTGTGTACCCTGTAAAATTCTTGCATGTTTTCCTGTATGCCCATAATACTAATGGTATTTTGAGGTCGCAATAATCCATGTTGATATTACAATTTTTTGTCAATGCATTCTCAAGTATTTTGTTAAATGCTTCTACTGTGCCATTTGCATGTGGATGATATGGTGTTCTCTTCTGATGATGGACTTCAAATTCTTCAGTCACATCCTTAATATTGTTGTTAATGAAGTGAGTGCCTTGGTCTCTCATCAAAATTCTTGGGCAACCAAATCTCATGATTACTTGTTCGAATAGAAAGTGTGATGTTGTTCCTTCGCTGCAATCTTTTACAGGCACTACTTATGCCCATCTTGTTAGGTATTATGTCACGGTGATAATGTACCTTGCTCCTGTTCTTTTTGTTGGTGGGTTGATTGGTCCCACAAAGTCTATTTCCCATTTATCGAATACCTTCAATGTTACATGTGGTTGTAATGGCATATTGTCCCTTATATTGGGTTTACCAACCCTCTGATAGACATTGCAACTCTGGCAGTACTCTTTTGAGTCTCTGTGAATGGTCGACCACCATAGTCCTGCATGCAATACCTTCTGCATGGTAGATTTTCCTGTGTATTTTCCTCCTGCTATTCCCTCATGGGATTCTACTAAAACCCTTGGTATTTCGTTTTCTAGCACATATCTTTGTAAGATGATATCTACGCCCATTTTGTATAGGTGATCCGGATTATTTTCAGCACGAAATGAGAGCGGAGATATAATAAATAAATGCACAGAGATATCACAGATATTCAATAATATAACAGAAATTCATCATAGATGTAACCATAAACATATATATACAGTAATACATGATTTCTATTAATGAAAGAAATGTACAGAGACTGTAAAAATACAGAGTGAAAGACTCGCTAGAATGGTGGCAACTTATCTCTGAGAAGAGATGTGATAACTACTCTCATTCGCAAGAAGATGATTACAATGAGGCTCTGAAGGAATTTTTATAATAACCAGGAATTACAAAAACCCTAGAAATCCAAAAACCTAACCCTAGGAGATGAAGCGTCAAAATTCATGTGGGCCCCATTTGGGTATGTTAGTACATCAACTTCTCGGGGTTGTAACTTTTGCATACGAACTCCGTTTTAGGCGTATGATAGCCTGTTGGAAAGGTATCATCGAGGATATTAATTTTGGGGGCTCAATACTACCTCCCACAATCATTGGGAAGTATGATCCTGAAAAACCTTCATTTAGGCCCTCAAAATGGCCCCGAAAGTTAAAACTGCTAAAAATAGTAAATTACTAAAATTGCTAGAAAATAGTTTTGAGCCAGTTTGAGAAGGTGGGTGGCCACAAATATCCACCTAGATAAATCCTACCTCCTTAGGAAGAAATGGTCTCCATTGCATTGAGTGCCTAGGGGAGAGGAACAAGTGTTTGCTGAATCTAAATCTTGGTGAGCTGCTTGCCTTGGTGGAGATGTCGCGCTGCTCGATTTGTGGAAGGCTATCGCGAGCATGTGGATGGAAGGGTTTAATATTTTTAACTAGTCTAGATACATGATATTCTTTTGTGCATAATGAATCTTTACACTTTTCTACAATCTTGTCGACCTGCTTTTGTTGGATAGAAGGTGCTTGGGCCAAGGCTATAGTGGTTGTAGTATCCTTTTGTTCACCTTTTGAACAGATTGTGAAGAAGATGGATATTGTAGTAGGAGATACTACCTTATGACACTTTTCAAGTGGGACAATAGTCAAAACTACCTCTGGTATTATGTAGATATGACCCCTAGGAGAAACAATGACATTGCGGGGTCAAGACTCATAAACAACATGGCGCTTCCACATATATGGTTGGACCAAGAGAACATCACAGACGTCCAGTGGGGAAAAATAACATAATACCTCATCCTTGAAGGGTTGGATGTCATATGACAATTGACACTGATGGTTGACATGAAGATCTCATCCTTGGGGAAGCCACCTGATGTTGTATGGTTGTGGGTGTGGTGTTGTCGACAATCCCAACTATTTCACGACCTCTGCTAAGATGAGGTTCTTCTGTTTTCCTCTATCAACAATAAGATGTAGTGGGGTCCCCTTCACCCACATTTGTGAATGAAAAAGGTGCTCTGCCTCTTCAGGATCTGTCAGTTCTTCTGGTTGAATTGTTGTGGTCACGACAATAGCAGTGGGGTCTGCGTCGATGATTTGTTTTTTACCAGTACTTTCAGAATCAGATTTTGAATCAGGTTTCAACTTCTTGTCTTTGATATTGGCCACCAATGACTATTTTTAGCGACATTCATCAGTGTTGTGCCAGGGGATTTTTTGAAAATCACACCATTTTTCCGTGTCTTTCTTTGTCTTCCCGTGACCCTTCTTTTCCTGTGGCTTGGACTAGTTTTTGGGAGACTATTTGTTAGGGCCTTCTTTGTCATACTTTGGTTGTTGCAGATTTACAGACCCGAACTCTCGTTTTTTTTCTGGTGCTTAATTTTCTGCTCGATTTTAACAGCATATCGATAAGCAGCACCGAGTGATGATATATCCAAAAAATCCATTTGAGTTTTGATGTATCTGTGTAGAGCCCCACGGTATTTTAGAACCAAATTTCATTCAGAGCCTTTGATACCCAGCTTGGTGCACAAGGTATGGAAGTTATTTGTGAACTCTGGAACTGCTTGGCCCCTCTCTTGCCGCAGTGTGGTCCATCTCATGTATTGGTCCTCATAGTTTCCAACAAGGTAATATTGTTCCTTTACTGCATCCACAAAAAAATCCCAAGTGTATTTGGCCCCATATATTCCAGAATCTTATGTGGAAATTTTATCCCAGTAAGTTTCCCACCAATGTTTGACATGGGGGAGAGCTTTAAGGAGTGTCAAGGTGATCATTTCCCTATCGGAAAAATTATGAATAGAGAAATAACCTTCTAACAGATTTAACCATTTGTCTAGAGCATCCGCATATATATGACCTTCAAATACGGGAATATCAAAATTAACCTGTATCTTGAAAGGAGAGGTGCTTCCAAAGTGGTTGTTTGATGAATATGCACCTATTTCTATTGGCAGGCATTGAAGGATGTGGGAAAATTTCTCCATCATTTCTTCCCTCTATCGTGTGAGAGCTTGCTCAAGAATAGATTTATAGGAGCGCCTACTCCATCATTTTTCTTTTCTTCCACCATGGAGGTTTTCTTCAAGAGAGACAAGCTCGAGACCCAACTTTCTATACTCAGACCTCGTCGATGACATGCACTAAAAAAAATGATCACGGGCATCCTACTCTGATAACATTGATCTAGATTATTTTCGGCACAAAATGAGAGCGGAGATATAATAAACAAATGCACAGAGATATCAAATATATTCAATAATATAACATAAATGTGTCATAGATGCAACCATAAACACATATATACAGTAATACACAATTTCTATTAATGAAATAAATGTACAAAGACTATAAAAATACAGAGTGAAAGACTCGCTAGAACGTTGGCAACTTATCTCTAAGAAGAGATGTGACGACTAGTCTCATTCACAAGAAGATGATTACAATGAGGCTTTGAAGGCCCTTTTACAATAACTATGAATTCAAAAAAACCTAGACATCCAAAAACCTAACCCTAGGAGATGAAGCACCAAAAGTCATGTGGGCTCCGTTTGGGTAAGTTAGTACATCAACTTCCCGGGGTCGTAACTTTTGCATACGATCTTCGTTTTAGGCATATGATATCCCGTTGGAAAGGTATCATTGAGGAGATTCATTTTCGAGGCTCAATCATTCCTTTGGCTATCATTGAGAAGCTTGATCCTAAAAAAACTTCATTTAGGCCCTCAAAATGGCCCCAAAAGTTAAAACTGCTAAAAATAGTAAATTGCCAAAATTGCCAGAAAACTGTTTTGAGCCAATTGGAGAAGGTGGGTGGCCACTGATATCCACCTGGATCAATCCTCCCTTCTTAGGAAACAATGATATCCATTGCGTTGAATTCCCTAGGGAGAGGGAAAAGTGTTTGCTGAATCTGAATCTTGGTGAGTTGCTTGCCTTGTTGGAGACGTCGCGTTGCTTGATTTGTGGAAGGCTATCATGAGCATGTAGCTAGAAGGGTTGGATATTTTTAATCAGTCTCGATACATGAGATTCTTATGTGTAGAAGGAATCTTTACACTTTGTTACATTCTTTTTGACTTGCTTCTGTTGGATACAAGGTGCTTGGGCCGAGGCTGTAGTGGTTGCAATATTCTTTTGTTCACCTTTTGAACATATTGTGAAGAAGATAAATTATGTAGTATGAGATACTACCTTGTGACACTTTTTAAATGGAACAATAGTTGGAACTACATCTAGTATTCTGTAGAGATGACCCCCCAGAGAAACAATGACATTGCGAGGTCGAGACTCATAAACAACATGGAACTTCCACATATATGGCTGGCCCAAGAGAAAATCTCAGACATCTAGTGGGGAAACATCACATAATACCTCATCCTTGAAGGGATGGATGTTGTATGACAATCGACACTGCTGGCTATCACGAAGATCTCATCTTTGGTGAAGCCACTCGATGTTGTATGGTTGTGGGTGTGGTGTTGTCGACAATCCCAATTGTTTGATGAACTCTGTTGAGATGAGGTTCTTCTGGCTTCCTCTATCGAGGTCCCCTTCACCCACATCTGTGAATGAAAAAATCACTCCCCCTCTTCAGGATCTGCCGGTTCTTTTGGTTGAATTGTTGCGATCACGAAAATAGCAGTGGGGTCTACGTCGATGATATGTCTTTTACCAGTATTTTTAGAATCAGATTCAGAATCAGGGTTCGGCTCCTTGTCTTTGATCTTGTCCACCAATGACTGTTTTGAGCGACATTCATTGATGTTGTTCCATGGGATTTTGTTGAAATCTGATCATTTTTCAGTGTCCTTCTTTGTCTTCATGTGACCCTTATTTTCCTATGGCTTGGACTGGTTTTCAGGATACTATTTGTTAGGGCCATATTTTTCATACTTTGGTTGTTGTGGATTTATAGACCCAAACTCCTGTTTGTTCTGGTGCTTAAATTTCTGCTTGATTTTAGCAGCATATAGATAAGCAACACTTAATGATGGGATATCCAAAAAAATTATTTCAGTTTGGATGTATCTGTGTAGAGCCCCATAGTATTTCAGAACCAAATTTCTTTCAGAGTATTTGATACCCAGCTTGGTGCGCAAGGTATGGAAGGTATTGGTGAACTCTGGAACTGCTTGGACCCTCTTTTGTCACAGTGTGGTCGATCTCATGTACTGGTCCTCATAGTTTCCAAAAAGGTAATACTATTCCTTTACCACATCCACAAAAAAATCCCAAGTGGGCTTGACCTATTGAAAAGTCAACAAGAAACATGTGTCTAATTTACTTTTCCCTTAAATAAATTGGACAATAAATATTAATCTATTATTTCATTCATAACCGAGTGAGTTGGATTTTTAACAAAAATATAAGTGTAGTTAAGTGAGTTAAGATCAGTTGTACTAGTTGTAACTAAACATGCACTAGTGAGAGTTCAGTTAATCAGTGAGCTCACATGCAACTGAGGATTCACCACGGTTAACTACATGCATGTCAGATCCAGTGGAGACCCATTTGAGTTAACAGGTGAAAGGGACAGTTTGGCTATCAGTTGTTATTTTATCACACATGTAGTGGATATGCTTATGAGCATGTGAAAACTAGGCAATTTGTTAATAATCATTGTGAGAATTCGAATTGTAGATATTATGCAGAGGCAAGCTATCTGGACATGGAAATTGGCACATGTATTTGTTGATTTGTGTATGACAGTGTGAGACGATTGTGTTTTACTGAGAGCTCTTGGATTAGAGTTTTGTATGAGATTGTTTCATGATTCATGATATACATAATATATGATCATGGGGTTTTTAGCTTTATGCTTTCCTGGTAAAATTTTTGTGTTATGTGTTATTGATATTTCACTTTGTGATTGTGGTTGTGATCGTGGTTTAATTTTCCGCAAGAATAATAGTAGAAGCATCGATGAATAAATTCCTTAAATGCATCGATGAATTCTCTGTAAAATATTGTTGGTGCATTCTTCAGTCCAAATGGCATGACTGTGTATTGGTAGGATCCCCATTCTGTAGCAAGCGTGGTCTTGTATATGTTTTTTTGTGCTATCTTGATCTGGTGGTAGCCTGAGAATCCATTAGTGAATGAGTAAAATTTGTGTCCTCCTACGATCTCCAACACCTCATCCGCGAAAGGTGTAGGGAACGGGTCATGTAGTCATGCATCGTTCAACTTCCTCAAGTCAATGCATATTATTATCCCGCCTTGTTTTTTCTCGTAAACTACCATTAGGCGTATCCATTCTGATTCCTCCATAGGTTCTATGATTCTCGCTTCGAGCATTCTATCGATCTCAGCTTTAATTATCTTCTTATATATCAGGTTTAGTCTATATGGTCGTTGTTTGATCGGTCTCTCTTTAGCTCTGAGTGGTATCTTCATTTCTCCTAGCTCTCCCGCTATACCCTTCATTTATGTAAATTTTGTGGAAAATAGATCGTTGTACTCGTGCAGTAACTCTATTATTATTTCTACTGTTTTCTCATTCTAGTAGTCTCCAATGTTGGCCATTTTGGGATTCTCAAATGTCCCAATGTTGACTTTCTTCACCTTGATCGATTCAACAATTACTTCTGAATCTATAGGTGGAACCCCCACTTCTCTTTCACTTTCTTCTTCCTTGATCTGAATATCTCATGGATCATCCTCATCTGGTGCTTCTTCCTCCACATGGTAACATGAAAACAATTCTTTTACCATATTTCTATTTCGTCGTTGTTCCTCTGTTATGAGTTCAATTTCTGGTTCCTTAATGAATATCACTCCTCTTATCTGCTTAAGAGATATGTCTATGTTGGGTTTCTCATGCTCGAATGAGAAATAACTGTAAAATTCTGTTGTAGTACTGTCCATCTTGAAGTTCCTCTGCGTAGTTCCTGGTTTCTATACCAGTTTGTTGGTATTCCCTCTAAGGTATGTACAAAATGATGAGGCCATTCCTCTGGGGGTGTCAATTTTCACAGTTCTTTGCACTTCTCCAAGTGGTCTACTAGTGCCCCTTGTCCATTGTACTTATGTTTCTTATTTCTTTTTTGTTCTGTGCTAAACCTTATGCATAGTAATCGCTTACATTGGTACCAATCCTTGATCGTTTCCTTGTGTGTGCCCCACCATCTTGCAGGTGTGGCCTTGAGTTCTATATTGAGTGCTAAGAGTCTCTGATTTACTAACACTTCATCCTCGTATTGTGCAAAGAATACTTCTAGATCATTTTCTCCATGGAAACTAGGTGGTTCCCTTATCTTCGTACCTACCCATCTTACTATGCGGTCTATTCTTGTGCACCTTCTTGTGGAAATTTCATATATCCTTTGTTGCCATTTTTCTAGAATTGTATCCAAGTCTATCACACATGAAGTAATGCTCTGCCAACTGAGTATCTCATTTGCAGTTAGATTCACGTAGTCCTCATCACGTGCAATTGTTCTGTACAACTAGCCAATTCCCTGTAAGTCTAAGAAAGTAGGTTCTACAAACCTTTCCCCTTCTGATGGATCCAACGATGAGACTAATATTCCCCTGACTCGAATGTCATTTTCCATTTATTTAAATTGATTATGGCCTGGTTTTTAAATGCCCAGTCTAATCCAAGTAATGTTGGATATGGTGTTGTGTCGTCCACTATTTCAATCACTTCAAAGTCTGCTTTAGTGTGCACTCCATCCATGTTTATTGTCACCCCTTTCAGTATACCAATTGGCAGAACTCTGTGTTGGTTTGCTAGTTTTAGCTGAACAGGTGAATATCCTAATGTGGTCTATCCCATACATTGCCATATCTTCTTGGGTAATACATTGACTTCGGATCCTAGATCCAGTAGGATATCCCCCATGTTGAAATATTCGATGTTAGCATTTAGCCTGAACTCTCTACTTGTTCTTCTCCTTGTATGTAGGTGATTGACTGTTTTTTGTTCTAATTTTCCTTCTGCCTCTAGGCTACATTTTTCTAATATACTTTTCAATATTTTGACAAATGATGGATCATTCAATAATTTTACACATGATTTCAAAAAGCCTTTGATTATACTTACTTGTCCCATGGGTTTCATTTTGTTGGTATGATCCAACGATGTAGGAATCTCATACTCTGGAGCTTCTTTAGTCCATTACGCCATTGAAGTCGATGCAATGTCATCCTTTTGAAATTCTTGTCTGGCTTGCTTAAATATCTCCTTCTCATTCTGCGCGTCGAACTGCTTCCTTGGTTCGACGTTCTTCTTCATCCACTAGTGTTGTACTGGCTCTTGTTGGACTACGTCGTTTCCTATTTTAGCACCTCTGCGCGTAACTATGTTGATGTTTTGTACTTTATCCCTCGCTTCTACTGAAATCCATTGAACATTCTGGTTATTTTGGTTCCTCTTTTCCTAGATATTTACTAATAGTGTCAGACATTCTTATGTATCATGGTCCAATGCTCAAAATACATACAAGTTGTTGGTGGAAGTGGACATTCTCTTGCATAGTTCCCCAGTTGTTGACAATTGTGACATACCACTAGTCCTCTAGATCTTCTGAATCCTTTTATTGCTTGTCCTCAACCTCTGTAGCTAGCTTAGTCTCCTCTCAGCATGTTATGCTGAGGCACCTCATTGTACTGCGTGGTATTGCACTAAGGTTGCGCTATGTTGTATTGTGGTTGCGCGTTATTATATGCTTATTGCGCAATATTGTATTGATGTTGCGCAGTGTTGTATGGGGCTATAATTTGGTTAAACTATGGTGCATCTTTCCCAGTCATCATTTCTGACTGCACCCTATATGCATCTAATGTCCTTTCTCGCATCAGATCCATAGTTCTACATTCCTTGTCATTGTGGCCCACTGAATTGCAAAAGTTGCAATATCAACTCTTTGGAACTATTTGGTATTTTTTCATCATTGGGCAGTGATATGGATCGTGGCCCGATTTCTTATAGATCTCACACCATAGTCCTCCTATTGATAATGGATTTGGCATTCCTGCTGCCATATACTGCACAAATGTTGGGAATTTTTTCTTCTAGTGTCCTTTAGCCTACATGTGGTACACCAAACAAGTTCCCGTTTGTCCTTACTTTTATTCTGGTTCAACTAGAATATTATGTTCTTCAAATCCTCCTTTAGCTCTTCAATGGTTGGATCTGTTTGATGATATTGGGTTTCTTCCAATTGCAGGGATGCCTGTAGAGCCTCTGACTATTTTTGAAACTTTTGTTGTCGTAATGGGTATTTCAAGTGTGGTAGCACTGAATTGACGAACATATTCTTGTCTTGCATATTGGTCATGAGATATTTCAACTTTCCCTTTAGTCACTTGAATCTCTGGTCAATATCCCATACATATTCTCCTGGTTTTTGTCGAATTTATATCATCTCGTTCGTGTACTGATCCTCTAAGATTGGCTTCAGAAATTCGTTTATTAGCAATTTCTTGATGTCTGCAATCGTTCTAGTTGTCCCTGGTGGATTGTTTGTAGCTATACTCATATACCAATCCAGTGTGTGATCCCTTAGTGTAATCGCTAGCTGTGCGAGTTTAGTATCTTCGTCTGTGATTTGTTTTTCTTCCTAAATCTTTTCGCATATAAACAAGTGTTTTCTCGGGTCCTCCGATGCTTCTCCTTTGAATTCTGGTAACCTGATGGTGGGAGTATGTCCTACCATCCTAAATGATGGACTAGTACCTTTACGCGGTGTAGATACTTGACTAGTGATTCCTGAACTGGCTCCTCCATTTGTTGTGCCTTGTGTATATGTACTTCCTGCTGTCTTTCTTCTCCCAAAATTCAGTTGTCTAAACGATGGTGTTCTCTTTGGTGTGTTAGTTGCAAATGGGTTTGTGGGTTCCACATTGAAATTAATGTGGATAGGATTGTTGCCTTATCTTTCCATTATTGGACATATCATCTTCCTGTCATATGTTGCACACAGGATTTCCTCAATCTTTTCCACAGCCCAAAGATCCTCTACCTCTTCCTCATCACTCGCCAAAAATTCCCTCGTAGATAAAACTCTCTTCTTGGTATTCACCTTGTATTGGTAGGGTACTCCATTGTGCATATTTCCATTTGTCACCATGATCCACTTGATCTGGTCATCATCCATCATGATTGGGTCCAAGGGTTCCTCCTTCTTTCCCTTATCATTTCCTCCTTCAATTTCACCTCTTTCTGTCAGTGCTTCCCTCTTCCTCCATGCACGTAGGGAAGTTTAGTTGTCTGAATCCATCATCATTACCCCTTTTTTGTACAACAATATCTGAATATAAGTATACAACGATCTAATATACCTTACTCGAGGTCCACATAGAAACTCTTGCTCCATTGCACTGTACGACTTTGCTGTATCGATGGAAAATTCTGTTATAAATCCTGCTACAATACTGTCGAGCCAAAAATCTACTGCGCGAGTGAATTTGTTGTTCATCTACTGTAACTTATCAATATGTACTGGGGTCCACTCTAACTATCAGATATGGTTTGTTGCATGGGTATCCTTCAACCTTAGTATCCTCTCCTACAATAAGTGTGGAAAATCACAGAAAAATACTTCATGTAAATCAATAAACATGTATTTCTCAAGATATCTGCACAGTGTTACTCTAGGGATTTTGTTATCTTTCTGTGCAAACTCCAATTCTTTTGTCTTTAGCCATCTTTTGATCTCTACTTTAGTGGGATTCCATGGTCTCAACATCCCCTTCTAGCAGCTCATTTATTTCTCCTTCTCCTCGTTCGCCTTAGTATTCTCTTGATCCACCTCCCTTAGATCTCATGTATCTTTTAACAAATCGTCAATTGATCCCATCTAGTCAATCCTCTATTGTTCCAACCAATGAAAATAGAACCATTTGTTGGTTTTTATTGATATGTCTGATTTTATATCTTCAATATGATTGACCCAAGGTTCATGTCTATTGAGGTTCCAACAAAGCCTGTAAAACTATTGACCCTCCTGGTAAACCAGAAGACAACACAACGCACAGAGTGCACTACACAGTCTCACTTGATATAGTCTTGATGGGTGACTGCAATACTCATGTGTTTATAGTCCAAGATTGAGTGGGGATATGATAATTGTATGATGCGAGTTATATTTTAACTTATTAACACAATATCTATCATTCATGATTTGCATGAAATATAACAACTGATTCATTTACCATATTACTAACTATTGAAGACAGTAAAAAAACACATGCATTCAATCACATAACACAGGTTTTACCGTGGTTCACCCCCCCCCCCTTGGGATACGCCCACAAATATCTAGCTCTAATCTCTTTTATTATGGTAGTTCCAAAACTACTGCGTCACGTGCTTACAATTCCTCTCAATCGGGTCAAGATCTACTATGAGGCGGACTAGATCGTACCAGGCTCCTCATCCTGTGATCTAACCCTCAAGACCTACCCTCCTTATTTATCTCCATCTCAACAACTTACAAAATTAGGTTGTATAGAAACATATTCCCTCTCATCAACCTCCTCTTACAATCCCCCCTTCCTTTTGGTACCTAGGTATCTGTATTTATACATTTCTGGCGCTCCAACCATTACAATGTATTGCAAAAACCCTAACCCTAACATTGTTAGGTCTTCCATGCATGCATGTGTTCTTCTCTTCCTTCCAGTTGTCACTTTCCTCGTGCATGCCTTCCTTCCCCAATATAACCTTTCTTTTCACTTTGGCTTGCTTCCAACAACCACTCATTTTCAAATTCCTTCCAATAGTCTTATGGTGATCATTGTAAATTTTATGATGAAATTGAAACTTGGTTGGAGAGTGTTGGAATACTAAGGAGGGGGGGGGGCGTGAATAAATATTTACCCTTTTTTCAACAATTAACAATTACTTTATATTTTATTAATTACCACAATAGATCAACAATGGAATTGTATGTAAAATCAATTATATAAATATAATTAACAAGAATTACAAGGTTTTTTTATAAAGAATAGTGAAGGACACCAATCCTTTTTAGAGCACCAACTCTAGGAGACACAAATCCCTTATTCAGGGCACCAACCCTAGGAAGCTCCAAATCCCTTTTTTTTAGGGCACCAACCCTAGGAAGCATCAACTCCTTTGTCATTAGGGAACCAACTTTAGGAAGCACCAACTCCCTTATTTTTAGGGCATCAACCCTAGGAAGCACCAACTCTCTTATTTTCAAGGAACCAACCCTAGGAATCACCAACTCCATTATTTAGTAAAGGATCTAAATCCTTCCTTGCTCTTCCCTTCCATCCTCACTACATCAGTATCATTTGCTCCTCTTTTGGACTCTTCTTTTGTTTTGATCTTCTGATCTAGACTACATAAACACTTCTTCTTCACCGTTCTTTCTTTCTTATATAGTCTTCCAACTGGTGTGAGCTATGTATATGTGGCCATGGGTATTGGCATATTGGTTTTATTTGTTGGTAAAGTTTTATTTTTTAACATACTCCATCGCAACTAAGGAACATTATGCGTAGAAAATAGTCATAGAATTAAAAAAAATCCGCTAAATTTTTTCCTGTAGCTTACCATCTATAGATCACACATAGAATTAACTATTTCTAACACTATAATATTAAATGTATCTGTATCATAATGGAAAACCATGAATGAAACTATTCAAGAAAACAAAAAACACACATCGTTCATATAAACCATTTGCACAACGAAATAAAATAATAGCATAACAAAGAACTTATATGTTTATAAAACTTAACCAACTAGATACATACGAAGTATGAACCTCCCAGCCATAGGTGTTGCTTTAAATTTTTATCTCAACAATTGGCCACCCATGAGCTGAGGCTATGATTCCAAAAGTATATCTTTCCCTTCTATTTTTCCATGCTCCACACTCAACAACCCAAAATCTAGGTTCTACTCTAATAGCAGCTCCAATCCACTATATCTCTTCCCTACAACCTGCATAACCCAAGGAATGTACCCCCTTCACTACTCACAGTCCCTCAGGAAATACCAATTTTTTATCAGTGATTCCAATACACTCGATTTTCCATACATATCTCAGCTAGGGACTCAAAGAACTCTTAGTTGCTTCAAGATTTCTCACAATAGCCTTCACGAGGATCTTGATTCATTTCCTCAACAAGAAATGCACTATGGGATTACGACCTATTTCATAGGTACACGGGACACATTTACAACATAAACTATAGCTCAATTATGGTTTCCTTCAATCACATCATGGCTAGTGCTCTTCCCAACACTTGACTTGTCTCTTGTTTCCCTAAATCTGCATGTAAAAAACTTACCTATTTCCGCATACAAATTTCTCATCTTCTCCCATGCTTGGTTGAATATCACGCTTCCCAAAGATTATTTTACTCATGCCCATGCTCTCCAATAACTAAGGGATGTGACTCCTCACACCCACCCTCTTACATGAGTTTAATGATTGGATTTAGGAACACTCAACAACAAATAGATGGTTATACATAATGATAATAAAATTAAGAAAGTGGGTTGGATTAATACCCATGAATACTTCCCCTTGGATCCCTCTCTCTTATGTAATCATAAACCCCCATTGTTTTCATTCCTCTCGTATCACAGTCAATTATTTCTATTTTTATTAATTATTTCAATGTACATAATATACAACTTGGCCCCTAGCCAAATTAAATCAATACAAGCTCTTTTCCCCAACATATCAGCTCACTAACCTAAATCACATTTATACAATTACATTATAATTTGTGAGAATTAAAATTGGGGATGTTACATTCTTGCCCCCCTTATTTTTTCACTGTCCTTAGTGCACAACACCACCAAGTGTACATTCATTTCAAAATTATGGATCCCTAGCCATTAATCAACATATGGGTTCTCCTTGCTTGACATCACATAGGAATTATAGCCTAAATTTAATACATAGGTTATCCAACCCAAAAAATCATGAATACATAGGTGCTCCAACCCCAAAATATAGATACATAACCCATTGGCATTCTCCTATAGCTATCATGATTTCCACCAGCTCTCCTTCATTTGCCTTCCCAACCCAACGTATGTACCCCATTCACTTCTCTTAATCCATCGAGTTGTACCATTCTTTTATTAGGGCCAACCCAAGGAATATTCCCCCTTCACTTTTGACGCAGACCCCCACCTCAGCAGGGTCTTCTTGACCTCCCGACCTATGGATCTTAGGTTTCCTTTGAGCTGAAATGACTCTTTGATTCCTAGATAGAATCTTCAACACATATAACCACAGGTTCTTTTCTACACTCCGCCTATGCAAACATGCACTAGAGGCAAGCCTCCACTCTAGGTGACCACTAGCATGACCACAGGATTAACCCCAAAAGGGAGCATCCCGTTTCATGATGTTGGGACTTCCGTTACAAGTCACCCCAACTCTTCCAATTCCTGAAATTCCAAAATGGGATAATGGTTTTTAGATGCTCCCTTAACTCTTCATTTATGTGACCCTCGACTGCGACTTAGGGCCCAACTTTTGGTGCATCGGGATTTTGCGTATTAGGGATTTGCAATGTAGATTTCTCCCTTCACTCGATAGTTGAAATCATGATATTTCTCTGCCACAGATCAACGGTCCCAAACCTTTGACGATCTAACGGTCCATATTATGTCATGATTTCATGTATCGTAACTTCCGGGTAGTTGTTTCCTCTACACTTTCGAATCCTGAAATGTCAAAACTTCAAAGTGCTAAATCAACAACTCTCACTCTGGATCTAATGACTATTATCCCTCTTGAGCTTGCGAATGTTGAAATACTCTCCTTTATCCTACCTACAACTCCATCGGGTCTAACGTTCCACGAGTATCGAAGTTTCTCCCTCCGAGAGTTTCCACTGTCCGTTTAGGTTCTCAATGTTCTTGGCCAAATAACTCGACGTCCTTCCTCCTGAGCTTGATTTCTGCGAGGTGACTCCAAACCTCATCCTTCCTTCAAAATCTTCGAAGTATCTATCCCTCCTGAGCTTGGCTCTTGCTACAAACTCAAGGATTCTAAATAATTCTTTCACGCACTCCTTGTGACCTTCATGATAATCATTGATTATCTGATGTCTTCCACCTCTGTGCACTCCTTGTGATAGAAATCCTTCAACCACTCACTTGGGTTGGAAAAGTCTAAGAATTCAACCGACATGCACACACCTTGCACAAATCTATGTTATACTTTCACTTTTGCTGGTATAAGAACAATGATATCCCTCCTGAGCTTTTCCGAGATAAACTTAGAATCTCGTCAACACACTCCTTGCGAACTGTCACTGCACTCCTTGCAATAATTCTCAGGAAGAGAAACAATTGAAACTTACATTCTACCTCTCATGGACTTCATACATTCAACATGAAATCCCATATACACACACAACATTGAAACAAATGCAAACAAAGTATATAAGCAAACTATAAACATACCATTCAATAGATGCAAACAGTGACCATAACAACAACATGAAATTGGATCAAATCATTCTTATATTAATTTAAGTGCTTATGTACATGGATTCAATAGCAAAAACTATCGCCTCATACAACTTCTACAATATTTTTTCTTCTTTGCTCTCCTACGCTCTCTTGCTCTATAGCTTCTAACTACTATGAGAATAATGATACAATACAATACATACAAGGGCGATTTCTCGAGTTTTCCCTCCTACAACCTCAAGCTATCTAATCGAATTAAATATTACATGTACTTTACATTCATTACATTAAATGCATACAACCGATAGATAAGAGAAAATGCTCAAGATCTATGTTACAATCCCCAATACATTTAAGGGAAATTACATCCTTCTAGCTATTACATTAATGTTTCATCTTTTAAAATTCAAAACGTCTTCAAAATGCACACTGGTGCATATCTAGTTGTCCTCCACTTGCGCTTGCTTACGATTCTCCTATATCATACTCCTCCGGCTGAAAAATTCATGGAGTCTTGTCCATGAGCTCCTGTACCATCTATCCATGTTTCTGGATATCTGTTTCACTTTCCCAACTGCCATCCTCAATCGGGTGTCCTTTCCATTTTACGAAGCATTCAATATGTGTCTTCCTCTGGGTCTTCTTGCTAACTCTCTGATCAATGATATTTTCCATCTGTGGCTTTTCAGCTATATGAATCTATTTGACCCACTGAACTTCCTTTTGATTCTCTTCTCCTCCTTCTTCATTTTCTTTGTAAGGATACATATCTACTATGTTGAATATGGGTGATATGTGGACACCATTTGGAAATTCTATCTCATAAGCATTTGCCTCAAATTTCCATAAAATATTACATGACCCTATCTTTTTCATCTTCAGTTTATTATATGTTCCCCTTGGAAACCTTTCTTTTCTAAGGTGTGCTAAAAAAAAATATCCCACTTCAAATTGAAGCTCTCTCCTGTGTTGATCTGCTCTATGCTTGTATTCCTAGTTGGAACTCTACAATTGCTCGTTAATATTACTGTGGAGCTCCTGCATCTCTGCTCCAAAATATTGTGCTCTAGCACTTCTGAACTCTCTCTGCTCTAAGTATATCAACTCAGATACTCCCCTTGGCTGCATTCCATACATTATTTGGAATGGGCTCTGTCCTGTGATCCGGTTAGGTGAGTCGTTATATGCAAATTTCGCTTGTGGTAGAATCTGATCCCACTGACTATGATGTTCAGTTACTAAACTCCTCAATAAGTCCCCCACACTTCGATTTACTACCTTAGTCTATCCATCTGTCTGACGGTGATATGATGAGCTAAAAGATAAATCTGTTCCCATATTCTTCCATAGTGTTCTCCATAAATGACAAACAAATTTGGTATCCCTGTCCGAAACAATACTATTGGGTAAACCATGAAGTCGAACAACTTCTTTAAAAAACAGATTTGCAATGTGTGTTGCATCATTGGTTTTCTGACATGGAATGAAATGTGCCATTTTTTATAATCTTTCGACTACAACAAATATGGAATCACAATGTCTCTATGTCCTCGGAAGTCCTAACAAAAAATCCATGCTTACCACGTCCCATGGTCTCTCTGGTACTGGAAATGGTTGCTACAATCTTGTATTCTTTCTTTTCCCCTTTGCATGCTGGAAAATTCTACATTAGTTGACAAATTTCTTGACATGTGTCCTCATCCCTAGCCAATAATATAAATTGTTCAGTTGCACAAATGTTTTGTCATGGTTGAAATGTCCATCCAATCCCCCACTATGTTTTTCCTTTACAAGGTTTTCTCTCATAGATCTCTTCGGGATACACAAATGATTCCCTCTAAATAACGGTCCATCCTGAATTAAATATTCAATCCATTGGCTTCTATCTCTCAGAAATGGATTCTCACATGCTTCATAAGAATCCTTGAAATCTGAATCATCTCTATACATATCCTTAAAGCTATCAAAACCTAAGGTCTTCACATGAAACTCCTGCATAATCAAACATTTCTTGCTCAATGCATCAACAACCTTGTTAATAGTTCCAGAAATGTTCTTTATAACAAAAGTAAAGTTCTGCATAAATTCAACCCATTTTGCATGTTTCTGGTTCAGTTTCTTCTATTTGGTTATAAACTGTAAGGCATGGTTTTCGCTATACAAAATGAACTCCTTCGGAACCAAGTAGTGCCTCCATTTCTTCAGTGCTTGTATGACTGCATAAAACTCTTTATCATACGTGGAATATTTCATCTTGGTATCGTTCAGCTTCTCACTAAAGTATGAAATTGGTCTATTGTCCTAACTTAAGATTTCTCTAACCACAAATCCACTTGCATCACATCTGAATTGAAATGTTTTACTGAAATATGGCAGAACCATAACTGGTTGTTTGATTATCTTCTCCTTTAACAACCTGAAACTTATTTCTGCTTCCTCTGTCCAATGAAAAGATTTATGTGTTTTCTTGACTATGTCCATCATTGGTGCACTAATACCACTAAATTTTTTTATGAACTTCCTATAAAAATTGGCTAGTCCATGGAAGCTTCTGACTTCAAAGATATTCCTCGGCAATGGCCATTCTTTGATTGCTTTTACCTTCTCAAGATCCATCTTCAACTTATTCGAAGAGATTACAAAACCCAAATAAATTAGTTTTGTCTTCATGAAAGATGACTTCTTCAGATTTATCATCAACTTCTCTTGCTGCAACCTCCGCATCACTAGAGTTAAATGTCTCAAATGCTCTCCCTCAGTCTTACTGAAGATTAGTATATCATTAAGATACACAATTACAAATTTTCCAATGAAATATTTCAATAATTCATTCATTAATCTCATAAAATTACTTGGCGCATTTGTCAAACAAAACGACATGACAATCCATTCATACATCCCTTCATTCATCTTGAATGTTGGCTTCCATTCATCACCTTCCCTCATCCTAATCTGATGATATCTTCTCTTCAAAACATTTTTTGAAAAAACCTTTTCCCCACTCAAGCAATCCATCAAGTCATCCATCCTGGGTAAAGGAAATATATACCTGATGGTGATTTTGTTTATATCCCTCGAGTCTATACACATCCTCCATCCACCATCCTTCTTCAGAATTAACATTGTTGGTACAACGCATGGACTCAAGATTTCCCTAATCAACCCTTTGTCCATCAAATCTTGGATTTGCTTCTTGACTTCTTCATTCTCCTACGACGTCAGTCCATACGCTACTTTGTTTGGTAAAATAGCTCCTCGTATAAGTTCAATGTGATGGCTTATACTTATGATGGGAGGAAATGAACAAGGAAAATCGTCCACCACTATATCAGCAAAATTCTCCATTAGTTCATGAATTTCCTTTGGTAGATCATCTATTGAGGTACTGGTCAAGATGACTCTAGGTTTTATTAGCACAACAAACGAAATGTCTTGATATTTCTTGACTTCATTCAGAAGTTCCTTCCCACTCATGAGAATTATAGTATTGTTTGCTTCTACTTTCACCTTCTTGTCTTCAATTGGCATCAACATATGCGTCCTACCATTCTTTTCCAAGGTATAGGTTTTTTTTCTTCCGTCATGAACAACATTTCTGTCATATTTCCACAGTCTCCCCAACAAAAGATGACATAAATCCATGGGAATAACATCACATAATATCTCATCTCTATAACCACCTATCTTAAATTCAACTAAACATTGTTTAGTGACTGTTACCTAATGTCCCTTTTGCAACCACGAAACCTTATATGGGCTTGGATGTGGAACTGTCTCCAATTCCAACTTTTTCACCATCTCCGTGGATACTAGATTTTTCGTGCTCCCACTATCAACTATTACCTTGCATACCCTATCCTTGGTTTTGCAAGTAGTCCTAAACAAATTGTTTCTCTGGACTAGATTCTCCATCTCTATTTATGGCTTCAAGATAATTTTCCTCATCATTAAGGATCTTCTGCCTCAACATTTATCCTTTACGCTTATGAAATGTGAGCTTCTCCTCATCCATCTCTTTTTCTATCAGAACATTCCCATGATTTGTGCCCGATCTTTCCATAGACAAAACACTTTATTTCACCTCCTCTGCCTCTTCCTCTTCCTCTTGCTCACGGAAAAGTGTTCCTGACAACATATTGTCTTCTTTGTGAACTTCCTCCCCTCTATGGGTGGTTATGAGGTTTCTTCTCTTCATCCTTGGGCTTATGTACTTTGTCTTGGGCAACTGCTTTTCCACTTCTATGAATTCTACCTCTACCCCTTTGACCTTGCTTTCGGGCCAATTTCTCTTCAGCTTTCAGAGCAATATGATAAGAATCTTCTACATTATTGATTGTAACCATGCTCATCTCATCCTGAATCTCATATCTCAGGCCATTCATATATCTGGAAACCTTTTCATAATCACTCTCATGGTGACCATCTCTAATGTTTATCCTGTAAAACTCCTCAGTGTATTCCTTCACTGTCATCCCTTTTTGTCTCAAATTTTGCATTCTTCGTAACAGATTGATTTGGTAATCTCTGGGTATGAATTTGGCTTTCATATTTTCTACCATTCTATCCCATCTTTTGATTCTTTGTTTGTCTTTGCAACACCTGTCAGCCTGTAGTTCATCCCACCACAATTTTGCATGCCCTTTCAGTCTAGTGACAACATGCTTTACTTTCTTGTCCTCTTCAATATCTTCATAATTGAAATATTTATTGAGAGCTCTAAACCAATCTAAAAGCTCCTCAACGTCTAATTTTCCTTCGTACATCGAGATGTCCATTTTTTCTCTAGCACCGATTCTTGCAACAACCTTGAATAGATGTTCTCCTACAACATCTTTGGCTACAAATTATTCTCTGACTCCTTCGTTTTCACTTTCGAACTCACTAATATCTCTAGTACCAGGTGTTTGCCTTTGTGTTGTCTCCATAGCATCCAATCGAGCACGGAGTTATCTCATTTCCCTTTCCACAGCTGGATCAGGCATATCTCTCTCTTGACATCTTCTTGGCAACATTATTTTAATCTATCCATGCAAAATTCAAATCACAATTGTTCCATATCTTCCCTCTACAAAAAAAAAAATTGTTAGCTCTGATACCACCTAACGCAGACCCCCACCTCAGCATGGTCCGCTTGACCTCTCGACCTATGGATCTTGAGTTTCCTTTGAGACGAAATGACTCTTTGATTCCCAGCTAGAATATTCAACACATATAACCACAAGTCCTTTTCTACACTCTGTCTGTGCAAACATGCACTAGACACAAGACTCCACTCCACGTGACCACTACTGCGACCACACGCTTAACCCAAAAAGGGCATGTCGCATTTTGCAATGTCGGGACTTCCGTTACAAGGCACCTTGACTCTTTCGAGTCCCAAAATTCTGAAATGGGCTAACGGTCTCTAGCTCCTCCCTTAACTCTTCACTGATGTGACCCTCGACTGCAACCTAGGGGCCAAATTTTGGCACATCGAGATTTCGCGTATCAGGTATTTTCGATGTAGCTTTCTGCCTTTGCTTGATATCTGAAATCATGATATTTCTCTGCCACAAATCAATGATCCAAAAACTTCGATGATCTGACGGTCCAGATTATGTCAGGATTTCGCGTATCGCGACTTCCGAGTAGTTGTTTCCTCTACACTTCTGACTCTCGAAATGTTGAAATTTCAAAGCACCAAATCAATGACTCTCGCTCCTCTATATCTAATGACTACTATCCCTCCTAAGATTATGAGTCTTGAAATACTCTCTCTCTTATCCTCCCTGTAACTCCATTGGGTCTAACGGTCAACGGATATCGATGTTTCTCCCTCCGAGAGTTTCCACCATCCATTCAGGTTCTCGATGTTCCTGGCCAAATAACTTGACGTCTTTCCTCCTGAGATTGATTTCTACGAGGTGAATTCAAACCTCTTACTTCCTTCAAAATATTCAAAGTCTCTATCCCTCCTAATCTTGGTTCTTGCTACAAACTCAAGTATTCTAGGGAATTCTTGTGCGCACTCCTTGCTACATTCACGATAATCACTGATTATTTGATGTCTTCCACCTCTGTGCATTCCTTGCGACAGAAATCCTTCCACCACTCACTTGGGTTGGAAAAGTCTAAGACTTCAATCGGCCTGTGCAAACCTTTCATGGCTCTATGATATACTTGCACTTCTATTGGTATAAGAACAACGGTATCCCTCCTGAGATTTTTTGAGATAAACTTAGAATCCCATCAATGCACTCCTTGCAAGAATTCTCAAAAAGAGAAACAATTGAAACTTACACTCTCCCTCTCACGGACTTCATACATTCAAAATGAAATCGAAAATACACACACAACATTGAAACAAATGCAAACAAAGTATATAATTAAACTGTAAACATACCATTCAATAGATGCAAACAGTGACCATAACAACACCATGAAATTGTATCAAAGCATTCTTATATTAATTTAAGTGCTTCTGTACATGGATTCAATAGAGACAACTATCTACTATACAACTTCTACAATCTCTGTTCTTCTTTGCTCTCCTATGCTCTCTTTCTCTACAACTTCTAACTACTATGAGAATAATGATACAATACAATACATACAAGGGAGCTTTCTCGAGTTTTCCCTCCTACAACTTCAAGCTATATAATTGAATTAAATCCTACATATACTTTACATTCATTACATTAAATGCCTACAACAGACTTATGAGAGAAAACACTCAAGATGTGTGTTACAATCCCCAAAACATTTAAGGGAAATTACATCCTTCCAACTATTACATAAATGTTTCATCTTTTAAAATTCAAAACATCTTCAAAATGTGCATTGGTTCATATCCAACTGTCCTCCACTTGCGCTTTCTTGTGATGCTCCTGCATCAACTTTTCTCAATCCATCAAGCTACACCATTTTCTTATCAGGGTCTCTCTAGCACAAGTGACTAGGAATATCACTATTGGGAACCCAAGGGAAATCACTACAAAGAAAGATAAAAGGATAATATCTAGCATAAACCTTGCAAGTGTAGTGAAAATCACAGAGGATTTCACTCTTCGGGCATGAAAACCTAGTTCTTCTGCAATGCAACTCACACCGAAGTTCACTCTTTAGACCTAACAACTTGGATCTTCTGCATTGCAACTAACACTAGATTTCACTCTTTCGGCCTGAAAACCTAGTTCTTTGATAGTGAAAATCCCACATATGAGTTCACTCTTCAGGCCTGACAACCTGGTTCTTCTGTAGACCTAACAACTCACTTCTTCTACAAGCCTGACAACTTGCTTCTTTTAGTTGTCCCCAAAAATATTCCT
The DNA here is from genome assembly GCA_009831015.1 of Picea engelmannii. Taxonomy (NCBI): domain Eukaryota; kingdom Viridiplantae; phylum Streptophyta; class Pinopsida; order Pinales; family Pinaceae; genus Picea; species Picea engelmannii. Next base: position 58,082 of record ML792806.1, read on the forward strand.
GGTACATGTCTTTCATTCTTTAGTTGCTCCTATAGAAACCATTAATAAATAATACCCATTATACCCATTATACCCATTATCATGTAATAATCATCTGATTCAAAGGAGTTTTCAACTAAAAAATATAAACAATTATTCAACATAAGTCTACAAATGTAATCCAATTCTCATCTATATGGCTATCTTCACAAAGCTTCCATGGGAAAGAATTCATATCACTATTATTTTCTGACACACCCACATGATTCCAACTACCATTCCATATGAATTATTAAGTTACCTCTTCATTGTTATACTCACCCTCTAGGCTCAAGCATCTCCTTCTCTTTTGAAAAATCCCTTGGGCGATCCATCTTGCCAAATCTTTCATATGCAATGAGAGTGCCATCATACTACCAGACTCCCATTGGAAAATCTATAACCTGTGGAAATCATAGGGTTCCAATGTCCTAAAAGTATCCTTCTTCCTAATATTTCCAAGATTCAATAGCTATTATCTCATATGTACACACATACAATCATCATGAGATATAAGTATAATAATGTTCAATTAGTAATTACCAAAAAACAAATTATATAGGAAAACATAATTTCCCAAACATGATTTTTCTTCTCATTATGTTTGGATTTTGAAGCAATAGGCATCGGTATTCCTTATGGGCTTACACCATTTCCATATCCAAGACCATTTTCCTGCAATTTCCTCAACTTTCATTCAACCAAATCAATTGTCAATATTCATGTACATTATCATGTCATTGCAGCATTTGCAATAATTCCATGAAGTGATTTCATAATTATATTACTCTAAAATTCCATCACTTCCAACTATTATTCATATAAATGGAATGAAACTACCATTTATTTCATATGCATTATCTATCATACCAAGATTTTCAAAATACAGTCAAACTTTACCAATAAATAAAACCAATGTGCCAATACCCATGGCCACATCTACACAATAGATCCTTGCATTGGATGATCCAAAAATCCTTGGATGTTAAATTATTTCTTAAGTATACATAAGCATCCAACTTGATTCGAAAAATATGATCGTATTGACTATCTTCAAAATAACATATGGATTTACTTACTTATCCAAAACTTCATTAATGATAAATAATTTGTGATAAACTAAGTGAAATAGAAACAACAAGAACAAGGAAGGTTACACAAGTTGATAATGGATTTCACCATCTTGGGCTACGTCTTTGGGTCTTCTTCCAAATGAGAGACCGCTCTATTAATGCTCAAATGTTTGATACAATAATACCTCTACTTGTGTTTTTAACATTGCCCTTATAAACTATTTCTTAAACTCAAAAATAAAGGTCATCATTGAATTCCTCTCGAAATTTTGAGAAAAATGAGTATAAACACCCTATATTTTCCTCAAGGAACTCTATGGCATGCAAAATGATGCACAATCAAAATATTAACACCTCCTAGCACAAAGTTTGATGCAACCTATCTACAATTTGACATGCATTTTAATGTCCCATGCGTTGGTTCAGGTGCTGGTATAAATAGGGGAGGTCAAGGGTTGAACCCTCCTGACTCTTATATGCTCGCATGGGAATTTATTACAACTTAAAAGTAATATTCTCGAAGGCATTTAGCGAGAACCATATACAACATATTGGTAAAGTGGTTGGGTCGTTGGCTTGGAGATCACGAGGTCGACCCCAACCATCACGCCCTTATTTGGTATATATAATTTAATACCAAGTTTTATCCAAATGGATATCAGTGGCCACCCACCTTTTCCAACTGGCTCAAAATAGTTTTCTGGCAATTTTGGTAATTTACTATTTTTAGCGGTTTTTCGGGTCCTAAACTTCCATAGCCGTTTTGAGGCCCCAAATGAAGTTTTTTTTGGGTATCTTCTAATCCAAAAATTTCGTTGTGAAAATTTCATTAATGGTTGTATTCCTTAGATAGATCTTTCCAACAGGCTATCGTACGCCTAAAACAAAGATCGTATGCAAAAGTTACAACCCCGGGAAGTTGATGTACCGACTTACCCAAATGGGGCCCACATGAATTTTGGAACTTCATCTCCTAGGGTTAGGTTTTTGAATGTCTAGGGTTTTTGACACCCCTGTTTACTATAAAAAGGCCTTTAGAGCCTCATTGTAATCATCTTCTTGCGAATGTGAGTAACCGTCACATCTCTTCTCAGAGATAAGTTGCCACCATTCTAGCAAGTCTTTCACTCTGTATTTTTACAGTCTCTGTACATTTATTTCATTAATAGAAATCGTGTATTACTATCTCTGTGTTTATGGTTGCATCTTTGATACATTTTTGTTATATTATTGGATATCCACGATAACTCTCTTCATTTCTTTATTATATCTCTGCTCTCATTTCATGTCAAAAATAATGTGGATCAAAGTTAAATATAACAAATTTCGTTGGAATATTTAATGAATCCAGTAGTGGAGTTGGTTAAGTTTGTTGTTTCATATGTCGGTAGTCATGGGTTCAAGTCTTTTCGAGCTGCAACAAATTTTTGGATAAGGCCAAATTGTGAAAATATGTAGTGCCATGTGGCACCATCCCATTGGTCCACATGTCATGCTCTTACATGCCCACCCATTGTACAATATGTCAAAAAATTGGCTTAGGTTGATGGATAGTTGGTATGGATTGTTGATTTTCATTGATGTCAACCATTGGAGAGTGATATTGTAGATTGATGTCAACCCTTGGAGAAATTTTGGTAGCAAATTCTAGTAGCACAAAGGTTTGGGTAATGGACCCAAGGTTGTTTCATGTATAATGGTATGATTTTTAATATATTTGAAGGTAATACTATTATATATGGATAGTACATGTCATTCCATTTCCGGTGGTATGTGGAACATCACATAACTCCTCACGGTTAGAGAGTTATGGCCATGCGAAGTTGGACAACCCAGGTTTGGGTAATGGACGCAAGTTTGTTTGATGGATAATGGTATGAGTTTTGATATATTTGCAGGTAATACTATTCTATATGGATATTACATGTCATTCCATTTTTGGTGGTATATGGAACGCCACATAACTCTTCACGGTTTGAGAGTCATGGCCTTACAAAGTTGGAGGACCCTGATGTGTCATCTAGAAGCCCCAAAAGGTCAAAGTAGTCAAAGTGGTTTAAGAGATTTTAGAAGGTAAATAATAAAGTGAAGTGATGAGTTTACTATAATTCAAAGTGAATACAAAATAAATTATTTAAATAATAAATTTAATGGAGAAATTAGAAGTGGGTTAACCCTAAAATAAGGAAAGTGGGCAAAGTGACCTAGAAGATGTTTTTAAGGAAGCTACTTGGAGAGTATAAATAAGAGGCAAGGCTCTCTCATTTTAAATAACACTTGAGCATATTGAATATCTATAGGTGTCTGACATAACCAAAGGATATCTAAGTTGAATTTCTAAGGGAAGGTGAAGAAAACAAGGTCAAAATTCAAGGAAGGATAAATTATTTTGATGATGCTTTCTAAGGTATGTTATTTACAGGTCATCTCACATTTTCACAATAACGTTTTTTATAGAATGATTCAGACCATGAATTTTCTATGCCATTGAGAAAACATATCCAAGTATATGTGGTAAAATTTTTATCTTTTGGGTCGTTGTATTTTTATAGTTACAGTCCGTGGAAAATAGGGTTTGTGGCTAGTCCCAAAACTATTCTAAAACAAGTGTTTCGGGTAAAAACGTCATAACTTATTCATAACAGATCCAAATTCAGTAAGACCAATTATGTTGGTTATACTACATTCTTTAGTATGTTTTGTAACAGTTTCAAATCTATTCAACAAATGTTACGTGCGGGGCGTACTCTACAAGTTCTTTCTCTAGAATAAGCTAGAATTCAACAAGGTATGCCATTTTTGCTATAACTCCTTTTCTGAGCGGTTCCAAGAAGTGACACCTTGAAGAATTGCATAAACAAACTGAATAAAATTGTGTATCATTTTCAAATATTTATTCATTACAAGTACAAAGTTATGATTATTTCAACTTAGTGTTGTTGACTAATCCAAAACTAGTCATGTGAGACTAAAGAAAAGTTTGATGAAAATGATAGTCTCTTGTTGTTAAAGTTAAGGAAGGTTTCAAGGTATGTGATCATATACACCGGGTCTATTACAGAGTTACAAATCAGATTTAGATGATGAAATTGATGAGGGAATTTGGTTGAGGTACTGTCGGGTAGATGGTTGAGACAAGTAGTTTATGAGTTGGAACATACATGAGGTGTATAGTTAATGATGTTGGTACATATTGATGCGTCATAGTTGATGAATAGTTAATACATGATTGGTGAATACTTGGTACATGGTTGGAGGCACTTGTTAGTAGTATTGTTGACACATGGTTTATGGATGATGTAGCATACTTTTATTATTAGAAGAACATATTGATCTTGGTGATGATTATGAGTTGTTGTGTTGTACTTGGTTGATGCAAATCTTTAAGAGTTTTCATGGTGATTGATCTTGGTGATTAGATCTGATTTGGTTGATAACATTGATGAGACAGGTTGTTGTGATAGTATTTTTGGACAAGTTGTTGTGACAAGTTATTTTTACAGGTTTGGTGCATGGTTGATGCACTTGTTCATGGTACAGGTTGAGGTATAGGTTGGTGTATGGTTGATGCACTTGTTTATGGTACAAGTTGATTACAGGTTGTTTGGTATAGGTTGGTGCATGGTTGATGCACTTGTTTATGGTACAGGTTGATTACAGGTTGAGGTACAGTTTGATGCATGGTTGATGCATGGTTCATGTTATTGGTACAGGTTATTTGGTGAAGGTTGATTGGTATAGGTTTATAGCAGTATATCTCACAGTGATAGTGTGATAGTGGTTCCATGATTCTACTTATACGTCAGGGTGGTTGGACGGGGCAAGGATAGGTGGTTGTAGCCACTTTCTAGTTGTATACATAGAACATACTGGGTTGTATCCTCCTTCTGGTTGTAACCAATAATTGGGGAGTTGGAGATTATTGGCCCTTGGTTATGGAAGCATGCTAAGATCAAGGAAGAAAAGGGAGAATGCGAACTTTGCGGAAGACACAGTGACTGTTACTGGGTCGAAGTGAGAAAAAGAGTAGAAAAGATGGAGAGAAGCAATTCGTTGGATGAGGAGATTGGGGATGATATATATGCAAGAAAAAAGGATCGTGGACAACTCAGAAAGTGGAAAAAGGCACTGTTGGATTCTTTGGAGCATCGCATGAGAAGGAAGGAAAGACATACCGACGAAGACCTTAAAATACAGTTCAAGTTGACCTAGGGTTTTAGACACCTAGGGTTTTGGTATCTAGGGTTTTGGACACTTAGGCTTCGGCCTAAGGATGTCGATCAGATATTGTAATGGATAAATAGAGTTCTAAAGGACCTGAGATAGTTTGGTGTTATGATTATTTTTGTTGTCTTCGTCTTTGTGTGATCAAGTGAGTAGTAGTGTGTAAGAAAGACATTTTGAGGACGAGAGCCTTCTGGTATTGTAATATCTTTATCTAGGTGTGAAGATCAACCCTACAGCTAGGTGTGCAGGGAGCGAAGAGAAAGAGAGAAGAAGAAAGAAGATCTGCTAGCTAAGAGCGCAGACAAGAACTATATGCTTTACCTTAATATATTATAACACAGTTTTGTGGATGTAGCCCTAGAGAGAGGGTGAACCACGTATATTTTGTGTTGTGTGTGATTGGTATTTTATCTCTGTCATTGATATACCATGATTGCATTATTGTTTTAGATCTGATAAGTAGATGTGTAGAGTAGATCCAAGCTGATAAGTGATATATAAATGTTGTGTTGTTCTTGTGTTAGATGCACTTCATATTCCCTTTGGTTGTAGACATATTTGTCCTACAACCCCCTCATAAATACTTCGGGTGAGACTGCATTTGCTTCACAGGTGTTTCCGAAAGGGCTAGTAGTTAGAGATTTTTGGTGCACTCTTGGAGGTGAACCCTGTGTCTTCCCCTGTGCCAACAAATGGTTCTGTTGCCGGGACATAAATCTTCTTGAGGGAATGTCAAGGTGGTTTCCATTGAATACAGAGACTCAAAAGTGGATAGAGGATCAAGAAAAGGACTTTGTTGAAGCCCAAAACAAGAACCCTAATCTTAGTACAGAGGATTGGTTGGAGAAATATATCTTTACTGATATACACAAAATTTTCTTTGGAGGAATCCATCAGGAGCTATACGAGTGGTTAGCTATATTAGCAGATACCCAGCTCGAGATCTGATCTAGACCTCCTTTGGTTTGGACGTCGAAGCTGATCAAGAAGGTCAAAGGAGTTGATAATGTCATATCACGAGCGTTATATCATTGGTTTGATAGCACCATTGGAGGGTACATCACAGAGTTTGTTGTTGACATAATAGAATCATACAACCAAGTTGAGAGATACTTCTTCAAGGGACCCAGAGGAAATTTTTTGCAATTCCTGAAGTTGAGACTCAAGATGCTATTGTATGAGAAGAACATCTTGAAGATACAGTAGATTGGTTGGATCTAGAAAGGCTAATGTTCAAGAATTCGGACAACAAAAACGACACAAAATTTGGACATGCGCACAGGGGGAGAGTGTTCTGAGAAGTTCACCTTGCAAACTTGCTTAAGCATAACTATGGGAAGGAGGGTTTCTATAGTGGAGAAGAGGCATAACTGACAAACGAAGAACATTCAGAACCCTCTAGGGCAGAGGAAGGAAAATCTAAAGAGCTTCGCCGGGGAGAACCTGAAACCTCAGAAACTGTGCAGACCATCAAAGTAAGTACTGTTATCCCTCTTGTTGATTCAGTAGTATTAAGCAACCAAAGTAATCCCAGTCACCAAAGTGTCCAGAGCACTATCAATAGTAGTCCACCACATATTCAGTCAGGAACCCTAGGAAGATCTATGGCATATGAGATGAGGCTTCCTATATTTAGGGGAGATGGATCTGAAGATCCTAATCAACATTAGTTCCTATGTGAAGCTATATGGAATATTAAAAATGTCACTGACGAAGCTGTCAAAAGAACCTAGTTTAGTACCACTCTACAGGATCATGCACTAAGTTGGTACATGAAGTTTGTTCAAGGACTTGCACAGCCTAAGATACTGAATTAGATTAAGAATGCATTGATTACAGAGTTCAAGAAACCCAATTCAGGGTCACAATGTATGACAAAGTTGAAACAGATCAAGAAGAATGTGGTCAAATCTGTTTGGGAATTTGATCAGAGATTCAAAACCTTAATAGGTTGATTGACTTTTCAAATCCCAAATGAACAAAACAAAGAATGGTTCATTGCTTCCCTCTTATCACACATCAGAGTTCCCCTAATGCAACAAAAGATTGCTTCATAGTTTGAGGCGCTGGAGATCGCCATGAAGTTAGAATCAACCCCTATGGGAGAATCCATCTCACGTGTGAGTCAGATCTTGAGTCGGCTGACTAGTTTGTCTCTGCAAGTCGAAGATATGAAGAAAGACAAGGGAAAAGATAAAAGAGAAGACATATGGTGTGTCAGATGCATATCAGAAGACCATGACAAGGAAAATTGTCCCCTATTTAATGAATACTTGTCTTCTAGAGCTTTGAGCCCTTTGAAGCAAGTCACCCTACCTTGGTGCGAGGTATGCAGAAATAGACATCACCCTGGTGAGTGATACTACATGCAAAAGTATGTTCAGGAACCTAAAAATTTGTACTGTACATTTTGTAAGCCGAAGGACATGATGATAGGGATTGTAGGGCTTACAATCTCATGCATGGAAGTTCGAGAGACATATATAATATTCAAGGTGAAGTACAACAAGAAGGAAACACTACACAGTATAACTCTCCTGGGAGAGGAAAATTCAATCCTCGCGGTGGATTCAGAGGAAGAGGAAGAGGACGAGGACGAGGAATGGGTCGAGGCCAAGGATAGATCATCTGTTATAACTATGCACAAACATGACACCTTGCAAGGGATTTTCATAACCCTTGTACTACTTGCAACTACTGAAGCTCATTTGACCATGTTATAGAAGATTGTCCTGTGCTACTAGCTAAGCTTCAAGAAAGATGAGGACCTCAGCAGAACCCGCAAGTGCAACTGATATATGATGAGCGTCACAGAGAATACCCTAGAGCCATTGTTATAACCAGAGGAGGCATTGTTACATGAGATGATAGAATGACCCAAGGGAAGACTATAGAAGATTCAGGAATTAGGAAAGCTACAGAGAAAACCCACACCTTTGATGCAAAGAAAGAAAGACAAATATTTGAGGAAGCCAGAAAAGAATTCAGAGGAGACCAAGGCTCTTCATCAAAGACAAGACCAAAAGTGAGAGAATATGGAATGACTCTAGCATTTGATCGGTCTACTTCACCAAAAGAAGGAAAAGAGGTAAGCAAGCTCATGGAATTTTTATATACTTGTATTAAGTTGATATAGAATGAAAGCGTCATACAAGAGTTACAAAATTTAATCAGAAAATATGAGCTAGGAAAGATAGATCCCTTACTGAATAGGGAAGTACACCAAATCGGTAAGAAGAAAAGGACAAATAAGGAATTACATTTGAATGCTCAAATAGGAGAGTATGAGATAGATTATGCAGTCCTCGACTTAGGGTCGGAGGTCAATGTCATGACGAAGAAAACCTGGGCACTGATGGGAAAACCAAAGTTGATCTATTCCCCCATCAAGCTTAGGATGTCTAATCAACAATATGTAAGCCCTTTTGGCAGATTAGAACATGTCCCTATGGACATCGACAGAGTAAGAACATTTGCAGATTTTGAGGTAACTGAAATAGTTGATGATAGTTGTCCTTACCCCATGATGTTAGGAATTGATTGGGCTTTCAATAATTCCACTGTGGTTGATTTAAAGAAAATATGTATGAATTTTGAAAGAGATGACCTTAGGTTCATTTCACCTTTAGATCTAGATGAAGGTCAGTGATACACAGAACCTATCAGAGAAGAAGACCATGCATATGCACTAGAAAATATATACAAGCTAACAGCCAGATAGCAGGATTACATTAATCCTACAGCCGATGGTAACTTAAGCTGGAAAAGTGATAGTGCATGTTCATAAGACTCAAAAGAAGAATTGGAGAACTAGCAGAATAAGATGTATGAAGTATCTACAAGAATATGTGCTATATTAACCAGAGAAGTCTGTTGGATTGGCACAACAGTAAGCAACTTACCCACCTTTGATGGTCTAAATCCTGTGGAAACCTTCTTGTCTGACTTTGAAGGGAGTGTAACAATGCAACAAAGATTGTTGGTGATGGATGAGGCCCTGAGAGAAACCCCAGCAAGATGGTGGGGGGCACACAAAAGTAACATTACAGATTGGATACAATGTTGTACCTTGATGACAGCTCAGTTCTAAGCATAAGTAGAAGGCTGCGAAGTTTGGTACACAAGTTGAATCTGCCCAAAGGACCATGTGTGAAGCTTTGAGGAAGGATGGAGCAAAATTCCTCAAGAAAAATGGGTACACAAATTTATCATCACACTAGACACAACACCTATCAAATGGTACCTTCAAGCAGAGCTGCACCTCATCACTACAGATTGGAAAGGTATGACTCAGAATTTTGTAACTACCTTCTTATTTGAAAGTCAATATCCCTCAGTATATCAAGAATTATAGATTGTGAGACATAAAATATTTGAGGAGGCATCTAGCCTTCCTTTGGAATAAGAAGAGGACGAATGGACTGCGCCTCTCTAGAAACTACAAGGTTGTTACAACATCAATGCTGATGAAGACGATGATCCGAGGAAGGTGAACATCACAGAAACAGAAGGCTAGAGAGATGTAGAAGGACCAGGAGTTGAGATACCATTTATTGGACAACCAGTCAAGATTAATAAGGTTAATACTGGAACAGAGAAGACACCAATGTTTGCAAATGTTGGAGATTATTGGGATGTTGCCACCATTGACAAATTTACAGAGTTACTGCATGAATATCAGGACTTGTTTCCAACCAAGTTCACTGATATGAAGGGAATTAAAGGACCTATGGGAGAGATGATGATCCCTCTGAATCCAAATGCAAGACCAGTCAAACAAAGACCTTACATATTGAACCCCAAATATAAGGAAAAAGTGAAGATTGAGATCGACAGAATGTTGGAAGAAGGAATCATAGAACTTGTCGAAGAGTCAGAGTGGATTATCCCTATGGTGGTACAAGACAAGAAGATAGGAGAAATCATGATATACGTAGATCTCAGGAAGCCAAATGATGCTTTTTTACATGATCCCTTCCCTACACCATTCACTGACGAAGTGTTAGATAATGTGGGAGGCTCGGAAGTATATTCTTTTACAGATGGATTTTCAGGATACCATCAGATCTAGATTGCCAAGAAAGATCGCCATAAGACCACATTTGCAACAAAATGGGGATCCTACCAATACATAGTAATGCCATTCAGATTGAAGAATTCCCCAACCATCTTTTCTGGGGTGGTGGTCGAATCATTCAAGGAATTTCTGCATAAATGTTTAGAAGCATATTTTGATGATTGGACTATTTTTAGTTTATTGAAGAATCATATTGAATGTCTAAGGCTATTGTTGGATAAATGGAGGCAGTGCCAAATTTCCTTGAACTTGAATAAATCCATTTTATTTTCACCATTTGGAGTTATGTTAGGACATATTGTATGTAAGCAAGGATTGTTGGTAGATCCATCCAAGATCACCATTATAGTTGATCTACCCGCCCCTACGACAGTCAAACAGCTGAGCACTACGTTGGGACACACAGGCTACTACAGGAAGTTCATTAAGGGCTATTCTCATATTACAACACCCATGGAGAAGCTGTTGAAGAAGGATTGTCAGTTTAGTTGGACAGAAGAATGCCAACAAAGCTTCGACACACTGAAACAAAAAATGGTTATTGCGCCCATTCTGGTTTTCCCATATTGGACCAAGGAGTTTCACGTGCATGTCAATGCATCTTCCATTGCTTTAGGAGTTGTGTTAGCACAATCGGGAACATGATATATTGACCACCTATTATCCTTTTCTAGCAAGAAGCTATCAACTGTTGAGATTAATTACACCACCATTGAGCGAGAAGGGTTGGCCATGGTATATGCATTGTATAAATTTCACCATTACTTGTTGGGAGGACACTTTAAAATGTTTATTGATCACTTCGCACCGAAATACCTAGTCAACAAGCCAGTGTTGGGGGGAAGGATATGCAGATGGATTCTACTATTTCAGGAATATGATTTTGAGATCATAGTAAAGCCAGGGAGAATAAACAAAGGTCCTGATCACTTGTCAAGGTTGGAACATGGCGAAGAGCCGACCAGTTTGGAGGATACATTGTCGGATGCATAGATATTGGTCATTAGAAATATCGATGACCACTTTGCAGAGAGATGACCACTTCACAGAGATAGTCCAGTTCCTATCAACAGGAATGGCACCTAGCGAGTACACAATTCCTCAGAAGAAACAACTAGTAGTGCGCCCTGCAGACTTATCACTTATAGCCGAACATCTATATAAGATGGGACCTATGAGATATTGAGAAATTGTGTTATGGAGGCAGAAAAAACACTGATCCTTGTAGAATCTCATGAAGGCATCGCAGGAGGACATTACGTAGGAAAAGAAATTGTGCAGAAGGTTCTTAGAGATGGCCTTTGGTGGCCTACCTTACACAGAGATGCTAAAGACTATTCTAGAGCCTGCGATGTATGCCAAAGAGTTGGGAAACCATCCATAAGAGATGAAATTCCATAGGCACCACAACTAACCCTACAAGCATTTGAGAAATGGGCCATTGACTTTGTTGGACCTATAAACCCACCAGGAAAGTGTACAAGAGCAAGGTACATAATTACAACAACAGAGTACTTGAATAGATGGGACGAAACAAGAGCAGTTAAGGACTGTAGTGAAAATACAGCTGCGTGCTTCATATTTTATGACATCATAACCAGTTTTGGATGCCCAAAGATCCTTATGAGTGATCAAGGAACACATTTCATCAATAAGACAATTGAATCCCTGACTGAAGAATTTGCAGACCACCATCAGAAGAGAATGACGTACCATCCACAAGAAAATGGGATAATTGAAGCATTCAACAAGATCTTGGAGACAATGCTCATGAAGATTTGTAGTGTGAATAAGGATGATTGGAATTTGAGAGTACCAGCAGTAATTTGGGCCTATAGAACCACTTGCAAGAAGCTGACAATGCAGACATCTTTTAAGTTGGTATATGGTCTTGAAGTTGTTGTTCCAATGGAATATCTGGTACCAAGCCTAATAATTGTTTCCTTTACAGATATGGATGACCCTGGAGTTGTTCAAGAGAGGCTTGCACAGTTGGTTGAATTGGAGGAAGACAAATTTATTGCAGGATTCCGTCATCAGGTACAAACGGAAAGAGAGAAGACCTACCATGATAGGCACATTAGGAAGAAGACATTTAAACAAGGTGATCTAGTATTGGTATATGGAAACAAGTTCATAAAACATCCTGGGAAGTTCATAACACATTGGATAGGGCCATACAAGATCACTTATGTTACAGAGGGAGGAGTTGTGCAATTGAAGATGTTGAATGGAGAATGGAAGGAAGGTTTGGTGAATGGGAGCCGACTGAATTTTTACTATGACAACCAGCTACCTCGCAAATCTCAGTAAAAGCATGAAGAAAAGGGTCTAGGTACAAGGTGAATTTGAAACTGGGTACCAGACACAAAAAATATAGTTTGCACAAGGGAAAAAGAGGAGGCATTGAGAAGAAAGTAGAGGATGCATTGTGCAGTCTAGAGTCGAAGTAAAACAGGAAGCTCGGATTTGAAGTGCCTCATGACAAGTCACAGGTGAGTGTTGGGGGCCTATTGGCCCTTGGTTATGGAAGTATGCGAATATCAAGGAAGAAAAGGGAGAATGAAAACTTCGCGGAAGACACAGTGATTGTTACTGGGTCGAAGTGAGAAAAAGAGAAGAAAAGATGGAGAGAAGAAAGTCGTTGGACGAGGAGATTGGGGAAGACAAATAATAAATAAAGAATGATCATGGACAACTCAGCAAGTGAAAAAATCCTTCGTTGGATGCTTTGGAGCACTGAGTGATAAGGAAGGAAAGATAGGCTAGCGAAGCCATGAAAATACAGGTCAAGTTGACCTAGGGTTTTAGACACCTAGGGTTTTGGTATCTAGGGTTTTGGACACTTAGGTTTCAGCCTAAGGATCTTAGTGAGTTATTGTAATGTATAAATAGAGGTCTAAAGGACCTAGGATGGTTTGGTGTTATGATTATTTTTGTTTTCTTTGTCGTTGTGTGATCAAGCGAGTAGTAGTGTGTGAGAAAGAAGTGTTGAGTATAAGAGCCTTCTCATATTGTAATATCTTCAGCTGGGTGCCAATATCAACCCTGCAACTGGGTGCGCAGGGAGGGGAGAGAAAGAGATAAAAAGAAAGAAGATATGCTAGCTAAGAGTGTAGACAAGAACTATATGCTTTACCTTAATATATTATAGCACAATTGTGTGGACGTGGCCCTAGAGAGAGGGTGAACCACGTATATTTTGTGTTGTGTGTGATTGGTATTTTATCTCTGTCAATGATATACTATGATTTCATTACTGTTTTAGATCTGATAAGTAGATGTGAAAAGTAGATCCAAGCTAATAAGTGATATATAAATGTTGTCTTGTTCTTGTGTTATATCCACTTGATATTCCCTTTGGTTGTAGACATCTTTGTCCTGCAACCCCCTCATAACTACTTTGGGTGAGACTGCATATGCTTCGCAGGTGTTTCCGAAAGGGCCTGTAGTTAGGTCTTCTTGGTGCTCTCTTGGAGGTGAACCTTGGGATTTCCCATGTTCCAACAGAGCTTCGCTCAGGTTGTAGCCTGAGAAACTAGGGGGTTGGAGCCTCCTTCCAGTTGCAGCTGGAAAACAAAGGAATTTGGTTCTTCCAATTAATGTAATTATTCAAGACGTGTAAGAAAAATCATTATGTGGTTTTCTCCCGCTTTGGGTTTCCACGTAAAACACTGGTGTACGGTGTATGTGTATGATTTTTTATTTGTTCATTTCTTATTTACTCTACAATTATTGGATGATAATGATACATTGATATAACACTTGGATTATATGGTTAAAAAGGATTAATCTTCTCTATTATTGATTCACCCCCCCTCTTAGTAATCCAACAATTGGTATCAGAGGGAGGTTCCTTCAGGAAACAATTTAACCACTGGAAGGAGATCATGTATTATTATGAGAATGGAGTACCAATATTTAATGGTCATAATGGTTTTAAGTATGAGATGTGGAGCATAAGGATGGAAGTATTTTTACAGGCACAAGCACATTATATTTGGCTATCAATTGTTACAGGATATGATAGTTCAAAAGGGGCAAATACTGTAGCCAAGAAGGAATTGAGGAAGAATAACAAAATAGAAATGGATTTCATCTGGGAAGGATTACCTAATCTGGTAAGAGAAAAAGTTGGTAAATTTTCATCAACAAAATAACTTTGGGATAAGTTACATGACATATATTCTTCACCCATCAGAGATTCAGAAAATGTCAAAGAAGATGCATATACAAATCAAGAAGAATTATGTTCACCATGTCAAGAAGATTCAAAAGATGAAGAGTACATAATCACCAGAGGTATGTTTTTTTGTTTTAATTGTGAAAAATGTGGACATTTTGAAATAGAATGCCATGAAGAAAATGAGACAGAAAAACTAATTGAAAAGGAAGACAATTATGAAGAAGAATTGATTAGTGCTTTAGATGAACTAAGAGAAGAAAACAATTCACTCAAAAAAAATTGATGAAACAAAAGGAAAGTGTTCACATTATTGAAGAAGCCCAACACATCATCGAGAACTTAAGAACTCGGCTAGAAGAAGCCAGAAAGATCGAAGAAAATATTGAATATCAAAAGCAGTGTTTGGAAACCAACATAGCAGCACAGAAGGAAGAAGCAACACTGAGAGAGAAGATATTGATAGATCATCTTAAGGAAAGAACTAACAATCTAAACCATCTTGAGGAAGAGCTTGGTCAAGAAGAGAAAGGACTTGAAGAAGAAATAATCACATTAAAAATTCATCTTGAAGAAGCAAAAAGAACAGAAGAAGTCATGAAGTCTCAGATAATGAAGAAAGAAGAAGAGGTTTAGAAGCTTGAAGAAGAAGTTGTCACATTGAGAAGTAAAATCGGCAAGTTCAACAAGAATGTTGAAGAGACAGAAACATCCACATCAGTTATAGAGAATGAAGATAAGCACTCTAGGTTTCTAGAAAAGAAGAATGAAGAAAAGAGAAAGAGTTATGTAGAAGTACTCAAAGGAAGGAATCATGGTCAACTAGAATCTAAAAAAAATATTGAAGATACATCTTCAAGAAGACCATCCATGTTCAAGACACAAAGAAGCTTCAATCATGATCATGATTAGTTAAGGAAAAAATTCAGAAGGACTACGCCACAACGAACACCATTCACTCCAAGGTATGCAATGTTTTTTTATGGTAATTGTTTTTATTGTACTAACTTTTGACATAAGGTTGCAGATTGCAGGGATTATAAAATAAATGTCCAAGAAATAATTGCCTATGTGGTCGCACGTAACATTAAGTGTTAAAAATTTCATAACTATGGACACATAGCCATTGATTGTAGAAGCATGATCAATACTTCCATGAAAGAGAATATGGATATTAGATATAAGAAAGTATGGGTAAGAAAATAGGAAGAACAGGTGAACAAAGACCAGGTACCATAGATCAAAAGATTGGCAGTAAAATGAGATGAAGAAAATTCTACAGAGAAAAGGAAAGATGTCATATACAGAAAGGTTTGGAAAATAAGTAAAAGAAAAGAAGGACATGTAAATAAGGAATAGGTTCAAGAGATTGTAATTTCAGGAATTGTGGTGAAAGATGAATCCACAGACAAAAAGAAAGAAGTCAAAGCTCAAAGAGATAATGAATATAACAATGAAGATGATGATGAATCTACCAATGAAGATGATGATGAATACACATCACAACAGGAATTGTTCTGAGCCATCCGACTTAGAGACTCCCAAGTAATATGAATATTAGACAGGGGGAGTCTATGCGATAGCTATGATAGACCAAAGAACCATCCTTCGAGCAGCTTGCAAAGTTTGAGAAGACATATTCAGAGAAATCATTTAGAAGAAGTACAATTTGATAGATTAATCAAGACTTCATGATAGTATAGTGATAAATGGGTTAGCATTATGGAAGTTGCACAAGTAGAGTCTTGGACAGTATGGACATAGATGGATTCATAAGAACACTTAGTAGGTTTGGACATATATATGATAGTGGACGAGAGCATGGATTCATAGATTGGTTTAGAGAGTAGTTCAGAGACAAAGGAACATTATCATAATGGATGATAATTACACAGGAAATGGATCGAACAATGCTAATGGATTCCAAATTGACAGATATTTTTTGGACACATGCAGTGCATACATCAGTTCACATTCAAAATAGAGTAATTCTCATAAACAACAATGAAAAAACTCCATACGAACTATGGAAAGGAATCACATACAACAACCTCTACATCATGGTAACTCAAGGTAATATTTTATTAATTGAAATTTATGTTCATGATATTGTTTTTGAAGTACTAGTGACAGGTTAAGCTATATATTTGCAAAGGATATGAAGAATGAATTTGAAATTTCATTACTTGAAGGAATATCCTTGTTTTTAGGTCTTCATATATGTCAAATAAACCAAGGAATTTTTATTTCTCAAACTAAGTATATCAAAGAAATGTTAAATAGGTTCGGAATGGAAGATTGCAAACTAGTTACCACTCCTATCCAAATCAATTGCAAGTTGAGAAAAGATGATGATTCAAATTCTACAGACCAAAGGCAATACATGTCAATGATTGGTAGCTTACTACATGTGGCATCATACAGAATAGATGTAATGTAGGTAGTTGGACAGGTGGCACGATTTCATGCAGCACCAAAGGAATCACATGTATTAGCAGTGAAGAGGATTTTCAGATATCTCAAAGGAATAGAAGAGTTTGGATTATGGTATCCAAAAGGAAAGGATCTATCACTTATTGCCTACACAGATGCAGATTGGGCAGGTTGCATTAATGAATGATGAAGCACCAGTGGAGCAACATTCTACTTGGGTGAGTGTTTAGTATCTTGGCTAAGAAAGAAACAATCATCAATATCCTTAGCTGAGGAAGAGTATACTGCAACGTTGTACATAGGTTCTATGGATGAAACAAACTTTGACAAATATGCAGGTTGAGTATGATGAGCCCATTCCAATATATTGTTATAATACAAGCACCAATAGTATCTCAAAAAACCCGGTGATGCACTCCAAGATGAAGCACATTCCAATCAAGTATCACTTCCTATGGGAGCAGGTTGTAGAGAAGAAGATCAGATTTGAATATGTGGGAACAAAAGAACAAGTGGAATACATATTTACAAACCGCTTCCACGAGGATCCCTTGAGTATCTTCGCTAGAGACTAGGATTAATTTCTACTCCAAAATGAATGCTTTTGAATGCTTATCTTATATGTATTAGATGTACATGAGGAAGCACCATAAATAGGACAAAGGGGGAGAGATTTATCAGATGCAAAGGTAAATGCCTGGAGAGAGAGCATAGAGGCATGTTTCCAAGGGGAGTGATTGTCACAAGGGAAGAATGAGCGATATGACTTCAGAGTGATACCCTTTGTCAAAGGGGGATATATTATTCATATGAAGGAAAAGAGAGTAATCAGAGGCTTATAAACACAAAGAAAAATCAAAGGCATGTAGAAAATGAGAGAATCCCTAAGGAGAGTTCAGTCAGGGGGAGAATCCCTAAGGACAATTCAGTCAGGGGGAGAATCCCTAAGGATATTTCAATGAGGGGGAGAATCCCTAATGAGTATAAGCATGAATGTTATCATGACTAAGTGTTGTCATCAATGTTGGTGTTGCCATCAATGCCAAAGGGGGATATTGTCAGACAGTTGGCTAAGGTTGATGGATAGTTGGTATGGATTGTTGGTTTTCATTGATGTTAACCATTGGAGAGTGATATTGTATATTGATGTCAACCCTTAGTGATTCATGTCAACCCTTGAATAAAGGCCGGTAGCACAAAGGTTTGGGTAATGGACCCAATGTTGTTTCATGTATAATGGTATGAGTTTTAATATATTTTAAGGTAATACTATTCTATATGGATAGTACATGTCATTCAATTTCTGTTGGTATGTGGAACTTCACATAACTCCTCACAGTTAGAGAGTTATGGCCATGAGAAGTTGGAGAACCCAGGTTTGGGTAATGGGCCCAAGTTTGTTTGATGGATAATGGTATGCATTTTGATATATTTGCAGGTAATACTATTATATATGGATAATACATGTCATTTCATTTCTAGTGGTATGTGTAACGTCACATAAATCCTCATAGTTTGAGATTTATGGCCTTATGAAGTTGGAGGACCCTCATATGTCATCTAGACGCCCCAAAAGGGAAAAGTAGTCAAAGTGGTTTAAGAGATTTTAGAAGGTAAATAATAAAGTGAAGTGATGAGTGTACTATAATTCAAAGTGAATACAAAACAAATTATTTAACTAATAAATTTAATGGAGAAATTAGAAGTGGGTTAACCCTAAAATAACAAAAGTGAACAACGTGACCTGGAAGATGTTTTTAAGGAAGCTACTTGGAGAGTATAAATAAGATGCAAGGCTCTCTCATTTTAAAAAAAACTTGAGAATATTGAATATCTATAGGTGTTTGAGGTAACCAAAGAATATCTAAGCCTAATTTCTGAGGGAAGGTGAAGAAAAGAAGGATGGAATTCAAGGAAGGATAAATTCTTTTGATGATGCTTTCTAAGGTATGTTATTTATAGGTCATCTCACCATTTTCGCAATAAATTTTTTTATAGAATGATTCAGACCGTAAATTGATATTCCATTGAGGGAAAACCTCCAAGTATCTTTGGTAAAAAATTCATATTGTGGGTCATTTTATTTTTGGAGTTACACTCCATGGAAAATAGAGTTTGTGGCTAGTCCTTAAACTAGTCTAAAATGGGTGTTTTGGGTAAAAACGTCATAAATTATTCATAACAGATCCAAATTCAGTAAGACCAAATGTGTTGGTTATAGTATTGTCTATAGTAGTTTTTGTAATAGTTTCAGATTGATTCAACAAATATTAGGTGTGGGGCACGCTCTACAAGGTTGCTCTCTAGAATAAGCCAGAATTCAATAAGGTATGTCATTTTTTCTATAACTCCTTTTTGAGAGATTCCAAGTAGTGAAACCTAGAGGAATTGCATAAAACACACTTAAGAACATTATGTATCAGTTTCAGATCTTTATTAATTACAAGTACAAATTTATTATTATTTCAAGTTAGGGTTGTTGACTAATCCAAAACTAGTCATGTGAAACTAAAGAAAAGTTTGATGAAAATGCTAGTCTCTTCTTGTTAAAGTTAAGGAAGGTTTGAAGGTATGTGATTATATACACCAGGTCTATTACAAAGTTACAAATCATATTTGGATGATGAAATTGATGAGGGAATTTGGTTGAGGTACATGTCGGGTACATGGTTGAGACAAGTAGTTGATGAGTTGGCACATACATCAGGTGTATAGTTGATGATGTCGGTACATCTTGATGAGTAGTTGATACATGATTTTTACATACTTGGTACATGGTTGGAGGCACTTGTTAGTAGTATTGTTGACACATGGTTTATGGATGATGTAGCATACTTGTATTATTATAAGAACATATTGATCTTGGTGATGATTATTAGTTGTTGTGTTATACTTGGTTGATGCACATCTTTGAGAGTTGTCTTGGTGATTGATATTGGTGAGTATATATGATTTTATTAATAAAATTGATGAGACAAGTTGTTGTGATAGGTTGTTTGGACAAGTTTTTGTGATAGGTTGTTGTGACAGGTTATTTGTATAGGTTTGGTGCATGGTTGATGCACTTTTTCATGGTACAGGTTGACGTATAGGTTGGTGCATGGTTGATGCACTTGTTTATGGTACATGTTCATTACAAATTGAGGTATAGGTGGATGCATCATTGATGCATGGTTCAAGTTATTGATACATATTATTTGGTGCAGGTTTACAGTAGTATATCTCACAGTCATAGTGTGGCAATGGTTCCATCATTCTATTATACGTCAGGGTGGTTGGATGGGGTAAGGACAAGTCATTGCAGCCACCTTCAGGTTGTATCTGAAGAAAATAGGGGGTTGTAGCCTCCTTCTAGTTGTAGCCAAAGAATTGGGGAGTTGGAGCTTCCCTCAGGTTTTAGCTTGATAAACTAGGGGGTTGGAGCCTCCTTCCAGTTGCAGTTGGAAAACAAAGGAAGTTGTTGCTTCCAATGAATGTAATTCTTCAAGACATATAATAAAAAGCATTATGTGGTTTTCTCCCTCTTTGGGTTTCCACATAAAACACTGATGTACTGTGTATGTGTATGATTGTTCATTTGTTCATTGCTTATTTACTCTGAAGTTATCGGATGATAATGATACATTGATATAACACTTGGATTATATGGTTAAAAAGGATTAAATTGCTCTATTACTGATTCACCCCCCCACTCAGTAAGCCAACACAATCAATACAACATCAGCGCACAGTCAACCGACCTACGTCATATACCACCTGTCACCTACCATTTGTCTTCCACATCATTGTATGGAATTCCATGTGTCACCCTTTCAGTGATGCCATGTGTACCATACAGATTCCACATCATTTGACATGTGGAAAAGTTTTGCTAGTCCAACTAGGTGTTGAAAATGCCAAAAATGAGTGACACATGGAAACCTCTCATTTTTCCACATCAACATGTTGAAATGATCATGAAATCACCATGTGCCTTGTCATCTATACAAATGGTCATGTGTTAGCATGTAATCTTTCCATGTGGTACCCCTATTTTTTCCTTCTGCCTCATTTTGTCAAAGATTTTAAAAGCCATAAATTCCTCATATGACGTTCATTTGAGGTGATTTATGCATCATTGGAAAGCTATCGTAGAAATATACATAATGGATTCATTTGAATTTGAATTTGATATAGACAATTTTTCAGCATTCCTAAATCCACCTGGATCATTCCTCCCCACTAGAAGCCTTTTGGACCACCAAAAGTCTAGATTACTTTACAAATAATTTAGGATAAATCTCCCTAACTTTCCCGATCTTGATCCATATTGATTTGCTTGGTTTCATCCCTTTAATACCAAATCAAAGATACTCCACATCACCCTATTGTGAAGTCTTGATTCTTCTATCAAGGATAACATCTTTTTGCAACTCATCTAAGTACTCAGAAGAAAAATCATCACTGTCGAAACCTAAAAACCTTTGTCTTTATCCATAATCATAGGAGGTTCATAAAGTTTCAAATTCTCAACATTGAACATTGAATACATTTTCATATAATATGGAAGATCTAAGTGAAAGGCGTTAGTACACAACTTCTCCAAAATATTAAATGGACCATATTGAATTGGTTTGATCTTTTTACCTTCACCCTTCATTCTATCCTTGCTAATTTGTAACCATATTTGATCACCAGCTTGGAAATGATGATCAACCTGATGCTTTTCATGCCTCACCTTGTACTTCGCTTGGATCTTCTCCAATTGTTCATATACTTCCATATGTACCTGTTGGATCTTGTGAATGAACCTCCTAGCTTTATCGGCATCATCTTGTCAATCTTCTTTGTTCGCTTCTCTGAAAGAAAAACCCATAGGTGATTTAGGCAAGTATCCCAAACATGTTTCAAAAGGTGATCTATGAGTATAAGAATGCATGAAATGATAATATGCATGTTGTACATAGTGAAAATATTCATCCAATAACTTAGGATGTTTACGGTAGTATCCTCGTAGAAAATTTACCATTGCCCTGTTCACCACCTCTGTCTATCCATCTTTCTATGGATGAAATGCAATGCTCTTATTTAATTTAGTGTCTATTAACTCCCACAAACTAGACCAAAACTTCCCCAATAATTGAGGGTCTCGATTAAATACAATAGATGTAGATAGCACAAAATGAACCTAAACATTTGAAAATAACAATTGTGTTTCTTGTTTAATTGTGACTTGATTCTTATAGGGAATTAAGATACACATCTTACTGAACCTATCCACCATGACATATAAATAATAATGACCTATTTTGTGTTGGGTATGTGTTATATTCTTTTCACAACTAGCGGTAGTGTATTCTACGTTGCGACAGGTGTGCATGGGGGCTTGACGGGGGGGCTCTAGGCCCCCGTTGGTGGGTTTTAGGGGGGAGATAGACCCCTGGGCAGGGGTTCGGGGGTAGCACCCCCAAGAAAAAAAATTCCTCGAGAAACATGCCACATTTTTCTTCATTTTTCGTGTCACCTCGATTTTTGTGTCCATTGTTGCGCAGGTTTTAGACACATGGTTTTTGCCAATGGTTTTCTATTTTCGGTTAAGGAATTAGGTTTGTTGACTAACACAGGTCATTTTTTTAGGGTTTTGGATGTCGTTTTCTCCTATATGTATATTTTATTGTAAACAATGTATCACTATGAATGAATATAGAATATGTTGGTTTTCCCGATTTGGGTTTTGAGGGGAAAAATATCTATGTAATGTGTGTATTTTCCATTGTATCTTTTATGTTATTTTATTGAAAATATGTTTGCAGTAAAATATTGCACAAGGTTAAAATCTACATTTGGTATCAAAGCTTTGTTGGCTTCAGGGGGATGCCTTTTTGGTCAAGGGTTTGGCTCAGGACTGTGATAAGCCTTGTTACAGTGGGAGATCTGTGGTATAGATTTTTTGAGTGAAAATAAATGTCGAGTACTTCGAAAATGGATATCGAGAAGTTTAATGGGAGAAGTTTTGAGCTATGGAAGCTCAGGATGGAAGATCTATTGATGGACAGAGATTAGTGGATCATGGTGGATCCAAGTATTGCACCTACAGGAACTTCAATAGATGACATGAAAAAGTTGGATCAAAAGGCGAAGAGAAGAATCCAAATGTGTCTCTCAGATTTAGTATTAATGAATGTGTCATAGGAAGATACAACTAAAGATTTATGGGATAAGTTGGGGAGGTTGTATCAATATATTTCCCTAGTAAATAAAAAATTCCTAAGAAAGAAGTTGTATAACCTGAGGATGAGAGATGGAGACTCAATGGCAGAGCATTTGAACGCCTTCAATAATGTGGTAATTCAGTTAGTATTTGTTGATATTAAAATTTTAGATGAAGATAAGTGTATCAGTTTAGTGTTTTATTTACCAGACTTGTGGGATAGTCTGGTTGTGGCCATAGGTAGTAATACAATTCCTTGAAGTTTGATGAAGTGGTCTCATCCTTGTTGTTAGAGGAGATGAGACGGAAGAACATGGAAGGAAATAGCACATATGAATAATTTGCAAGAGGACGTTCACATAAAAAAATAGATATAAGTCCTCAAGTGGGAGATCTAAGTCTAAGGGCAGATCTAAGTCTCCCAGAAAGTTTGTAAAGGTATTCTAGAGATGTGGAAAACAAGGGCAGTACAAGAAGCAGTGTAGATCCAAAGTTGAGAAAAAGAAGGGATATGAATAATCTCCTTCTACAGAAGAAAAGACCTTCAAGAAAGAAGGAGGGGATTTGTATTTCGCTTCTTTAAGCACACATTTGGGATCACGAGGCATGGTTGGTTGACTTAGGTGAATATTTTCATATGAATCCCCATAGGAAGTGGTTCAGTGAATATGAAAGGTATGATGGAGGTAATATGTTCCTAGGTGATGACTCGACAACCAGAATCAAAGTTCAAGGAAAATTCAAGTTGAGTCTCATAGATGGAAGGATTAACACACTACCTGGTGTTCTGCACATTGTAGGATTGGCCAAAAAATTGATCTTTGTAAGAAAAATGGACGATGCAGGGGTTAAAACAATATTTGAAAAGGAAACCTGCAGGAAGTTCGAGGAGCAATGGTGCTGCTGAAGGGAGTTCAGTTTATAACTTTGTATAAGATGCAAGGAAGAAATATTAGTGATGGGTGTAATAGTTCCATTATTCCTACTATTGGAGTTGAAGAAGAAATAACTCCTACAGTCTCTGGAGAAAAGGTTATGATGTGGCATCAAATATTGGGGCATATCAGAGAGAAGGGTCTTCGACTACTACATGGTAACAGTATGGTTGAAGGTATGTCTAACTGATCTTTGGATTTTGATTTATGTGAACATTGTGTATGTTAAGCATAATCGGGCAAGATTCCCCTCTAGTGAAACAATGACATAAGTAATTTGTAGCTAGTTCACAGTGACGTGTTTGGACCTGTGTCGGTTCCATCATTCATAAAATATATGTACTATGTCTCATTTATAGATGAATTATCGATGAATACTTGGATATATTTCCTCGAGAAGAAACATGAAGTCTTTGATAGGTTTAAAGAGTTTAAGGCTCTTGTTGAGAATCAAACAGAGAAACTAATTAAGGTGTTGAGGAAAAATAATGGCGGAGAGTTCTACAGGAATGAATTTGAAAATTCTGTAAGAAGTGCAGTATAAAAAGGCAGAAGACTAATCCATATACACCTCAGCATAATGGAGTTGTAGAAAGGATGAACAAGACATTGATGGAAAAAGCAAGGTGCATTCTCAATGGTGTTGAGTTAGGGAAATAATTCTGGAAAGAGGCAGTGGGTATTGCATGTTACTTGGTCAACATATCAACCTCATCAACGCTGGAAGAAAATAATCCACAAGAGGTATGGGCTAGTAAGAAAACTTCTCTCACAGATCTCAAGGTATTTGGTTGTGAGGCCTGTTAGCACTCTGTTAATTTTGTCCAACTGAATAGACAAACGACAGAGGTAACTGTTTCAACTAGCTTTAGAGTTGAGGCACTATCCTGCTCAACTCAGAGAGGGCTCTCTCGTGTCACTTGATATATCTATGGTAATCGGTGGCTAGATTTGGTTTGTTTTGGGGGGTTTTATAAATTTTGTTGGCCAAGAAGAGGAGGGACACACAGGGCTATGGAGTCAAAATTCTAAAATTGAATGAAAACAATGATCAGTTGATAGAACTCTCCAGAGTATAAAGGCTAAATGAGGCAATGAATCTGAGTTATAACTTAAAATAAATCGGAGTGGTAAGAGGAAAGAGGAAACAAATAACTGCATCAAATTATTATGGAAATGAATTCTGAATTAGTTAAGAAGAAACATACATAGTTTAAATTGGTTAAGCCGAGAGCATCACAAGACGAATTCTGGGCCTTTAACTCTCCAATTTAAACAAAAGACAGTGTAAATGGAATTAAATAAACACATGAAATACATACAATGAGTGAAGACAAAACTCATATCATAGCCATTAAAATATTTTCATAAACAGTTCAAAATGCTTCTGCATATGTATTCAATTCAGTCTCAGAAAAATTACATTAGAGTCCAGAACCACCAGAATTGTGTCGCTGCACTTATGCCCACCCTTAATACACTCAGAACCTCTAATACTTATAAAATTCAAGTTCCTTCAGTGTGCAACCAGTTACAATAAATGAAATGAAACGTTGCAGCTTCTTTAATGATTACAAATGACAGTTTTCAGAAAAAATGTTTCATGACCCCTGCAGATTCCTCTAATGCTCCAACTCCTTCCTCTGCCACGTTCTCTTTGAAATGTCACTCATAATCTTTCGAATATAATTTCATTTATCCATATTCTCATTAAACATTTGGGAATAACATATTTGAAATAAAAATAATTCCCAAATATTTTCTATCCTGTAGAATTAAATCTCCATAATTTAATTCATGCCATGGTTTTTAAAACCATGTCTTGTTTCCTCAATTCACCATTTCATTTTAAAAAACATTTACTATTACCATTTCCTGTGAAAAACATTTACTGTGTAATGTTTTTCCAATTTACCGTTTCATTGTGGAAAAAACATTTACTATGTGTTTTTTCTATTTTACCGTCTTTGGTAAAATACCTTTTATCTTCTTCTTTTACTTCTTAAGACCTTTGGATAAAGAACTATCCAAGTCTTCTTTCATGTGAATCTTCCCATTTAAATCTTTTTCATGGAAATAAAAATCAATCTCTTTGATTTGTAAAATGTGAATTTCACCTCTGTAAAACAATTTCACCGTGAGGAGGAATGTCTTTTATTGGAAATCCCATAATCATTATTGAAATGCACTCCTAGAAAAATGTCGTATATAGAACATATGATAAATTTTTGCATTCATTATATCAGGCTTGGTCAAAAAGTGGTTTAATCCAAACTTCTTTTACCTCTGATGTGCTCCACGTAAAAACACGTGTCCACCAAATAAACCACCGTAGTTTTCCTCAGTACGCCTTCACATAATTAACCTCCTCGTTAATTCAATCCACGATATGTATGTGTGCCCTCCATACAACCTTTGACTTTTCCACATTATAAATTGAGATTCGTGCCCATGATATGATTTGAAGTGATTCCATAAATTAAATATTGGATTAAATATTAATATAAAATTATTTATATTAATAATAATCGTTTTTTCCATTTTTTTAAAGACTTTGGGCATATGAGGCTTTAAAACATGACTTTATGGATAGGATAAGGGTGCTTAATGAAATGAATATTTTTTATTTTCAACGGAAATATGAAAATATGGGTAAAAATGAATAAGTGATGGAACTAAGGGAATTAGATAAGCATTAAGACTAGGTATAGGTTTGGGATATTTGTCAAATTTTTTACTTATGGAGGACATGACTATTTTGGATGACCAATTGAGCGAAGGATTTAGGTGATGGGAGATTGATGGAGCTGGTGAAAAGTTTGAAAGTCTGAGTTGAAAAATAACATAACGACAAGATGCTTTGGGAAAAATTGATACAAATTAGCAGGTGATAACATAGGCTCCTATTGGGGATGCTATCCTCCCTGTGAGGTAGCAAAGAAAAGTATACCATGTGCCTAATCCATTGGGCTTCTCCCAAAACATGTCTGTGTACCCTGCTCCGTCCTGTTACCAGTGTTTGCTAAAAACCAAAGTCTGCACACTGCTCTCCACTGGATGTTGAATACTGAACACATTGCTAAAATCTGACTATACACACTACTGGAATCCAAACTGAAAAATGCTTGAACAACAAGATTATATGCACACTCCTACCTTCTCTAACTGCTGCAATGAATTGCCAATCAAGTGAAATCAAAATTCCAATGCAACCATGCAATCATTTTATCCACTATTTGTTTACTTAGCACAAGCTTGCTCCAAATCCTGCTTACTGATAATTCATCCAAAAATTCATCCATAAATCCAAATCTCAAAAAATTAAAAACATTTGGACTGTTCATTGCCTCCAACAAAACTGCAAATGGATCCTCTAAAATATGCACAAAACAACAATCATATTTCACTCCTTCCACTGCATTCTTGTTTTCATTTGATTTAACATGTTGATTTCCACCAAGAGGTTGAAAAATATGCTGAGACTACTGAAAATAACAATCTTCTTAATCAAAAGATAGGGTTGGCTGAAATGAAACCCCTGGTGGAAAGAAATCCATGTCTAATAATGATGTTGATTTATTATCATCTTTATTTCCAAGTTGGTAGTTGAGCACAGGCTGCAAATCTGAACTGAGATAACCTTCCATGTAATCAACAACACGGTCATTAAATGCATGGGAAGGTTGTTGTTCTTCCTCTCTGACAACCATTTTCTCATGTAAAACAGTGCCACTGTGAATGCAATCAGACTTCCCTACTTCCTTTGTTATCTCATGATTTGGTTTCAACAATTTAAAGGAAAAAAAACATAATGGAAGATAGTTTTCATTTGAAAATCCACTTCTTTCTTCATATTTAACATTATGCCTAGAGGATTTCTGATTTGAAACATTACAGACATTTTGTTTCAACAGTTCGAAAGAGGAAAAATACAATGGCAAGGTTCTTTCACTTGATTCAAAGCCTTCTTCATTTTCTTCATTGTTGTCATAGACACATTTTTCAATTTCTTTGGATTGTTGAACACACTCATTTTCATATTCGTCTTCAACCAATGGCTGCAAATTTGTACTGACAAGACCTTCTATGTAACAATTACTAGGGTCACGTGAAAAGATTGTTGCAATTTCTATTCAATTGTTTTCAGTGAATCAATGTGATTTGGCATTAACACACATTCCTTTGCTTCAATGACGATCTTAAGATTTTCTTTCAAAAATTTGAATGAAGAAAAGCATAAAGGTAAAGAATTCCCTTCAGCTGATACAATACTTTCTTCTTTGTAACTGTGATATGTAGGCTGATTGCTCTCATTACACTGCTAAAAAGGAACATTTTCTGATAGAGAACATGCAATTGGTTGTTCTAGGGAGTCAACATCATAATCATCATCATATTCATCATATATA
>ML792806.1:86676-120310 GCA_009831015.1 Picea engelmannii
ATACTTTCTTCTTTGTAACTGTGATATGTAGGCTGATTGCTCTCATTACACTGCTAAAAAGGAACATTTTCTGATAGAGAACATGCAATTGGTTGTTCTAGGGAGTCAACATCATAATCATCATCATATTCATCATATATAGGAAAATCAACAACATATGCAATCTCATCTAACAAGAACAAACTTGGAATATCAACATGTTCTTCAATAAACTGATTTGCAAATTCATCTTCTTGACTGTCTACAAATGAATACATAAAACGATCAGCCCCCTACTTATCATGGGATGGATCAAAAGCTAAATCAACAACTCCTCTTTCAACAAGTGGAATATAATTTTTTGCAAAATCATTAGCATTGGAAACTTCAAGAGGACCTATGATCTTGTCAATTCTATGCTCAAGATTCCAATCAACTATTTTCTGTTCATATTCACTTTCATGTTCTTGAGCATTCAACCCCTCATTTTGGATCCATTTACATGCTTGAATGTTGTGTTGAATGTCCTGAGCATCATTAAACATTTGTTGTAAGAACTTAGGTCTTCTTTCCATCAGGAGGAAAGACAAATCTGGATGAAGAGTAGTTGCATAATTGAGCATGGCAAAAACTTCAGTGGGTTGAATTTATTTGGACAAATTATAATATATACTGGAAAACCTTCTATTGAATATAGAAATAGTTTCATTTCTCTTCTTTTTTAAGGCATAAAACTCTACAAGTTGTAGATCTAAAGATTTCTTCCTGCCCAAAAACTTTTAAAAGGCATCCTTCAATTCCTCCCATGAGCTAATTGTCTCTGGCTGCAAATGTTTAAACTAGTCTTTAGTGTCTCATTTAAAGCATTGATATAAGGCCCTCATACAAACATCTTCATGGTCAATCTCAAATAAATATATAAAATGCTCAAACCCTTGGATGTGTTTTTCAGCTGATATGGAATCAGGTTCCCCATCAAACATAGGTAGGTACTCATAGTGTTTTGGAGGAAAATCATGAAGGATGTGGGGTAATTTTAAGGGTTTGTATATATGATGATTCTTGGAGGGTGTTGGATCAAGTGCAGGAGATGAAACATCAACCATGGTTTCATGAGGCTCATCAACTTGGTTATGGTCATCACATGGCCCAAATGGAATTTTTTTATCAAACTTAGTGATACTATGAGGATATGCATGCACCACTTTAAGAGGAGGATATACAATTGCAAGTTTCTCATGATCATCATTAGAATGCAGCAGGTAAAGAAAAATTTGTTTGGCATGTTCAAGGAAGGACCAGAGGTAACTTATAACAAACAATAAAATGCCTTGGAAAAAATCCAATATTAAGTACTTGTTTTCTTCCATAATGTATTTTCATACCTTTGTTAAGGGATATTATCTTCTAGTGGAGTCTCTTAATTACATTTGAAGCTTGAGTGGAGTCCCCAATAATGTTTTGGAAGTTGGATTATGCATTGAGAGTGGAGTCTCCATTGAAGATTTGAATTTCTGGATTCTTCTACCAACAGAATCTCCTTCAAACTGATTTTTGATGTGTGGAGTCACCAGAGGAGGAATACAACCAATATGTGCCTAAGTGTATGATGCTCTCAGACCTTAGAACTCAACCATGTGAATCTTTGCCAGGGAAAATTTTTCAATTTTCGTCCCCGACAATGGCGCCAAAATGTTAGCACTATGAAATTTTGTCCGGCTGAATAGACAAACGATAGAGGTAACTATTTCAACCAGATTTAGAGTTGAGGCACTAGCTTTCTCAACTTAGAGAGGGCTCTCTCGTGTCACTTGATATATCTATGGAAATCGGTGGCTAGATTTGGTTTTTTTTAGGGGGTTTTCTAAAGTTTGCTGGCCAAGAAGAGGAGGGACACACATGGCTATGGAGTCAAAATTCTATAATTGAATGAAGACAATGATCAACCAATAGAACTCTCCAGAGGATAAAGGCTAAATGAGGCAATGAATCTGAGTTGTAACTTAAAATAAATCAAAGTGATAAGAGGAGAGAGGAAACAAATAAATGCATCAAAGAATTACGGAAATGAATTTTGAATTAGCTAAGAAGAAACATACATAGTTTAAATTGCTTAAGCCGAGAGAGTCACAAGATGAATTATGGGCCTTTAAATCTCCAATTTAAATAGAAGACAATGTAAATGGAATTAAAGAAACATGAGAAATACATACAATGAGTGAAGACACAACTCATATCATAGCCATTAGAATCTTTTCATAAACAGTTCAAAATGCTTCTGCATGTCTTCAATTTAGTCTTAGAAAAATTACAATAGAGTCTAGAACCACCAGAATTATTCCCTTGCACTTCTTCCCACCCTTAATACACTCAGAACCTCTAATACTCATACAATTCGAGTTCCTTCAGTGTGAAACCGGTTACAATAAATGAAATGAAACATTACAGCTTCTTTAATGATTACAAATGACAGTTTAAAAAAAAAATGTTTCATGACCCTTGCAGATTCCTTTGACGCTCCAGATCCTTCCTCTACCACTTTCTCTTTGAAATTTCACTCATAATATTTAAAATATAATTTTATTTATCCATATTCTCATTAAACATTTAGGAATAATATATTTGAAATAAAAATAATTCCCAATTATTTTCTATATTGTAGAATTAAATCTCCATAATTTAATTCATGCCCGTGGTTTTTAAAACCATGTCTTGTTTGTTCAATTCACCATTTCATTGCAAAAAACATTTACTACTACCATTTCTTGTGAAAAACATTTACTGTGTAATGTTTTTCCAATTTACCGTTTCACTGTGGAAAAAACATCTACTGTGTGTTTTTTCTATTTTACCATCTTTGGTAAAATACCTTTTATCTTCTTCTTTTACTTATTAAAACCTTTGGATAAAGAAATATCCAAGTCTTTGTTCAAGTGCATCTTCCCATTTAAATATTTTTCATGGAAATAAAAATTAATCTCTTTGATTTGTAAAATGTGAATTTCACCTCTATAAAACAATTTCACCGCGAGGAGGAATTTCTTTTATTGGAAATCCCATAATCATTATTGAAATGCACTCCTAGAAAAATGCCGCATATAAAACATTTGATAAATTTTTGCATTCATTATATTGGGCTTGGGCAAAAAGTGGTTTAATCCAAACTGCTTTTACCTCCAATGTGCTCCATGTGAAAACATGTGTCCACCAATTAAACCACTGTAGTTTTCCCCGGTACGCCTTCACATAATTAACCTCCTCTTTACTTCAATCCCCGATATGTATGTGCGCCCTCCATCCAACCTTTGAATTTTCCACATTATAAATTGAGATTAGTTCCCATGTTATGATTTGACGTGATTCCATAAATTAAATATTGGATTAAATATTAATATAAATATTTTAATATAAAAATATTTATATTAATAATAATCATTTTTTCCAATTTTTTAAAGACTTTGGGCATATGAAGCTTTAACACATGACTTTATGGATAGGATAAGGGTGCTTAATGAAATGAATATTTTTTATTTTCAATGGAAATATGAAAATAAGGGTAAAAATGAATGAAGTGATGGAACTAAGGGAATTAGATAAGCATTAAGATTAGGTATAGGTTTGGGATATTTGTCAAATTTTTTACTTATGGAGGACATGACTTTTTTGGATGACCAGTTGAGCGAAGGATTTAGGTGATGGGAGCTTGATGGAGCTAGTGACAAAGTTTGAAATTCTGAG
The DNA here is from genome assembly GCA_009831015.1 of Picea engelmannii. NCBI lineage: Eukaryota > Viridiplantae > Streptophyta > Pinopsida > Pinales > Pinaceae > Picea > Picea engelmannii. The sequence goes on from ML792806.1 coordinate 90,394, forward strand.
TGGAAAAATAACATAACGACAAGACGCTTTGGGAAAAATTGATACAAATTAGCAGGTGATAATAAGGCCTTTGTTCATGTTCCAAAGGAAAATGGGAGTAAGCTAGATGATAAGGCTAAAAAGTGTATCTTTATTGCGTATAAAGATCGTCTCAAAGGTCATAGGATTTGGAACCCAGAAACTAAGAAGGTTGTGTATAGACGAGATGTGGTATTTAGTAATGAAGGATGTTGTTTAACAAGAAGTCCTACCAAGTAAGGAAGAACCAGAGAAAACATAGTTTGATTTAAAGGATGATGAATCAAACTCTATAGAAGAACAAGAATCAGAAGAAGAAGATCCTCATACTCCATTATTGAGTAGATCGGTTCGAGAAAGAAGGATATCGGAAAGTTATACTCCATATGATTTCCGTTAAAAAATTTCTTTGTGTATTACTGATGATGATCCTAGAACTGTCAAGGAGGAAGTGGATTCAGAGGATGGAAATATCTAGAAAAGGGCCATGGATGAAGAAATTTCAGCCTTGGATAAGAATGAGGGATCTAGTGGAGTTTTTGACTAGAAGAAATACCATTGGAATCAAATGGGTATTTAAAAAGAAGTTGAATGCAGAAGTTAAAGTGGAGAAATATAAAACTCGGTTAGTAGCAAAGGGTTATTCCCAAGTTGAGGAATTGATTTTGGTGATATTGTTTCTCCTGTTTCCAAGTTAAATTCTATAATATTTTTTTTATCTGTTGTTGTTGCATTTGATTTTGAAGTAGAATAGATGGATGTGAATACAACACTCCCACATGCGGATCTAGAAGAAGAAATCTATAAGAAGAAACTAGAAGGATTTGTTTTGAAGGGACAGAAGGAGTTGGTATGCAAGTTGAAAAAGTCCATTTATGGTTTAAAACAATCACCAAGGATGTGGTATCAAAAATTCGATACGTATATGTTGGGACTTGGCTTCAAAATAAGAAAAGAGTATCATTGTGTATATTTTAAATTAATTGGTGATCATTTGATTTATTTAGAGTTGTATGTGGATGACATGTTGCTGATAGGAAACAACAAGGAGATTATCCAGGATGTGAAAACTCAGTTGTCCTCTAAATTTTACATGAAGGATATTGGTACTATAAATTTCATTTTGGGCATGGAAATTAAAAGAGATCGGAAAAAGAGGAATCTATGGTTAAATAAGAAATATGTTGAGACAATATTGCAGAGGTTTAAAATGCAAGAATGTAAGCTAGATAAGGTCCCTATTCCTGTTGGTGTAAAGTTAGATGTGGATCAGTTTCCCAAGACACAGGAAGAGGAGGAGGACATGTCTCGTGTTCCATATGTGAGTGCAGTTGGCAATTTCATGTATGCAATGGTTTGTACTAGACAAAACATTGCACATGCAGTGAGATTTTTGAGCAAGTATATGTCAAAACTAGGGAAGGAGCATTGAAGAACAGTAAAAATGGTTTTTAGGTATTTGCGTGGCACTGCTAGCTATGGATTGTGCTACCAAGGAAGACAAGGATTGGATAAAGTGTTGGACATCCATGTCTTTGTGGGTGTATACTGGGCTGGAGATCTAGATTGTAGGAGATATACAAGTGGGTGTGTGTTTAACCTGTTTGGAGGAGAAATCAGCTGGATGAGAAAAATACGGGTTGTAGTGGCACTTTCAACTACAGAAGTTAAATACATGGAAGCCAATCATGCAAGTAAGGAAGCAATATGGTTACAAAGATTGTGTTCAGGTATGGGGTTGGTACAACAAGTTGTAAGGATATGTTGTGCCAGTCATAGTGCAATTTTTCTGGCAAAGAACCCAGCTTATCATTCAAAGACAAAGTATATTGATATTCAATATCACTTTATGAGAGACATGGTTGAAGAAAATAAAGTGTTGTTGATGAAGGTGGACACTTTGAAGAATGTCACAGATTCATTGACAAAATCTGTGAGTACTGAGAAGTTCTCTTGGTGTAGAGGATCCATGGGCAGTGCTTCCCTAGATTGTTAACTGTGTAACCCTGTAACCCCCTGTATGAAAAGAAAACAACAAGTGGGAGAATGTTGGGTATATGTTATATTATTTTCACAACTAGCTTTAGTGTCGGCTACGTTGCATCGAGTGCGCACGGGGATTTGAGGGGGTCACAAGGGGGCGAAATCCCCCTTGCGTGGGGATTCAGGGGTAGTTCCCTTGAGAAATTATTTTTCCTTGGGAAACATGTCGCATTGTTTCCTTGTTTTTCGTGCCACCTCCATTTTCGTGTCCATTGTTAGGAAGCTTTTTGGCACATGGTTTTTTTCGATGTTTTTCTATTTACGGTTAATGAATTAGGTTTGTTGACTAATCTAGGTCATTGGGTTAGGGTTTTGGATGTCGTTGTCTCTTATATGTATATTGTATTGTAAACAATGTATCATTATAAGTGAATATAGAATATGTTGGTTTTCTCGGTTTGGGTTTCTAGAGGAAAAATCTACGTGTAATGTGTGTATTTTCAATTTTATCTTTTATGTTATTTTATTGAAAATTTGTTTGCAGTAAAATATTGTACAAGGTTAAAATCTACATTTTGGACATCAACAAACCCCCCTACAAAATCCATGGAAACACTTTCGCATGGTTGAGAAAATGTTGGAAGTGGTGTATATAACCCCAAATTTTTGTTGCTAGGCTTACTTGTGGCACAAAAAATGCACCCTTTTACATACTTTAGAATTGTTTCATTCATTAGAGGCCAATAGAAATATATTTGCAACTGTGTTCTTGTCTTTCCTACCCCAAAGTGCCAAAAAATAAGAGATGTATGGGCTTCCATGATTACATTTTCTCTTTCATTCTTGGGTATACAAAGCTTTCCAAGATGATATAGTAGATCATTGTTCACATGATAATCCAATTATTCATTTTGATTTCCATGAGTTAGAGCTTCATACACATATTTAAATTCATCATCTATAGCATATTTTTCAACAAAACTCTCATGAGATAAAGAATTATGCTTTAATATTGTAGATGCATTGACCATTGGTCTTGATAAAATATCTACAACCTTGTTACTAATACCCTTCTTATACTTAATTATGAAATGAAATTGTTGTAAGAAACCCATCTACCAAAAGTGTCATGATTGTTGTAGCTTGGCTTTTGATTGCAAATACTATAATGGTTGATGATACGTGTGAACTATTGTTTCCTTCCCCATTAAGTAATGCTTCTATTTTTTCACGCTTTGTACCAAAGCATACAATTCTGTATTATATGTTGGATAGTTAATTACTACTTGAGTAAAAGTCTTATAATGGTAACAAATAGGCTTACCTGATTTCATCAATACTGCTCCCATGGGATATCCATTGGCATCGGTTTATATCTCAAATGGCTATTAGATATCCAACAGAGCCAACATCGGTGCGGTACTTATTTTCTCTTTCAATGTATCAAAGGCCTTTTTTTGCTTGCATCCCCATTGAAAGACTTGTTTCACACCAATATTAGGAATAGGAGAATCATGTTGCAAATAAATTTCATCTTCAACCTCTCTCTTATGAGGCAACCCTGTAGGTTCCTGAAACAACTCATCATAATTAGAAATGATCTTTATTAATTCCTACTTATGACCTGGATTACAACTTGAAAAAGCATCTAACACGTCTTCCTCTTTTTTCTTCACCATCATGAGAACAAAATATTTACTAGCACTTACAAGTCTCTTCACTTTTCCTCTGCTCACTAAAGAAACATTATTTTTAATACGATGAGATCTAACAATATATTCAATCTTGCCCTTGAAAAGGTGATATTTGTTTTCTTCACAATATAATATGTCTTTATTTTCAAATAAATATGGAATACCTAAGATTATGATGCAATTTCAAGTGGCACTACATCCAACTCAACCTCGTCAATGAATTTGGAATTAATTGCAAATCTGATTTTACATTGTTTAGTTACTTGCAACTTAGCATCCTCACACACCCAACCTAATATTGGATATGGTTTTACATGAGGTTTGGTATTTAAACCCATGTTTTAAACAATTGCTTCAGATATTAAATTCACTTTAGATCCATTGTCAAACAAAGTATCTATCTTTGTATTATTTATTATGACCCTTACATGGAAAATCTCACTTTGTTTTTGTTGATTAAGAACACTTTCCAATTTAGCAGCTTGCACTGAAGAACTAGAACTAGCAGTATATATACCTTTACTTCCCATTGTTGTGATCTTAGTTTCATCTTGTTAATATGATCCCAGATCTTTTTGAGTTGTTGCAACAATATTTTGTTTCCCCTTATTCTGGATCTTCTTTGGTCACAACTCTAGATGCAGCTTCCAACATTCTACTTCCTCGTGTCCTTTACTCTTGCAGTGAGAACAAGTAGGCTTCTCTTTAGATTTCTTCATTGTAGTTGACTTCTTACTCTTCCTTTATCCCTTCAATTTCTTCTCAAAATTGTGTGGCTTATTATCCTCAAACACATGCTTTCCCTTGCTAGCTTCAAGATGAGTAACTTGTACTAACACTTCGTCAATATTATTAGGTTTAAACATCAGTATAGTATGTAAAAGATATGAATGCATACCACCAACATATTTCAGAATAGTTTCATGAGTATATAGTGGAATTCCCAAATACAATTCTTTGTTCTTCTTATATTCATGTGTATATACTTGAACATTTTTCCCTTTTCCTTGTCTTAGATATTTCCAATATATTATTGTTGTTTGCATATAAGCTAATTGATAAAATTGATTTCTCAATGCAACAATAAATTCATCCTAAGAATAAATTACTTTACCTTGTTGGATGAGATCATATTGTGTCCTACTCTCCCACCGTATCAAGGTTGTTCTTTTCAGATGAAGAGTAGCCAACTGTATTTTTGCAGCGTCATCCGCGATTTTCTATACCCTGTGATATACTTCAATATGTTTGATCCAAGTGTCCAACTTTTATGCATTCAATTCTCCACCATAAATCGGCAAGTCAAACATTACATATAAATTTGATAAAGGAAAATCATGAGAATGGGAATGAGAAGACTTCTTAGAAGACTTCTTTTTATGAGAAGAATTTTCACTTTCATCAAAATAAGATGATGATGATGATGGGGGTGGAGGAGGCTCTGGAGATTTTTCACCTCATCCTTTGCCTTTAGCTTTTACCGAGGTCTCAACTCCTCCTTGAGTCTTACGGTGCAGTTCTTCCAGAATTATCTGTTAAGATCCAAAGACTGAATACAAAAGCACCACAACAGATATAGAAGAACAATATAGAAAAACACAACTTTATTATATCAAACCCTTGAGGTAGGGCAACACCATACAATGGATCCTATTATGGAAGGGATCATCTCCAGTTCACTTGCCTCTTTGAGGGGGAAACCTCCTAATGAGCTTCAGCTCCAAATACAATAATTCTCTTCATGTCTCATTACATTGCTTGAACCCCTTTATATAGTGCTTCCATCACCTAAGAACATTCTAGAGGAGGAATCTTCTAGAAGTAGAACCTTCTAAGAAGTCCTCTTACATTTATTATATCTAACTACCATAGTGGGCCTTATTTAATAATATAGTGGATCTAGTCCACCTTACATTGAATTACCTCCACTATTATCACTATGGGCCCTCTGGGCCCCCCCACTACCTCTCTAGCTACCTTACATTCCATCCCCCTTATGAAAGCATTGTCCTCAACGCTTGATGTACAACCATATACCAAGGTCCCATGGATAATTGTGGACCATAATGTTGAAGAAGACTGAAGAACCAAGGTCCCATGTAAAAAGGAAATCCACCATGTTGAAGTAGTCCAACCACCATTGTAAGCCTGGGTCCCATGTCCAAGTGCTCATGTGAACTCCCCGTGGAATATTTTGGAACACAATAACCAACTCCAATTGATTCTCCAAAGACAAACACCTATCATGTGGATCCAAATAAGAAGATCCATCCACATAGTGGAAAAGGGTCGTAGTAGAATCTGGAAAGAATAATACCACTGTAGAATATGTAGACTGAACGCTGGTAACTAGCTCCTGATGTGGGACATTGATGTTCTCTATATAAGGTGGAGTAGAGTCATCAAATAAAATATGAAAGTGGTTGTCATCCCAGAAATGACAACTATCTATATACCAATCATCACAATCGGCCTCAAAATCATACCAAGCATATATTTCTTGATTATATTCATCCTTGAGGCCCTCTGTAAGAAATATCTCCTGCATGTTATTCAATGAATCTTGAATACTACAAAAACTATCATTGAGGCCATCTGTGAGGCTGTCTGTGAGGTTGTCTATGAGGTCATGTACAAATGCATCCAATCTGTCATCCAATGTGTGAAACAATTGGGCTTTGAATGATTCAAGAATTTCTTTCAGGGTTTGAGAGGAAATATCCATCTGAGTACCCTATGAACTCTTCAGTCCTGCAGCTGTCACGAAAAAACCCAAAAAATAGACCCAATAAGTGTTGGCAGAAAATCGCGTTTTTTTCTGGAAAAACCCTAAAAAACTGTTGAAGTTAAAATGCTCATAACTTCACTTCCCGGACTCCGTTTTGGATTTTTTTTTTTTGAAATTGGGTGAAATTGTGAGAGGAACTCAAATATGTAATTTATTTGGGCAAATTCAGCCTCCAAATGCTAAAAAAATAAAAAAAAATAAAAATATCGCTGTCGTCCACGGAAAAAATCCTGAAAATTTGCAAATTTTAAAACTTCAATATCTTGACTTCCCGAACTCCGTTTCGGACGATTTGTTTTTTCAAATTGGGTTTTTTTATGAGATGAAATTATATATACAACACTTTTCTGTAAATTTTACATATAAATATACCAAAAACTTTGATAATGTCGCGGCCCTCTTTTTTCTGCTCCAAAAAAACAAATCTGCAAAAATAAAAAATATTTGCCCACAATGTCTGCCCAAGGAAAGTGCTCTGATACCACTTGTTAAGAAGACAATACTGAATACAAAATCACTACAACATATATATAAGAACAATATAGAAAAACACAACTTTATTATATCAAATCCTTGAGGTAGGGCAACACCATACAATGGATCCTATTATGGAAGGGATCCTCTCCTGTTCACTTGCCTCTTAGAGGGGGCAACCTCCTAATGAGCTTCATCTCCAAATACAATAATTCTCTTCATGTCTCATTGCATTGCTTGAAGCCATTTATATAGTGCTACCATTACCTAAGAACATTCTAGAGGAGGAATCTTCTAGAAGTAGAACCTTCTAAGAAGTCCTCTTACATTTATTATATCTAACTACCATAGTGGGCCTTATTTAATAATATAGTGAATCTAGTCCACCTTACATTGAATTACCTCCACTATTATCACTATGGGCCCTCTGGTCCCCCCCACTACCTCTCTATCTACCTTACATTCTCTCCATATTGAGAAATTCCTCCATCATGGCCTCAAATCTCATCATAGGATTTTCTCCTTCTTCAGATACCATTCCTTGTCTTCGAAATTTCTTTTGAATTTATGGGTTGAAGTCTTCAAGAGTGCCTTAACCTAGATTGGACTTGGACCTCATAAGAATTCACATGAAAACACTTGTCAAAACCTACTCTGATACCAAATTGATTTGAAAATCCTTAGATGTTAAATTATTTATTAAGTATACATAAACATCCAACTTGATTCGAAAAATATGATCGTCTTGAATATTTGAAAAATAACATATGAATTCACTTGCATATCAAAAACCTCATTAATGATAAATAATTTGCAAAAAACTAAGTGAAAGAGAAACAACAAGAACAAGGTACATTACACAAGTTGATAGAGGAGTTCACCCATCTTGGGCTACGTCTCTGGGTTCGCTTCCAAATGGGAGACCTCTCTACTAATGCTCAAATGTTTGATGCAATAATACCTCTACTTTTGTTTTTAACAATTACCTTATAAATTGTTGCTCAAACTCAGAAACAAAGGTCACCACTGAATTCCTCTTGAAATTATGAGAAAAAATAATATAAACACCCTCTACTTTCCTCAAGGAAATCTATGGCATGCAACATGATGCAAAATCAAAATATTAGCACCTATTGGCATGAATTTCGATGTAACCACTCTATAACTTGGCATGCATTTTCATGTCCCATGTGTTGGTTCGTGCACTAGTATAAATAGGGGACGTTCGGGGGTCGAACCCACCTGACTCCTATATGCTCACATGGGAATTTATTACAACTTAAATGTAATACTCTTGGATGCATTTAATGAGAACCGTATACAACATATTGGTAAAGTAGTTGGGTTGTCGACCTAGAGATTACAGGTTTGACCCCAATTGATGCACCCTTAATTGGAAAATATAATTTAATACCAAGTTAAATATAATAAATTTTGTTGGAATATTCGATGAATCTGGTAGTGGAGTTGGTTAAATCTATTGTTTCATCCATCGGTGGTCACGGGTTCAAGTCCCGCTAAGCCACAACAACTTTTTGGATAAGGCCAAATTGGGAAAATCTATAGTGCCATGTGGAACCATCCCATTGGTCATGTGTCACACTCTTATTGGCCCACCTGTTGTACAATCAATACAATGTCAGTGCACAGTCAACCTGCTTGCCTCTCTTTCCACCTATCACCTTCCACCTATATGCCATGTCACTATACGACATACCACATACATGTCACCCTTTTGGCGGTGCCAAGTGGACCATATGGATTCCACGTCATTTGACACATGGAATATTTTTACTGGTCTAACTCGGTGTCGAAAATGCCAAAAATGAGAGACATATGACAAACTCTCGTGCTGCCACATCAGAATGTTAATGTCATCATGACATCACCATGTTCCCTTTTAACTATACGGATGGTCATGTGGCTACATGTGGGCTTGCCACATCACACCCCTATTTTTTCCTTCTGCCCTATTTTTTCGAATATTTTAAAAGCCATAAGTACCTCATACGATGTTCATTTGAGGTGATTTATGCACCATTGGAAAGATGTCGTCGATCTCTATGCAATGGAGTCATTTTTATTTGCATTTGATACTATCGATTTTTTAGCATTTTGAGATCCACCTAGATCATTGGCTATGGAATACCATATATCCATGTCATGTATTCCACCATGGTGGGTTGGAATTTCTAGACAACACCTCAATTCATCATCCATTATCTTCCCCATTTACATGTTGGATCATTTGGATACCTTCCTCTTCAACCCATACACAACACTAGCAATATAATCCTTTAGTGTTCGTTAGTATCAGAAAATAGGTTGCAGTCCATACATCGGTTATACATGTTAAGACCATTAAGAAATTTCATGGCGCAATATCCCTTCCATATCCAACCATATATTGGCCTCACACATGGCTATTTCTATTGGAATTCATCACTAGAGTAGGAGTATGTCTTCTAACTTGACGTGGTTATGATTTCATAACCAACGCAACATGACATGCAATTAAATTTCACATGATTTCATTCAAAAATTAAGTAATATTTTCATACTCAAGGCCCTCATCCTTTTCATCAATTCAAATATTGAAATTTAACTAAGGGAACTCTTACTGTAATTTCCTTCATCATTTTATGCAACATAAGCAACCAAATCCATACCTGCATGGTTGCTATCAAATTACTTGATGCTACCTAATCAACTACCATTTTGTAGAAGTGCGTAGGCTCCCTTTACCAACCTCCTAATCAACATTCTTACCATCCTATTTTTCTTCATATGGATGGCTCTCATATACAACAACATCATCACCAACATCGTTTTAATCCATGCAATAAATATTTTTCCTGGAAACAATCCATCATTAGTCTATTCAAATATCACATCATTAATTCATGTATATATATCAACAGACTATTCTTAGTCTACACTCATTCCATATACATGTCTAGGAATGTCCATATGCACCAAATTACCATTAGTATGCGCTAAGCAATTAATCCCATCATCCCTATTTCATGTACATGCATTCTATCTTTATTGTATGCATCATGCATCAGTTCTATCATGCACTCCAATGCATATTTATTTCATCTTTATTTATTTATTTATTTATGTGTGTTGTTATAGATGGTTATCCTTGAATTCTTGTAGAACCTCGCTACACTGTGAATTATCATTCTACTCAAGTCTTCACCATTGGTCCCTATTTTGAACCTTATATCCAAGCCCCACTTGGCCATTTTACATTTACATCAACTAGATCCACTAGTGCTGTCATGTTATAGTTGATTCCTTTATGTAGAGAATATTGTCCCAACATCTCTTGGCTAAAAATTCTTAATATTCATAGTGTTGTAACCTGCACTACTCTAGATGAATATTAACAATTCAATCTAATTAACCACTCCCCATTTCCTTGACCAAACCAGTCTTGAAATACCATTCTCATTGATTGCCATTTCAACATTTTGAAATGTTTCGTTTATGTCATATTTTCCAATATATTTTCTTATCCATGGATTTTATCAATTTTAAATAACTCTCTTAACTTCGTTGATTGATTCACTATGAAGCACTACTTGGCCACTCAAGATCACTCTCCTCCAAATGGAATGCTACACTCCTCCATTTTCAATTGTACCATGCTTCCATTGTGAACTATGATAATAGAGGAAACTTTCTTGTTGTAAGTACTTTAGACAAAAAATGTTAAAACATATCTAAAAATTCCTTCTTCCTACATGTAATACCCCTAGGACGAACCCCAAATTGTAAATGTACATATAGGTTGGTGAGACATGATATTTTGCGTGAGAGTGCCTTGTATATATTTTTTGAGGCCAGAGTGCATGTGTGGTTATTAGGCTGGAGAGTCTTGATGTTAAAATGCTAATGAGCCTATCATTATAATACATAATCACACTCAGATATTAATAAAAATACATCATTGCTATAGACCAAACAAACAAAAGAGTATGGGGGGATAAAACTCCACTAGAAGGGAAAGGGGGGCTAAGATTTTAATAAGAGGGACTAAGCCAAGGGGGATTATGCCCAAGGGAATATTATATTAATATTTCCTAAAGTCTAATTATATGATGTAATACCCCTACGCCAAACCCCACCTATAAATGTACATATAAATTTACATATGTATATAATTTGGTGAGATTTTTCTATCAAGTCTTGGAATTAGTTTTGTAAGCAACTTCCATAATATAGTGCACATATGTGCCACACACTGAAAGAAGAAGTGTGAATCCTAGGATACTATGCACAACAACTTGAGTGCGCGATCTTGAGGCCAGAGAGACTTTGTGTATATGTTCATGTTTTTGAGGTTGGTGAGACTGGATACAAAAAGGATAGTATGTCTGTATTATAAATGCAAATCACACACAAATATTAATGAAAAACAAATCACTATGGTAGAACAACCATGTAAAAGAGTATGGGGGGATAAACTCCACTAGATAGAGAAAAGGGGATAAAAGTTAAGAATAAGGAGGCTAAGCTAGGGAACTTAAGACAAAAGGAATATTATATTAATATTCCTTAAAGTATAAATTATGGATAATTATTTTATCATAATTTATAAGGATGGGGACAAGTGGGCCTAAGGTAGTTCTCAACATGACAAGTGTCAAGTTGGGAACATGCATACATATAGTTTGGACTCAGCTCATTTTCCATGATTCCATCATCATTCATTCACTCATTCAGTTGTCCTCCATAACTTTTTGTTACTATCATTTTACCTAGTTAGCTTAGGAGCTAGACTAAAGAAGCGGGTTGTCAAGCCCATGGGATATTGAAGAGGCGGGTTGCCATGCCTGTGAGAAATTATATCTAAGTGATATAATTGTTGGGAATTGATTTCCATAAGGTGAAAAACTACAACTACAGGGCTCTGAGACTTCCTGTCTAGCCTATTGTTGAAGCCTCAGAAAGGAAGTGGGGCAACCAAGGGAATTTTGAGAAAAGAAGGGGCACACTTGTTGGGGTGGGATAGGCATGTGGGGAATGAGAGACGGTAGGATGTTAGTTCTATTTGACACCTTTGACTAAGTTTTTTCTTATTGTCTGAGATACATCATCCTTGTTAGGAACTCCTTTACCCGGGTGTAGTTGAGCCCCATCTCGGGGGTGACCCACTACTTAGAGTATGAGCAGTGTGGTCTAAGGTTGGGAGGAATGTGGAAGGTCTGCACATAGTTGGTAATATTTTTATAGAATATAAGTGTCAATTGTGTGTTAAACTATGTGTTTCATTATTATTTATGCATTTGTTTTTATGGGTTTTTCTTGTGTATGTTGCATGTATATTTCTATTATTATTTTGTATGAATATGCGTATTTGCAGAGTATTTGTTTGTTTTAATTTGGTATCAAAGTTAAAAATTTAAGTGGCATATCCCACGAGGTGGTTGGGGATGCTACATATGATATTTTTATCATAAGTTCTTAAGGATGAGGAACAGATCACCAAGTTAGGTCAAGTGGGGACAAGGTACTTCCCAACATGAGAATTTCCCAAAGTCTGATTATATGATATTTTTATCCTAAGTTCATAAGAATGAGTAATGTATCACCAAATGGGGGTAAGTGGGGATAAGGTAGTTCCCAACAAGACAAGTGTCAATTTTGGAACATGCATACTTAAAGTAAGAACTTACTACATTTTTGGGGATCATTCTCTCATTATTCTCTCATCTACTCTTGCCATGCGTACACTTTGACATCCATAGCCATATATGTACTTGGGAGCTTTGGTAACTACTTGTAACCAATGATTCCTTGGAGGTATGAGCTGAATAAGAAGGATGCTAGGCCTATGTGCATGTTGAAAAAGTCATTTTTCAGGCCCGTGAGCATTCTCTCTGGGTGTGAGAACTGTTGGGAATTTTTTCTTGGATGTTGGCAATAGATATAGAGCTCTGAGACTTTCTTTTTGGCTTATTGTTGAAGACCCATAAGGGAAGTGAGGAAGTCAAAGGAATCTTAACCAGAGAAGGGGCACACTTCCTAGGGTGGGCCAGGCTGAGGAAAAAAAGAGGATGTAGGCTAGTTGTAGTAGTTGGCACCTTGGCCTAAGTGTTACTGTAGTGATTAGACCTTAGTCTTTGTTAGTAATCCTTCTCTAGTGAAGTTTCTAGCCCTAGCTCATCGATGACCTGCTACTGAGAGTTTATGAGCAACAGAGTCTAAGGTTGGGAGGAAAGTCTGGGGTCTGCACCCAGTTGGTGGCTTATTCAAAAGACAAGTGTCTTCTATGTGTTTGTTTTAAATGTTGTGTGAATAATTATGTTATTCTTGTTGTGATTGTTTTTGGGTTTTTATTGTTAATAATTATGCATGAATAAAATATAGTTAGGACTACATAATTACAATCATATGCAGGGCATATTGTTAATTAAATTGGTATCAGGGGCATAAATTTGGTGTGGCATGGTCCATCTTGGGGATGGGGATGCTACAATGTGGTATAAAATATCTAGTTTTGACATTGAGCCTGCATGGGCCAATCTAGAAGAGAGTTGAAGATAAAAATTGATGAAATTTAATTTCCAGAGTATGTCTGCAATTTGTTTGACAAAATTATTGAAGTGAAACTAGGGAAATTTCATGGGTAATTTGCAAGAATCAAGCACAAGAATTAAAAATACCCAATTGAAATCTTTAATTGGGAATTTTTGGGCCTACAATTGGCTAAATTTTAGATCTACAAATTTTCTATGACAAAAATTGGGCAGAATTGGGAGAAATTGGGAAAAAGCCCCAATTTATGCAGTTAAACTTATGGAGAATTGGATGCGAAGGATTAGAATTTTTTGTGTAGAGTCTGAATTGGTGCTTACGGGGACAAAATTTTCCATAATGAGCTTAATTAAATAACTCCAATGGAATTCTATGTGGATCTATGAAATAATACATTTTTGGGCATTTTTGAAAAATTTGAAACTTTGACAAAATTGGAAAACTTTGGGTATTTTTCCGTATGGTGATGTCAACATGATGTGGGGGTCACGTGTCATATGACATGGTAGATGGTTGATGTGTAATACCATGGTATCAATTACATGGTGGTGATTGGTAACAGGTGTTGCAAGTTGCAGTTGAGGTGGAGTCACGATGTCGGGCACTTGCCCTCTTGTAGAACCTTGACTTCAAACCCACGTAACCCTAATGCGGGGGATCCCCAAGTGGTTTTGGAAACCACTAGGGAGGTTCCAATGCACCAGGAGATGACACATATCTAGGTGAGAAACTGACGATTTCTATTGCAGACCCCCACCTTTTGTTAATGTTTAGTAGGTCCGAGGGGGCCATAATGCAATGGCAACCATTGATTTGGATCTAACAGGTGAGAAACTCTATGCACCGGGGAGAATGGGCATGGGATGGGGCCTTCCCATCTCTGCAACCCAATGAATAGGTTCCACATGGAAATACTTTGCGGGGCTTGAGAGATTGTACAATGTGCACGCCAAGAAAGATAAGCAAAGGAGAAAGAGGGAAGATATGAGGAATATTTAATCGGATGAGGTAGGTCAGTACAATTAGAGGTTGACATGGTGCCACCTCAGGGTTCCAAGTGGACCCGGAATGCAACATTAGCATCCCATTTAGCGTAATTTAACCAAATACCCAGCGTAAGTTATGTTTTAGCATGGGTAATGCATGTACATAATCCAATGTCCATGGAGAAGGCAAGGAGGAAAGCATGAATTTGGTAGAAACAATAAAGAGTGTAAAAATAAATGTTAAGAGTTATAAAGATGATAATGAGACGATTATGAAAGCAGAGGACTAGAAATATGGCTTCAACATCAATTTTTTGTAGAGCTTGGACATAATAGAGAAGAAAATGGGTAAGGAGACATAATCAAGCAATACAATGATTCATAGATCTCATGCCAGAAGAGGAGAATATGATGGTGTTGATAGACACCATAATCACTCACCAAGACATTCGGTTAGAAAAGCACACAAAATTCCAAGCTTATATCTTGTTAGAACGCATAAGATGAGGTTGGGGGTAGATGAAATACAAGGAGAAATGAATAATATCAATCCCCTTACCTTTGATTGTGAGCACAAGAAAAATGAAGATGAAGAGACTTGGCTATTGGGGATGAGGAAGAAATTTCAATTGCATAATTATTCCTGAAAAGCATAAGGAAGAATTAATTATTCCTGAAAATCATAAGGAGGAATTTTCATCTACCAACTCAAGGGAAAAGAATCAATGTGGTGGGGCAAGTTTGTGCAAGTACAACACATTCATGAGAAGAAGATTACTTGGAGGGATTTCAAAAAGTATTTTCAAAAGAATTACTTGACCAAGAGTTATTATGATAAGAAGGTGAAGGATTCTTTGGAATTTGAGCTTGGGAGTATGACCATGGATGAGTATGAAAGGCGATTATTAGAGTTGTTGAAATATGTTGACTTCATCAAGGATGAGGAGGTCAAGATTTAAAGGTTCTTCCGTGGGATGCCATCAATTTTCAGTGATAAGATACAATATGATGATCCCAAGACATTGGAGGAAAACATAAGGAGAGATAAATGTCTCTATGATCATCATAGAGGAAGACCAACTTTCCAAAAGGTTTTGGAAGACAAGAAGAAAGGAAAGATGGAGCAGAGGAAGAAGGGGACCAAGACACCATTATTCAGAAACAATTATCATGGACAACCAACTTGCAATGAGCCAAGAATGATCGAAACAATGGGGAAAATACCAAGGAAACAACCTACTAAATGTTGGGGTTGTGAAGGAGAGAATATGTACAGATATTTCCCTCACAGAGGAGAAAAAATGAAGATTTTTCACAATATATGGCATGTTGATACAATTGAGGACATGGGTAGAAAAGTATTGAGAATCTATGAAGCCCTGGATAAAAATCAAGTTGAGTTTCAGTCTCATATGATTGAAGTAGAAGGTAAGATCAATACTCAACTCATTGTTAGTTTAATTGATTCATGATCTAGTCATAGTTATCTAGATCCTAATATGGTGGAAAGATTTCATTTGCCAAGAAGAAATCTTGGCAAATCTTGGTTGGTTCATCTAGCTATAGGATCTAAAAGAATAATTAATGAGATGGTTAAGGAATGTATAATGGACACAAATGAACTGAGCACAAGGGTAGATTTGAATAGTATACCATTGGGTTCATATGATTTCTTAATTGGTATGAATTGGTTGAAAAAGCATCATGTTGTCCTAGAATTTATAATAAGGAATTTACTTGCTTGAATGAGGAAGGGAACTAGAGAATAGTTCAAGGTATTCCAAGGGTAGTAACTATCAAAGAAGTTTCATCCTTGCAGGTGAAGAAAATCCTCAGGAAAGGATTCCAAATATTTGCAGCTCATTTGGAAGAGACACCCAAGGATAAAGTGCTAAATCTTGAAGATTATGTTGTCCTAAAAGAGTTTGAAGATGTATTTAGAGATATATTTTGGTTTCCACCCAAGAGAGATATTGATTTCTATATCAATCAGATGCCTGGAGAAACCCCCGTGTGCAAGAATCCTTATAGGATGAGTACACCATAGTTGAAGGAATTGCAAATGAAACTTGAAGAGAATTTGAAGAAGGGGTATATACGCCCAAGTGTGTCACCTTGGGGTTCTCCAGTGCTATTTTTGAGAAAGAAGGATGGAACCTTGAGGGTTTTCATTGACTTCAAGAAGTTGAATAAGGTGACTATGAAGAACAAATATCCTTTTCCAAGGATAGATGATCTTTTTGTTCAGTTGAAGGATGAAAAATATTCTCCAAGGTTGACCTCTAATCAGGCTACCATCAGGTGAGAATTAAAGAATAATATATCATCAAGACGACATCCATAATAAGGTATAGCCATTATGAGTTTACAGTGGTGCCATTTGGGTTATCAAATGCACCAATTGGCTTCATGTGTTTAATGAATGGTATTTTCAGAAATTACTTGGATAATTTTATCATTTTATTCTTGGATGGTGTTGCAAGTATTGAGGGATCATCAACTATATGCAAAATTGAGAAAGTGCTCATTCTAGTAGAGACAAATACATTATTTGGGCCATATCATTTCATAGGAAGAGATAACAGTGGATCCAGAGTAAGAGCCATCAAGAGATGGCCAGTACAAAAGAATGTCTCAAAGGTGAGATCATTCATGAGGATTTCAAGGTATTATAGGATATTTATTGAGGTATTTTCAAGGATTACACACCTAATCACTTCCTTGCAAAAAAAGGGTGTGATATTTGAATGAACCTATGATTGTGAAATAAGTTTTCAATACTTGAAGAGTCTGTTGACAAGTGCACCAATTTTGAGGATTGTTGATCCAAATGAAGATTGTACTTCATGCATTAATGGATGCAATGAAGGGCTTGGGGAATTCCTAAGTCAAAATGATCATGTAATATGGTATGAGTCAATGAAGCTAAAATAGCATGAGAGAAATTATGTTACTCATTATTTATATTTGGAAGACATAGTGCATGCCTTGAATATGTGGAGGCATTATCTCATGGGGAGAATATTTGAATTGAGGACAGACCATAGAGGTCTGAAATGTTTGTTTGGACATCCAACCTTGAATGCCAAACAAAGTAGATGGATAGAATGCATCAGTGAATATGACTTCGATATAAAGTATATCAAAAGAAAAGAGAACAAGGTGGTTGATGCACTCAGTAGTAGGGTGCATGAGATGCATGCTACAACCAATTGCATGTACAAATATGATTTGAAAGACATAATTTTGGAAGATTAAAAATCAAATCAACATTCTATGGAGACAAATGAAAAAATCTAGCAGGATAACAACTAGCAGAAAATTCATGATTATGAGATGAGAGAGGATGGAGTCCTCATGTACAAGGGTAGAGTTTATGTGCCTAATTATTAGGATTTGAAAAATTCTAGTGCTAAGAGAAATTCATAGTGTGCCTTATGTTGGGCATCCAAGTTACCAAAAGACAATTACAACTGTCAAGAGCCAATATTATTGGCTAGGTATGAAGAAAAAGATGGTTGATTATATATCCAAATGTCTTGGATTTTAGAAGTTGTAAGTTGAGAATAGACATATAGTTGGTTTTCTACAACCATTTCTCATTCCTGAGTTGAAATGGGAAGTGGTGACAATTGATTTCATCACCAAGATGCCCAGAACAGTGAAGCAACATGATTCCTTCATGGTGGTGGTGGATAAGCTCACTAAAGCTACTCATTTTATTCCATTGAAGTTCACTAAGAAGGCAACTAATATTGTAGATATCTACATGAGGTAAATTTCTAGGATACATGATGTGCCTAAGGAAATTATTTCTGACAGAGATCCCAAATTTACATCAAATTTTTGGAAAGGGTTATTAGAAGGATCTGGGATGAATCTGAAATTTAGCTCAACATATCATCCAGATTCAAATGGGAAAACAGAGAGTGTCAATCAGGTAATTGAGGATATGTTGAGGATTTATGTGATGGATAAACCATCAAAATGAGAAGATTATCTACATCTAGTTGAGTTTTCTTATAATAATGGGTATCATGCATATTTAAATATGATCCTATTTGAAGAATTATATGGAAGAAAGTGCAACACACTAGTGAGTTGGAACATTCCAGTAGACAGAGTAGTGATTGGGCCATACTTACTCAAGGAAATGGAAGAAAATATGGTGAATATAAAGAAGAATTTAAAGGTTTCCCAAGACAAGTATAAAATCTATGTAGATAAGGAAAGAAATCACTGAGAGTTTAAAGTGGTTGACCATTTCTTAAAAGTGAAGGCCAAGAGAAGTTCCTTGAAGTTGGGGAACTATGCAAAGTTGGAAGTGATATATTTTGGAATGTTTAAAATCCTGGAGAGAATTGGTCCTATTTCATTCATGCTTGTGCTACAATCATCCATGTGCATTCATAATGTATTCCATGTGTCTTTTCTTAAAAAGTATTTACCTGATGCTAATCATGTGACTGATTGGAATCTAATTCAGGTGGAGCAAGAAGGAAACATCCAAGTACATATGGTGTGCATATTGGATTGTAAATTCAAGTTTCTATATAATCAAGAAATAAGGTTGGTAAAGGTCCAGTGGACCTATTATGGTCATAAGGATGCAACTTGAGAACGTGAAGATGTCATGTGGGAAGAGTATCGACATATTTTTGAATACTTTTGAATATTTTAATTGTACGTGTATATAATGCATTAAAGATATTGCGTAAATAAGGGGAGGGGAATGCAATACCCTTAGGATGAAGCCAAAATTATAATTGTACATATATGCTAGTGAGCCATGATATTTTGGCCCATAGTTCCTTGTATATATGTTTTGAGGCCAAATTAACTGTATGGTTATTAGGCTGGAGAGCCTGGATGCTAAAAGGCCAATGAGCCTATCATTTAATATGCAATCACACTTGGCTATTAATAAAAATACATAACTATTTCATACCAACTAGAAAAAATAGTATGGGGGGCTAGAACTCCACTAGAAGGGAAAGGGGGGATAAGATTCTAGGAAGAGAAGCTAAGTTGTAATGTTCCACAAATTTACCAAATAAAAAAAATATTCTTAGGGACATTAAATATCTTTCTCTTCGAACAACTTATCTAGAAAGACCTACTATTATTATAAATAGGTAGTTGTCATTACTATCAACTTTTCAAGGTTTATGTTTTCCAGTTATTGACATAATTAACTAACATTATAACAAATTTTATCTCTGAGTTATTTCCTATTGCACGGTAATCATATACTCAAAGGGTCAAGGGTAACTTCGCTATACCCCAGCCTCTCAGATTACCCACATATCTAAAATAAGCATCAAGGATAGTAAATCCCCACTAACATTATGATCCTTTCCACATATCTATATATATGTATGCGTATTAATGTTAGATTCACAGAGGTATAACCCCACTCGAATTACATAAAATATTTAAGCGTAGACAATAGCCATATCATATAGTTCTAAACAAAGTGGATTTTAAAACATAGATTGTGTGCTTAAAGTTAAGGTTTCCTGCATCTATCACAGACTTGAAACCTTTTGTCTCTGTGTGCTCTGATCACTTCTTAGTTTACAAGCACTATATCCTCTTCACTATCCCCTTCATTCATATTCCCTTGGGTTGTTCCCTTGTGCTAATGCACGATTGTGGGAATGAGCAAGAATGGTTTCAAACCAACCTGCCTATCGCCCCACAATCCTCCTCCAACTGACATGTGTCCCGTCACCAAAATAGTGGTTGAAATTGCGGCCCACTCAAGGAAAATTATCCTCCATGCAAGTTTCGTCTCTACAATACTCCCCATTCATCAATCTCCTGCCTCTCGGCACTACTTCCGATCAACATCTACTATCAAGCTCCATTCCACCCCTTTCCTCTCTCCACGCGTCTCCCCATATCTCCACGATATGTTGACACGTAAATCCCCTCTATATCAATGACTATTGTTGACTCTGCATTTCTGGCCTGTTGTAGTTTCAATTCTC
This sequence comes from Picea engelmannii, assembly GCA_009831015.1. Classification (NCBI taxonomy): domain Eukaryota; kingdom Viridiplantae; phylum Streptophyta; class Pinopsida; order Pinales; family Pinaceae; genus Picea; species Picea engelmannii. Next base: position 110,879 of record ML792806.1, read on the forward strand.
AACTCCAATCTCCTGTGCATGGAAATCTCTCGGAGTGGAATATTTATTGCTACATGTCCCCTTGAATCCACGACAACAATCTCCTCTGCATATCTAGCCTTCGGGGATCTCAAATCTTAAGTCCTTTTCCTTCTCCTTAAAAAAAAAATGAAATCATTCCACATGTCCTCTTAAATTGGACACCCTAGGATTAATTTGGGTCCATGCCGGAGTTCACAGATCTTCACCATGTCTCCTCTCCGGATCTGATGGCTTAGGTTCACTTCAGGTGATCTGATGACCTAGATTTGTTCTGGCTCTTTGAACTTCGACTGTTCCAACACTTAAACTTTCATCTCCTTCTGGATCTCCCGACACATTGATATGTATCCTCTCTAGATCCAATGGTCCAGACTCTCCTTTCGCAAAATCAGGATTTTGCAACCTGTGACTTCCAAGTTAACACTTCCTCCACATTACCAACTTTCGAAATGCTGACATTTTCAGAGTGCCCAAATCCGATGACTTGCACTCCTCTGGATCTAATGGTCCAAATATTACCTTCATGTATCGGGATTTTGCGTTTCATGAAGTTGTATGGGTGCTCACTTCCCTAATCCTGGTCCTTGATATCCCAAAATTTTCCCTGGACAATCGATGGTCTAGATCTCTCCTCGATCAACGGATCAGATTAAATCACGATTTCATGTTTCACAAATCCTCACGACTCTGCCCTTTGACCTTTCCACTCTATGATTTAGTGAAATGTTGATCTCTTGCCACATGTCCCCTTTCTATGGATGGTCCCGATGATTTCAGGATTTCGCATTTCAGGGTTTCGCAGATTTCACTCTGCTTCTTCCAAATCTTCTGGTTTTTGAAATTCCGATAATTCCCTACGACTAACCAGTGCACTACTTCTCCAAGATCTAATGGCTTGAAATATTACGACTTCTCCTGAATGGATCTTAACTCTTGATATTCCCGCGATTACCTCGAATTTCTACGCTCCACTTTTAGATACTTGAACTCTTCAAGACTTGGATACTTTTCTAAGTGTTTCCTCTTGAGACTTAAAACCACTATCCCTCCAGAGCTCTGTTTTCGCAATCTTCCCTAACCTGGGAGATTTCAAACGTTTCAAAGACTGTGCCATCCAATTTTCTCTTGTGATCTCTATAACTTTAGGTCTCATCTGTGTTTCTGAAAGCATTGTCCCTTCTGAGCTTTCTTCATTGAAACATGACTTCCGCCCTGTGCACACTTGTTCTCTATGTGCAGGTTTGCACTATCTCTCCCGAGCTTCCCAAATTCGAAAGACTCTTGACCTTAACCTTCTTGCAACTACACTAGATCTAATGACCCATATTCTGTTGAAAAATATATGAATCTACCCGAGAACATTTTTATCCTGGTAGTCTTTATATCGGGCTCCTATAAACGATTGATTAAATTTATCTTCAATCCTTAAAGAAAAGGATAGAGGGGAAACCCCTACTGGAGAAGATTTCCCTAAATAGTAGTTATGATCGCAGGTGTTATGTAGAGTTTGAAGACTCATTTAAATATTGGACAGACTCTACAATAGGTAACATGTTTATGTAGTTTAAAATGCTCGGGCATTGCTCCTGAGTTTATCAAGGAAGAGAACTGCAACCTTTTACTATATTTCATACAGTCATCTTAAAAGGAAAAATACTTGCAAAGCCGAGAAATAGTTTTCTGTGTAATAGATTTTCAGATGGCTCGGAAAGTCTGTAGGTAACAACACACACACACACACACACATATTTCAATTATGATATTCCCTCAAAATTTTGTTTGGTAATTGTATAATTTAAACATCCTTAATATCAACCACAGATCGATCTGATAAATTGGTTGTCTAATGTATCCATAGATTAAATCACATGAAAATGAGAACTTTCACACTTTCGTTAACAATAATACCCACAACAGGTTTTTATTAACTCTACTTAGGAAAACTTCCATACATTTATCAACAGTTAGCACATACAACAGTCTTTCTTGGCTCTACTCAATGCATAAATTTAACTGTAAATATTTATTCAATAATTTATTTCCTTCTACCCAACAAGTAGATGTAATCTATCAGTGATTCATTAATAGAACATTTAACCAGAACTAAGTAAATACACTCTACCAATTATTAATCAACAGAACGATCAACCAGGGAAGAGTAGAAGAACATATCTGAACAAATTGTTGGGACAACAAATGAAACATCCAAGTTCCACCCAACCATAGAACAGAACATCCAAACTACTTGTTCCATTCACCCCCTATCCTAACCATGAATCCATGAGGGAGAACCTTGAAACTCCTCTTTCTCTATAGTCCTCTTTTAGATCCCAATTCTCCTTGTCTCACCCTCAGAAATAGTGCTCATAACAACAAGTGACGTTTTTCTTCAGATCAAAAGTTCTCCTTGCCTCACACTCAGAATTATTGCTTGTAACAACAAGTCCGTCTTTTTTACCCAACATACTAGACAACATCCTGCCTCCTCCCATATGCTATATATGGAAAAGCATCTTGTGCCTAGGTATTTTCCCCTTGGAAAATTTCATAGATTTACAAATCCCTAATTTTCAGGGGCTGCGAATGGCCAAATTCCTTATTTTCCACTTGTAAAATTCATCCCTGAGGTAGTTTAAGACTGTTCCCCACTCATGGAGTCATGGTCAGTTGATTTCAACCTAGTTGTTCCATTTGTCTCTCAGGAATGAATATAAAAATTATTTGTCTTTTACAAGTGTCATAGTCAAAGAGTTAGTTGGGCAAATCAAATATTTTCCCAATCAGTCACAATAATTAATTACAATTAACTAAATTCCCAAATTTGGAATTGCCATAAATGAAAATAATTTCCCAAATTCGAATTTGCCAAAAATGGAAATAAATTCCTAAGTATTTTCAGACTTCAATAGTAATTTAATTTTGGGGATATTACATCCTTTCCGCCTTCAGTACAACACTGTCCTCAGTTCTGTTCCTTTCTCGTAACAAGGTTGGGTAATATTTCTGCAAATCTTCCTCCAATTCCCAAGTAGCCTCCTTAGGACTAAAGTGCTTACATTGCAATTTTACTTGGGTGACGACTGTCTTTTGTAGTGTTATTTCTCTCATGTCCAGAATGTGTAGAGGTTCCGCTTGGAAATTGCCTTCTTGTTACACTTGCACCATGTTCCAATCGATCATGTGAGTAGGATCATGAACATAATTTTTTAACAAAGAAACATGAAATACATTATGAATTTTCATATTTGCAGGAAGTGCAAGTTGATATTCCATGGGTCCAATTCGAGCTAAGATCCTGAAAGGGCCACAAAACCTGGGTGCCAACTTGGAATAGCTTCCTAAATTTAATGAACTTCTTCTTGCTTTGACTTTTAAATACACATGGTCTCCAACTTAAAATTCCTGGTGTCTTCTTTTCAGGTCCGCATAACTTTTTTATCTGTCTTGTGCCTCCTTTAAATTCTGATGTATTTTTCTTATCATACTCTCCATTTCCTGGAGTATTTCTGGTCCCACCATGATTCTGTCAACTGGGTTATCCCAGCTAATCGAAGTTGTACACTTTCTATCATACAGTACTTCAAAGGGGCTCATCTTAGCCGATGTATGGTAACCATTATTGTATGCAAATTCCACCAAGTGCAGGTAGTCTTCCCTCTTACTTGGCTTCATCCTTATTATCATTCGTAGCATATCTTCTATGATTTGGTTTGTTCGTTCAATCTGCCCATCTATTTGTGGATGGTTTATTGTGCTGAAATTCAAGTTAGTATTCAACCCTGCAAACAATTATTTCCAAAAAGTAGATGTAAATTTTATGTCTCTATTCGAAATCACCATTTTTGGAATACCATGTAGTCTAAAAATTTCCTTCATGAACATTTCAGCTATGTTAATGGATTTATAAGTAGATTTTACAGGAATAAAGTGTGCAGACTTGCCAAGCTTATCAATTACTACCATAATTGAATCATTATGTTTTTTAGTTCTAGGCAAACCTATGATAAAATCTAGTGATATAGTTTCCCATTTCCATTCCGGCACAGGTAGAGGCTGCAACAGGTCAGCTGGATGTTGGTTTTCAACCTTCACCTATTGACAATCTTGGCACTTAGACAAGTATTTTGTGGTCTCACCTTTCATACTAGGCCAATAAAATAACTTCCTTAGTGTTGTTACCGTTTTTTGGTATCCTGAATGACTAGAATATGGTTTCTTATGTACTTCGTCCAACACTGTTAACTTTAGTTCAGTGAAAGATGGTATGTATAATCTATTTTTGAATCTTAGTAGACCATTTATGTCCAAACTCAGATCTGTTCTGTCTAACTTTTCTGCATTATTTTGTAAATCTGCTACTGCTTTAATGTAGTTTTCATCATCATTACTTGCAACCTTTATCCTTTGTTCAATGTCATTTTCATCCCTGTTGATGTTCATCTCAAACAACCCATGGATTCTTCTACTTAAAGCATCTGCCACTTTGTTTTCCTTTCCCTTGATGTGTCTTACCTTGAAGTCAAATTCGCTCAAGAAGGCCAGCCATTTTTCTTTCCTTGTGTTAAGGTTTGGTTGACTAAACATAAATTTCACACCACTGTTATCAGTCAACAACCAAAATTTTCTACCCATTATATAGTGTCTCCACATCTTTAATGCATGGATGAAAACTGCTAACTCTAAGTCGTGAGTGACGTAGTTTCATTCGTGCTCTTTTAGTTTTTGGGACTCGTAACAAATGACATGTCCTTCTTGAGTTAGGACACCTCCCAAACCTTCTTTGCTCGCATCCACATAGACTGTGAAGTCTTTATCCGGGTCTGCTACCCTTAAAATGGGTGTGGTTGTTAACAATTCTTTTAACTTATTAAAACTGTCCTGACATTTTTGTGACCAATTAAACTTGGTTCCCTTCTTTTGTAAAGATGTGATAGGGTATGCAATATTAGAGAATCCCTCTATAAATCTATGGTAGTATTCGGTGATTCCCATGAATGGCCATATGTCCGCTACGTCCTTAGGGATAGGCCATTCCATGATGGCTCTTAGTTTCTCTGGGTTGACTGTAATACCTTATTCAAATATTACATGTCCTAGGTACTGTATTTTCTTTTGATAAAAGTCACATTTGTCGAATTTAGCATACAACTTGTGTTTTCTTAAAGTTTGCAATACTATCCTTAGATGTTCTTCATGTTCTTCTTTTGTTTTAGAATATACTAGGATATCGTCAATAAAAACCAAAACAAAATTATCCAAGTATTGACTGAAAATGTTGTTCATTAAACACATAAATGTTGTTGGTGTGTTAATGAGACCAAACAATATAACAACAAATTCGTAGTGTCCATATATCGTCATGAATGATGTTTTACTTATGTCTTCATATTTTATTCTAGCCTGGTGATAACCAGATCTTAAATCCAATTTAGAAAAAATATTTTCCCCACCTACTTGATCGAACAGATCATTGATTCTAGGTAAGGGGTATTTGTTCTTAACAGTCATTTTGTTTAACTGTCTGTAATCAATTCATAATCTTAGAGTTCCGTATTTATTTTTAACAAAAAGGACTGGTGCTCCACATGGTGAGACACTTGGCTTGACATATTCCTTGTCCAACAGTTCTTGTAGTTGGATATTTAATTCTGTTAATTCGTGTAAACTCATTTGGTAGAGTGCCTTAGATATAGGAGTTGATCTCGGCAGCAAATCGATAGAAAATTCTATCTCTCTCCTTGGGGGCAGTTCAGGTATTTTGTCGACAAACACGTCTCTAAAATCTTGCAAGACGACAAAATCTTCTAGGCTAGGTTTGTTTTCTTTTTCCAACAAATTTGTCACTTGGATGGCATAAATCCGACAACCTTTCCCATGCACTTCTTAAATTGCAGTGTTGAAATCTTCCTAACTGAGATTGGTTTTCATATGCCTTGTACTATCTTAACAATGTTGTTTCCATTTTTATAATTGAGTGATTTTTCATAACAATCTAAAACTGTTTTATGCCTCTCTAACCAGTCCATTCCAACAATTATATCATAAGACCCTAACAATAGAATGTCCATATTTATCTGTGTGTTTTGACCACCTAAACTGAACTCATGGTCAGAAATAAAATCAGATACTTTTCTTTTCGTTCTTGTTGCTAGTTGTACTAGACAATATTTTGCATGCCTTATTTTCTTAAGTTTATTTGAATCCACTACACTAGGAGCTACATAACTCAAAGTAGCTCATGGATCAATTAAAACAGAAACACGATTATTGTTAACTTTACCTTCAACTTCCACTATAGTGGACTGGTGATCAGCGTGTCGGCCATCCACAATTGCATTGATCCTGTGTAAGCTTCCGCCCACATCTCCCACTATAGAGGCCTCCTGTAGGTTGTGAATCGTAGTCTTGTCTGCAAAAGTTAAACCTGGGCAATTCCTCCTTAAGTGAGGTTCTCCACATTCCCATCATTTTAACGGTTCTCTAGGGCTATCCCCAAACTTCTTTATTCCCAGATTAACTGGTTTACCACCTCCTTGGTTGTTCTAGTTATTGGAGTGAAAATATTTCCTTCAAAAACTCTTTGCTGCGTTCTGGAACGGAGTTGGTTGATATCCCTTTTTCTGCAGGTCCATTCGGTCTTGTTTCTTGTCTTTCCACGACTTGGGAAATTCTGACCATTGTTTATATTGGTCGTAACACATTCGGGCCTTCCTAAAAACTTCACTTAAGGACATGGGGTAGTAGAATTTTATTCTATCCTTATAGGACTGTGGTAAATAGCTTAGGAACCGCTGTATTTTTACTTTTTCCTCCCAGATATAAGGTAGGAACCTTAATAATTCTAGGAATTTTTTTATCAGGTCATCCATAGTCATTTGATCGAGTCGTAGTTCATAAAAATATTTATTTTTTCTTTCATAGTAACTTTTAGATAAATATTGTTTCTTAAAGTATTTCTTAAAATCCGACCACTCCATCTGTTTTTCCTTTAGGCCCTTGGCCAACTTCAAGTCTTTCCACCATATGCTTGCTTTTCCTTTCATATTATAGATGGCCATTCTGACTTTCATATTGTTGGAATAGTTGTAGATTTGGAAATACTCTTTTATGTCCAGTAACCATGCTTCAGACTCCTCTCCTGTCTTGGATTCCCCGTCAAAGGTGGATGGTTTTATTTTCTTAAATTCTCCCTCAAGATGGTCCACATGTTTCCTCTTTCTTCCCGTGGTTGTTTTATTTTCTGTTGATGGTGTACCTTTGGAAGAACTGTCCCCTTTTACTTCTTCAGGACCATAATTTTTTGAGGCCCTTTTTCTGACCTCTTCTTCTTCATTATTGTCCTTCAGGATCTTCTTTGTTACTATGCTATGAAACAATACTTCATTTATTTCCTACTATTCTTGTTGTGTCTTTTTCAGTTTATCATTGTCTTCTTTGAAAACTTGCAGTTCCACAATGAGATTTCTCATGGTTTCTAGAACCTCAGTAGGTGAACTTTCGTCACTTTTCTGCCTCAGTTCTTCATGAGGTCTTTGCTTAGGATTCTCCTTGAGTCAGATCTCAACTTCATTCTGTGTTGCCATGATCACAACAAAAATAAAGTTTTTTTGTTTGTAACTGTAATTATTTTGTTAGTTTTTCATTAAATAGAAAGTATGTGCTAAGCAAACATTTTTGGCCCTGTTTAAGGTCCAAGTGTTGTAACCTTTGCTCTGATACCATATGTAATGTTCCCCAAATTTACTAAATAAAAGAAAAATTCTTAGGGGCATTAAATGTCTTTCTCTTTGAACAACTTATCTCGAAATACCTACTATTATGTAATGTCCCCACTTTGGGACATCATCACAGGGCAGAGATTTATGATGACCAGAATAGCCATATGGATGCTATAGCGAGTACAGGGGTATTTGAGAGGCATTGTGGGGTCCATCTTGCATTGATGATCATATTCCATCATTATGATCCACTCCGCATAGGTTGGCTTTGGTTTCATTGCATTTCGACGATTTCCATGATTTTGACTATTTTGAGCTATAAGTCAATGGAATTCACTGAAGAGGTCATTTTGGGCACATTACTTGGAGGAACATCTCAGTGTAATAGCTCATTGGAATAGTGAGGAGCAACACTACAGGATGGGATGGCTAGAAGTGACTTTCAGTGGCCAGGGAAGCCACAAGGAGAGATAAGGAGCTTTTCAAAGGTAAAAAGGTTAAATAATTAATTAAAGTGATTTAATTCATTAATTAATATTAATAAAATGAAAGTCACTTTGGAGGGACAAAGTGAGCCAAAAGTATAAATTAAAATCAAGGGCCTCTTCTCATTCATTCATGTATGATCTTATTTTGATTTCTGGCTTCTAGCTAGTGAGCCCAATATTGGGGGTTTTGAGGGTTTTGACATAACAAACCCTAGAGGACGATTCGGTGGTGAAAGATTCCACCTATCTTGTCCCAAGCTTGGTCTCAAAGATGAAATACTCTCCCACACCATTCTAGTTCCAGATATACTCAGTTGCAGGAGGATTCTACATCAGTTTCATGTGCAGATAGAGAGAGGGCGCACCAGTTGAGGGATTCCAGCAAGAGGGGTGCACCATTTTGGAGAGAGATTCGTTGTAGGAGATTGGCAAGGCCGTTGAGGATTCTATCACTTGGGTTTTCATTGCAGGTCCTTGGACATCATATCTAGTGCTTTCTGAGATGGTTTTATGGCTCAAATTATTTCTTGAGCAGTGGGGCGAATTGAAGAGAAGGAGGGCATTTTTGAGATCCATATCTAGTCCGTTTGGAGGGGTTACACTTCATATCTGACCCTGAGACTTTACCTAGTGACTTGTAGTGTCCTAATCTATATTTCTGGAGAGTTTCACAGCATTTGGAGGCCTCCTTCAGCAGGGCTGAATTATCTAGGGTTTCAGTCACCTAGTGGGGTGCACCATTCAGTGGGGGATTTCATATCTATATAGATTGAGAGGGATCTTGGAGATTCAGTCACCTAGGTTGTTCTTACCATCACCCGATCTATCAGTTGGCATATTTATTAGGGTGATTGGATACTTTTGGCAGTAAGGTCGAATTATCTAGGGTTTCAGTCATCCAGTGGGGTGCACCATTCAGTGGGGGATTTCAGATCTACAGGGATTGAGAGGGATCTTGGAGATTTGGTCACCTGGGTTGTTCTTACCATCACCCGATCTATCAATTGGCATATTTATTAGGGTGATTGGACACTTTTGGTAGTAGAGCCGACTTATTGAGGGTTTCAGCCTTCTATTGGAGCATGGCATTCTTCAGCTGGAGAGTTTGGCATTCAGATCTGCTTGTATTGATCTTCATTTCTCATTCAGCCTTTGGAGGCATCTTTTGTATTAGCGGGAGCATTTTGTAGTAGCTCTTATCTATT
>ML792806.1:134397-155608 GCA_009831015.1 Picea engelmannii
GGATCTCAATCTAATCTAATCTCAGAAGAATTGGTTAAGAAATTGGGATTAAAAACACAAACTCATCATAAGCCTTACACACTTAAATGGATAAGCAATGATCATCAGATGCACATAACAAAGAAGTGCACCATCAAATTTGCAATTTCATCTAAGTATGTGGATGAAGTAACTTGTGATGTTGTGTCATTAAAAGAATGTGGAATGGTCTTAGGTAGTCCATATTTATATGATCGTAAGGCAATCTTCTATAGAACAAAGAATCAATATCAATTCACTAAAGCAGGTCATGATTATGTGGTTCATGCTCATCATGTTAAAGCAAATAAAACACTTCAAACAATGGAACAATTAACGAAGGCAATGAAAGCAAGCAACAAACCACTAATTGTTTCAAATGAAGTAATTGATCTTAAGCAAGAACAAGACATGGTTGTTGAATGGAAAATCAATCATAAGTTGCTTCAAGATAAACTCATGTCGTGCAAATACTTCAAGTATATCAGCTCATTTGCAGTCGTTTTTTTGATGTTGTGATTAGCAATGTTTTCTACATGGATGATAGTGGCTTTAGTAAGATGTAACAGGGTTCAAATGGCTAACAATATACTGTCAGTTGTCATGATTGTGTTACAGTTGAGCTTGATGAGACAGGTGCACAGGACAGAGTTCAGAGATAGAGAGCAAGCCGGGTGGCCTATCCCGAGCTTGTTGACTAGTCAGTAACCTTTTGGGGACCAAAAGGTCTTTTTGTGGGGAGGTGTGATCCAAAATCGGATCCAGAAGCCTGATAGGGCTTGAAAAATGCTAAAAAATGAAAATGCTCGGAATGCAACGAAACATGTGCCATTGCGTCCATCTCATCTTCCTGATTCCAGTGGTATATTTACTTTGTCAAACGGACTCTGTATGGAGAAGATATTGCATTCTGTCCGAAAAAGTCAAACAGGCAAAAAAGGGGATGACTGTGCAGTCCATACATTCCACGTGTCATGCTGACTGTGCAGACCGTATGGTCCGTACAGGTGACGTGGAAGCTCTAGCAAATGACATGTGGCATGCTCAGGTGATGACATGTGGCAGAGTGTGATTGGTTGGTTTGGCGTATGGTTGGACCTATTTGAAGGTGACACGTGTCACCACTGAAAGGGTGACATGTGGCATGGGTGACATCAGTAGTTGACGTGGCAGGCTGACAGAGTAGTATGACAGGCTGATAGGGAAGACACGCAGACTGACAGGTGGTAGTACGGCAGTTGACGTGGCAGACATGTGGACCAATTAGAAGCTGACACGTGGCATTCATCGGTTGGTTGGTAAGGGTGCCACGTGGCCCAGTCAAGGACTGCCACGTGGCACCCTGTGATTGGTTTTTGGTTTATATGTTTAAAATTGTTTTGGCATGGCTGGGGGTCGAACCCATGACCTCCCGGCGGGCGAACGGACTAGAAGAATGGGCTAGCCACCTGGGCGGCCGGTAGTTCTTGTTATAGAAATGGAAAAAAATGTATTTGAATTTGTTTAAGGTTATAGTCGGTAGGGGAAAGGGATGGGGCTTAGCCCCAGCCCACGGTTTAGCACTCTGCACAAAAACATACCACATGATCGGGCGAGCAGCACACAACGGGTATATGCGGATAGGGTAAGCCTCGGTTCTCGGGAAGTTCCATACGACCCGGGGCCGTTACAAACATATAGCGCGGAAGGTTGGAACCGTTAGCCCCGTGGCCCTATTCATATGCCACAAGACCGGGGGCTGGAGCTAATGGGAAAGGGCCAGCGCGTGAGTGCTCGGCCACATGACCGACTCAAATGACCATGCCGGAGGGTGCGCAACCAGGGCTTGGGGGCTAGCGCCCGAATTGATTCAAATTTGGGTTTATTTGCCTATAGTTTGGGTTTTTAGTTGTATTTGTGCCTATTATTAGCTGATTCCTTCCATTTTTGGTGGATATTGGGCATTTTTGGAGGCCAAATTCTTGGAGGAAGTTGGAGCTGAGCAATCAACTTCAAGGCTATATAAACTAGGCCTGTTTGAGGCCATGAGAGGGCAGTTAGAGCAGAGTTATGCTGAAGAAAAGCCAAGCCAAATCCATGTTGATGCAGAGAAGCTTTTGAGAAGGAGACGTTGTCAGATCATTTCTAGGAGCTCCGAACGTCCGTTTTGCGTGTCGTTTTCTTTGCAAGGTTCTTGAGATCTGGAAGAACATGACCAGATCAGTCTTGTAGCCATTTGGAATTGCAGTGATGTACCTTTGAGAATTTGAACAGAAATAAAGAAGCCTCCCCCACAGAGACAAAGGCCCAGAGACGTAGGCAAAGTTGTGCCGAACTCCGTTATCAATCTGCGTGTTATGGTTTGTTGTTTATTCTTTCATTTCATATCTGCAAATGTGTTTATGGCTGTTATAATTCCTCTTCTTTCCTCATTATTTCACTAAGTTTCTCAAATGGTTAATTAACGCATGCAAAATTAAAACTCAACCATAGTCATTTAAAAGATCCAACGGATCATCCAGAGTCTTTTGTTAGCCTTGCATCACCTGCTTTACAGCCATGCACTTCCCTCTACAACTCTTTGATTCTTCAGCTAAATGTACAAGATTGACCTGCTTCCTTATCCTATGGACCATGGGATTAATATGGAATAAACCCACACAACCTTCATTTGTGAAATATTATCATATTTCTAGCAATACCTTCGCACAACACTCTCTTCTAGAGTGCTCCTCTTCTTATTAACAATTCTTTGTTAATGACCTCACCCCCCCCCCCCCNTTATTTCACTTAAAATCTGCCTCTATACTTATCCATAGCCACTATAATGAGTTTCAATATTCTTCTTTACCCAAAAATCACCTCTAGCACTCACCTCTATCATCTAGGAAAGTTTATCAAAATTTTGACATTGTTTGGAAAAATCTTCACATTTAGTAGCCACATGGTTCATGGAATCCAATTCCACTTTTTCCTACAACTTTGTGGAGAATCACGGTGATACTTTGGAGAAATTAGAAATTCTATCATGTTTTCCTATGGATTACCTTTCCAATGACCATATTTCTGCTTCAGCTTAATTTATGAGGCAAAAGTTATGGCTTCCTGAAATTCCCATTTCTACTCAATGGTATCCTTCAAGTCCATAAGTCACCTTTCTTATAATTCCTTGAGGATCCTTGTTAAGGGGGCCTATTAGGCCCTAATATTCATCAAGTATATGTTATTATACATTAGACTACATGATAATGAGTAATAAAGTAATAATATATGTAACAAGTGGTAAATGTAACTAAACAAAGGATTAGTTGGAGCCGGTGCAATAGCTCCAACCATTTACCTATTGTATAAATAACCCTAAAGATGGAATACAAACTTGGAATGGAATTCCTTTCTCACATTTATCTCTTTTTTTCTTGGGATTATGTGTGTCTTGATGTGTGTTCCAATGTAGTCTCTCTTGAATGCTTATCCTTGGTGGGTGAGATCCTAGCACTAGTATATGTTGCTCTCTCACGGATGTTGTTCATGATATGCAATTTGCTTGTTGAAGAAAATCAACAAATTACTTATGGATTGTTGCTCGAGCAAAAAATATGGAATTGTTGCATGTGGATGTCAAGTGTCCATGATATTGAGAGCCTGAAGAAGTATGCAAAGGAATAAAATAAACAAAGAAATCCATAATTGAGAAAGTGATGTTGTTGAATATTGAAGATGCTCCTGGAACGAACGTGGATGTTGTGTGAAATATTGTTGATTGTTCATGGTTTTCTAGTCGAGAGAACCAATCCATAATTAATAATTTCTAGTGGACATTGTTGTTGCTAAAGATAAACCCACATCTATTCATGGATGTTGATAAAGATATCTTGCACAAAGAAACTTTGTGTGGATGCTACCTATGGATTCTTGAACCTACAAAATATGAAAGGAATGAAGAATCAGAACAAAATATATGTTCATTGATGGATGTTCATTGATAATCCTGGTGATTTCTTCTCGAGGATATTACTCGCTTCAATATCAACATGTGCAGGTCGAGCTGGATGAGTTGGTTGAGTAGGAGATGCTAATCCAAAAACTTGCTCCCTGATTTGCATGGAACATTTTTTGTTGACGGGTGCTTGACGATGTTGTTCATAGTTGATTGTCCTAGACAATGTTGAAATAAAATAAAAGATGTTTGATAGAATGGTCAATGAAAGAGTCGGGGTGGTCAACTGTTGGACAACTGAGAGGGGTGGTGAATCAGTTGTTACCATGCTTAAAAAATTATGCCTATTTAAAACTCATTATAGACCTCTGAATGATAATCACAGTAATGCAAGGAAGTAAGCATTGTAACATTCAACATCATTCATACATATGAGATATACAGAGAAAGATATTTCCCGAGGAAACCCATAAAGGGTAAAAACCTCTTTTTCTTTATATGATAAGTAATCTTTACATTCTTTACATTATCATACATATGAGCTTGAATTCATTGTGAGGCTACAACCTCTGTTTTGCAAGCTACAACTTGCTGAGAGCACCAACTCTCTGTTTTCTCTAGCACCCACTAGAAGGAAGCACCAACTCCCTGGTTTCTCTAGCACCAACTAGAAGGAAGCACCAACTCCCTGGTTTCTCTAGAACCAACTATAAGGAAGCTACAACTCCCTGTGTTCAAGCACCCACTTGAACATCTGAGGACACCAGTCCTCCCTAACACCTCCCTACCACCCTGAATTATGAATCTTTTTTACTGAAACTTATTACAGTGATATAATGTTCAACAATGGCTTACTAGTCTCATCACTGTTCTGCTACATTTCCCTGCTCTGTCTACCTTGCTGTCTTCCTACACACATGCATTGTGCTTTCCATTCTTCTACTTTTTCTTCTATGTGTGTCATGTCCATTCAATGCACCTTTCCTCTTCTGTGCATTTTAGCTGCTGCACTCTAAATCCTTCTACACACATGAATCACTCCCCATAGCAACAACCCTAATCTCTTCTTTGTTCCACATTCTTATAGTCTCTGTGCTCCTTGTGCATGCAATATTCGCCATGCCTCTGCATGCTCACACCGCTCCAATCTCCTCCACATCGAAGAGTTTTCTCCGCTTCACTCTTCCACAACTATCCAATCTCTTGTGTGCCACATTCTCTCTCTGTTCTGCATATTCTGCTCATTGTGAGTCCTCTGCCTGATCATCATGGTAACTCTTCAGCTTCTCTGACAGTTTCACTTATGCATCCATCATCACTAGGTGTTATTTTGAGATTCCTTAGTTTCTCTGGTAGTTGAGACTCTTCATCTTCTCTTTCACAGTCAAGCTCATCCTCTCTATTTCAGTTACAGACTTCAACGCTCATCCATCTGTCAATTTCCTTCACGAACAGTCTTCATTCCACTTGCAGATTCCTTGAGACTCTTCAGCTCCTCTGGCAATCACACAGAAGTCTCTTCGAGTCCTTTGGCAGAAACCATCAGTGGTTTCTAGCAGTTACACTGTGAATTGCAACAGTAGCCCTCCGATCTTATTCAATTTCATTTTCACTGTTGGATTGACTTCATTGAATCTTTCGTTCATTTTTCCATTTCTCACTTCGGCCTTTCGAGATCATCGTGGTGAATATTTTGTTACACTCCATGTCCTAATCCCAAAAACTCTGAAAAGGATCTTGTCTGCACTATCTTGTTCCCCCAACTTTCGTTGATGTGACCAACGAATGTGACCATAGGCTAAGCCAAAACGTGTTTCGCATTTCGACATTTCGGCAATCCTGTTGTGAGGTTTCTCGACTCTCCAAGTCGCGGTCTCTGAAACTCCGAAATGGAGCTTGCCTTTGTCATATACCCACTACTCAAAATCAAACTTTTTCATTGATTCCCCAATAGTCAAAATCCCCGAAGTCCTACGGGGCTTACATAGGATAGCTCTTTGCTTTTTCTACCTCCATCTCATTATAGTTCACAATTATGAGCCGAATCAGCACAACGTCTTTTCGCACTTCGCGACTCGGTGCTACCAGAATGTCGAGTCTCTCGACATTGCAAACCCCGAAGCTTGAAACAATGAAACGTCGAACCCCGATGGGGCTATCGAGGAGAAATTTTCTCTCTTGGGGACTTGTCTACATGACCCTGTACTTTACCCATGGGCTTAATCCAACCAAGAGCTTAATGGATTTTCGCAATTTGGGGAATCGTGATACCCGACTCCTACATTTCCCCATTCAAACCCCTGAAGCTTCCAAGGTCTCCAAAGTTTCCCTCCCAAGGGAGATCAACCTTCCACACATGACCGTGTATTTCCTAGAGTCAAATTCGTGTTTCGGAGTTTCTTCTTTTCTGATGCCGAGAGTTCTTGACCTTTCGATCTCCCGAACTCCGATGAGCCAACTCCCCATCTTTGGCCCTTAGCCCCTTCTGGATATATTCTTGGTCCACGTGACCACTATCCTCGTGACCACAGTCCTATCTCCTATCGGGGTTTTGGACATCGCAATGTCGAACCGCAAGGACACCTTGTCCACAAGATTCCCGATATCCCTACTCGCGATTTCCCAATTGACGATTATCCTTTCGGGACTTTTCCTGGAGGCCCTGATCACTGCCACGCGTCCCCTCAAGATGGACGGCCTGATCACCTCTCGTTGTTTCACGACTTCGAATTGCTCTGGAAGTCTTGTCCTCAGGACTTGCGAAACACCGAACTCCGATGCACCGATTTGTCCTTCTATCAGGACTTTCCCCGATAGTCTGGATCTCCGCCACGTATCCCCAACTGATGGACGGCCCTGATCCAATCTTGTTGTTTCGAGACTTGAAGTGTCTCGACTTCCTCGACCTTGAGAACTCCGATATTCCGAGTGTCAATATCCTGATGTGATGTCATCTAGGCCCACAACACAAAGCTCTCGCCCTTTCGTCACTTGTGAAGTCGAAAAACTTCCTCTTCCAACCTCCGATGCCCGAATCCCATATGTGGGTAGTCTCGTGATGCGCGTTCGCTCCCAAACGAATGGTCCAGATCAAATCTCGCTGATTCAGGGTTCCTGCTGGTGAGTGACTCTCCTCACATCCTCGATATCCCCGATATCCACTCTGATACCACTTTGTCAACTCGAATCCCCGGTATCCGAAATACCGATGGACTCTCAATCTCCACCACGTGTCCTTCACAGATGGACGGTCTAGATCTATATTTGGATTTTTACCAAGGAGTGTCCTGATCTTTTGTCATCAAGATTCTCGAAACCCCAAACTCTGAATCCTCGATACCGACTCCTCTCTCGTGACTTTCGCCATTGTTCATGAGGGATTAACCCTCATGCACCTCCTAATGGATCCAACGGCTATCGGGCTCTCTAGCTAATATCCAATGACTCAAATCAGTCCCACGCCGTGTACTCTCTCACTTCTGTCTAGATGGAAAAAGAAACCAATGGTCCAGATACTCCCATGGACCTTGGGGATCTACGGTCTCAATTTTCCTTGCTATTCACGAAGATAGAGGAAAAAGGGGCAAGGTATGCAATGCCCTTGTTTTTCTTTCGTCAATCCAACGGTCGTGAATGATCATGGATCTTCCAATGGGATCTCGTCCGTCTATCGATACTTATCCCTACGCTATTGCTTCGGGATTTTAAGAGGGTCATTCCTCCTCGTACAGGACTGTTAAGACTTGCACATTCAAGTCATTTTTCCAGGTTCTTGGTAAACCTTTCCAAGGAGGGAATCTCTATGAAGAGATCTATTCCGGGGCATTCCTGGAGACAAATAAGGAGAAACAACTTCCCGAGTACGGGCTAGAAGCCTGAATTGATTCAACTTATGCATAATTAAATTCACTCATCAACATAAAGTCATACGTGGTTTCTTCTATTATAAGCATATATCTATTATTTCTTATCAAAACACTACACAGACATTCTTACACTGTAATCGTTCACAATTTCACAGTTCTATGAGCATATATGTCAGTATATGAATTTCAAGATGTGATATGTAAAACACTTATCAGAAACAACACCAGAAGTGGGTGGAACTGTTGAGAGGGGTGCTCGTTTCCACCCAACTGTAGGCGTAGCAACTCCCAACGGATTTACCACTAGCCACCCCCGAGCTGAGACCATGATACTATGAGACTATGTCTCCCTGTCTTCCAGTGACCAGGAGTGAAGGTTGCAATCCTTCCTCTCTGCTATCACTCACTCTGCGTAATGCCAGAGTTCCCCTCGCGTTTTCCCCCTCAATCGCTTCTACCATACGCCTTATCCTCTTGCGGGGTTGTGTGTGGCATGATTACCCTCATGCTGATTAGGCCTGATAGCTCTATGAATGGGAAGTTCACCATCCCATCCCTCATTAAGCCATCCACCTACCATCCTACGAGACATTAAATTCGGGGCCAGCGAGCCGCTTTTGGTTCTCCAGGCCAATGGAGTCCAAATATGGTATTAATTCTCGATAGAAGTTAACGCCACCTTTTCAGGTGCCTTCCACTACCATCCTGGTCTCTTTCCTGCACATCCCCTCTCAGCAGTCCTGCAATAATTTAAAATTTTTATTCACATTCATTGACCTTTTCCTCAAGGTCCATTTACATCACATATTCATATTTATGACTTTGCCATAGTTCTTGGCCAGTCCAGTTATATTTACAAGCTGGGGGAAACAGGGTGTTACAATTCCCTCCCCCTTAAAAGGAACATCGTCCTCAATGTTCTTATATACTAACATGTATTGCATGTACAGAAGTAAACAAAATCTGATATGCATGTCTCATAGCATCCTCCATTTCCCATGTAGCCTCATCTGCGCCAAAATGTTTCCACTGCACCTTGACCTATGCAATGGTTCTATTCCGGAGCGAGGTTTCCTTTCTTTCCAGTATGCATTGGGGTTCTGGTAGAAATTCTCCTTCCAGTTCCACTTGGATCACAGACCAGTCAATTATATGATTAGCATCATGTACATATTTCTTCAATAACGAAACATGGAAAACATTATGTTCTTTTACTGTGGGAGGAAGTGATAGCCGATAGGCTACAGGTCCCACTCTGTCTAGAACCTCAAAGGGTCCACAATACCGGGGTGCCAATTTGGCACAAGCTCCCATTTTGAGGGAACTTCTTCTGGGATTAATTCTAAGATATACATGGTCTCCCATTTTGAACTCTCTTGGAGTTCTCTTTTGATCAGCATAACTTTTATGTCGGTTCTGAGCGACCTTCAGATTTTGTTTTATCTGAGTCACTTGCTGTTCCATTTCTCTCAGCATGTCGGGTCCAAAAGAAATCCTATTTACAAGATTACTCCAGTTGATTGGAGTATTACACGACCTACCATAGAGGACCTCGAAGGGACTCATCTTTAAGGATGCTTGGTAGCCGTTGTTGTAGGCAAATTCTACCAATGGCAGGTAGTTTTCCCATTTCCTGGGTTGATGCATTACATGCATCCTTAACATATCTTCTAATATTTGATTTACTCTTTCTGTATGTCCGTCAGTTTGAGGGTGATAGGTGGCGATGAACAACAATTTAGTCTCCAAACCCGCCATCAGTGATTTCCAAAAATTGGAAGTAAATTTTGTGTCTCTGTCAGATATTATCTCCCTCGGCATACCGTGCAGTCGAAATACCTCTTTCATGAATATCTGGGCAATATCTATCGCCTTGTAGGTTGATTTGATGAGGATGAAATGAGCAGACTTGCTCAGTTTATCCACCACTACCATAATGGCGTCATTTTGTTTGGTTGAAGTTGGAAATCCAGTGATAAAATCCATGGAGATGGTTTCCCATTTCCATTCTAGGATGGGTAAAGGGTGTAGTAGTCCTGCTGGGTGTTGATGTTTTGCGTTAACCTATTGGCATTCTATGCATTGGGCCAAATATTTGGCTAATTCCTTCTTCAATCTAGGCCAATAAAATTGTTTCAGGGTGGCTGTGATCATTTTCTGGTATCCTGGGTGACCAGTCTATGGTCTTTTATGTAGTTCATCCATGATGAACCTCTTCAAGTCATCATGATTTGGGATGTACATTCTATCTCTGTAGGTGAGCATACCTCCCTCGTTCATCTGGTAGCCTTCATATTTTCCTCCAGCGGGTTCTTGTTGGAAGTATAGGGTCACAATCTGAATGAAGGAATCTGTTTCTTGTGCATTTATGATTATGTTCTTGACATTTGTCTCACAGGTACTCACCGCTGCCAGGTGAATTGTTCTCATGCTTCTGCTAAGGGCATCAACCACCCTATTCTCTTTCCCTTTAATGTGTTTGATTTCAAAATCAAATTCGCTAAGGAGGGCCATCCATCTGGCTTGTCTAGCATTAAGATTTGGTTGATCAAACAAATATCGTAATCCAAAATGATCTGTCATAAGCGCAAATTTTCTTCCCAAGAGGTAATGCCTCCACATTTTTTAGGCATGCACTATGGCAGCCAGTTCTAGATCATGAGTCACATAATTGACCTTGTGTTCATTCAATTTTTGGGATTCATAACAGATCACCTTTCCTTCCTGCATAAGGACTCCTTCGAGCCTTTCTTACAGGCATCCGTGCACACAAGGAAGTCAGCTCCTGGGTCAGCGATTTTCAACACGGGTGCATGGGTTAGCAGATGTTTCGAGGTTTGAAATATTTCTTCACATTGTTGTGTCCACAGGAATTTTGTCCCCTTCTTCTGGAGGGCATCGATTGGACAACCAATCTTGGAGAATCCTTTTATAAATCTCCTATAGTATCCTTCCAATCCCATAAAGGATCTGATGTCTAAAACATCCTTTGGGGTAGGCCATTCCATGATAGACCTGATCTTGTCAAGATCTACTGCTACCCCTTCCTCGGACAGAACATGTCCCAAGTAATGTATTTTCTTCTTAAAGAAGTCACATTTGTTGAATTTAGCATAGGGTTGATGCTCTCTTAGCACTTGCAACACAAGTCTAAGATGTTCTTCATGTTCTTCTCTATTCTTAGAGTAGATTAATATGTCATCAATAAAAACTAGTACAAATTTATCTAAAAATTTATTGAGTACATTGTTCATTGAGCACATGAAAGTGGCAAGGGCATTGGTTAACCCAAATGGCACTACCACAAACTCATAGTGTCCATACCGTGTCCGGAAAGAGGTTTTATGGATGTCTTCACCCTTGATTCGGACTTGATGGTATCCCGACCTCAAGTCAATCTTTGAGAAAATGGATGCTCCTCCTAACTGATCAAATAGATCATCGATCCTAGGCAAGGGGTGTTTGTTATTTATGGTTACTTTATTGAGTTGTATATAATCGATACACAGTCTAAGGGTGCCATCCTTATTTTTCACAAACAGGACTGGTGCTCCCCACAGGGATACGCTGGGTCGAATATAACCCTTATCCATCATTTCTTTCAATTGCAATTTGAGTTCAACTAAATCAAGTGTGCTCATCTGGTAGGGTGTCCTAGACATCGACACCGCTCCTGGTCCAAGTTCTATCGAGAAGTCAATGTCTCTTCTCGAAGGTAGACCCGGTACCTCCTCTGGAAACACATCTCTGTATTCCCTCAGGATAGGGTGATCGTCAGGGCTTGGTTTAGCACCTTTGATTATTTTCAATACCTATATTGCATATAGGGGACATCCATTTCGGCAATACTTTCTCATTTGTAGGGCTGATATTTGTCTCACCGAGACTGGTTTTCAAATCCCTTGGAGAGTTATCCTTTTTCCTTCTTTTCTCACACATTCTAAGGTTTTATGGTAACAGTCTAGTTTGGCTTTATGGGCGACCAACCAGTCCATACCAATCAACATATCGTATGATCCCAGGGGTAATACATTAAGGTTTGCTTGGGTGGGGAATTCCCCCAACCTTAGTTGGCAGGCTGGTATGACCTCTACTACCTTTCTTTTGGTGCCAGTGGCTAACTGCACCAACCATGGCTTAGTTTGTTTTTGTGGCTATAGCTTACACTTATCAACAGCTTTAGGGGCTATATAACTCAAATTTGAACCAAGGTCAATCAAAACAGAAACCAGATGGTTGAAAATCATACCTTCTATTTCCACCACTGAAGCTTGGGGGTCAGCTTGGTTATTATCAAAGGCTGCATAAATTTGCAGCACACTCCTTGCCACATCATTGATTGTGGTCGCTTCCTGAATGTTATAAACTTTCAGACTGTTCTGTTGTCGGTGTGGATAGTCTCTCAGGAGATGCTCTTCTCCGCAACCCCAGCATTTCAGAGGTTCTTTCTTTGGGTTATTAGTTTTCACTGGTATAGGTCCAAAAGTTTTGTTTCCTTCCATCGAGGGAAAATTCTGTTGGAGTACACTTCGGGCTGGGTAGTTCATTCTGGGGTTCTTCTTGTAGTTTTTAAATCTTGAGGATTTGATCCCCTTTTTTTGAAATCTCAAACCACTCTTTTGTTTCCAGTTTTCACGAGACTCTGCCTGATGTCCATATTGTTCATGACAATATGTTGCTTTTCGGATAGTGTCTTCTAAGGTCTTTGGCTCGTCGAATTCAATTCGGTTTCGGTATTCCTTGGATAGCCCACTGATGAAGCGTTGTGCCTTCGCCTTCTCTTCTTTGATGTAGGGTACATATCTCAATAAGTCGAGGAATTTGTTGACATATTCCTCCATAGTAAGTTGTCCCAGTTTGTGTTCATAAAACTATTTAGCCTTCTCGTCAAAATATCTTTCCGACAAATACTTCTTCCGGAAGTAATTCTCAAATTGTTTCCAATATAGGTCCTCCTCGCAGACCCCTTTAATATTATTAAAGTCTTCCCACCATATGGAAGCCTTTCCGTTCATATTGAAAGTGGCCACTCGGGCCTTCAAATTCTCTGAAAAATCATGGACTCTGAAATATTTCTTTAGTCCAAGTAGCTAGGCCTCGGCTTCCTCTCCCTTCTTTATCTCACCATCGAAGGAGGGAGGTTTGGCCTTTCTAAATTCCTCAAATTTATGACTCTTAGAAGTCTTTTGCTTCTTCTATTTTGTGCGAGAATAGGAACTGGTCCTGCTGCTGGACGAGCCTTCTAAATCGCCAGCTTCCTTCTCAGTGGAATCGTCTAGCACTGGTCCTTTACCTTTGGGGTGAACCTTTCTTGATGTGCTTCTCTCAGTATGGCCACTGACATGACCATGATTCTGCCTCTCAGGTTCATGCTGCATTTGTCGCTGTAGATCGGATAAGCTCTGCAGTAGAACTGCATTAATTTCGTTTTTTTTTTCTTGTTCTTTCATCATCCTTTCATTATCGGCCTTGCAGATTTGCAATTCAATCATGAGACTCCTCACAGTCTTGGCTAGGTCTGGTGGGGTTCCTATTGCTCTTATTTAGTCAGACTCTTTGTCTCTATTGTGGGAACCTTCTCCCACCTCTTGGTGAGTCACCATACTCTGCGTCTGTAGATTCCTGCGGTTGATCGTCCGCTTGAGTGAAAAGATAAACGCTGGTTATTAGGCAAGAGTTAAATTCATTTTTATAATTTGCGCATAAATTTATAAATCTTTTACATGCATACATAGTCGGGTTCTCGTTTCCAAGTTTTAATCCTGGACAAAAGAGTTACGTTAGGGGGTTACTCTTCATAGGAGTACTTCAAACAGAGTTTATGCGCGACTCGTGCATGAGCCCAATCAGGCCGAGTGTTGTAACCATGCTCTGATACCACTTTGTCATATACCCACTACTCAAAATCAAACGTTTTCATTGATTCCTCAATAGTCAGAATCCTCGAAGTCCTACGGGGCTTAGTACAGGCTAGCTCTTTCCTTTTTCCACCTCCATGTGATTATAGTTCACAATTATGAGCCGAATTAGCACGGCGTCTTTTCACACTTCGCAACTCAGTGCTACCAGAATGTCGAGTCTCTCGACATTGCAAACCCCAAAGCTTGAAACAACGAAATGCCAAACCGTGACAGGGCTATCGAGGGGCAAGTTTCTCTCTTGGGGACTTGTCTACGTGACCCTGTACTGTACCCATGAACTTAAGCCAACCAAGAGCTTAACGAATTTTCTTGATTTGGGGAATCGCGATACCCGACTCCTACATTTCCCCATTCAAACCCCTGAAGCTTCTGAGGTCTTCAAAGTTTCCCTCCCAAGGGAGATCGACCTTCCGCACATGACCATGTATTTCCAAGAGTCAAATTCGGGTTTCGGAGTTTCTTCTTTTCTGATGCCAAGAGTTCTTGACCTCTCGATCTCCCGAACTCCAATGAGCCAACTCCCCGTCTTTGGCCCTTAGCCCCTTTTGGCTAGATTCTTGGTCCACGTGACCACTATCTTCGTGACCATAGTCCTATCTCCTATCGGGGTTTTAGACATCGCAATGTTGAACTGCAAGGACACCTTCTCCACAGGATTCCCGATATCTCGTCTCGCGATTTCCCGATTGACGATTCTCCCTTCGGGACTTTTCCTGGAGGCCCTGATCACTGCCACGCATCCCCTCAAGATGGACGGTCTTATTTCCTCTCGATGTTTTGTGACTTCGAATTGCTCCGGAAGTCTTGTCCTCAAGACTTGCGAAACGCCAAACTCCGATGCACCAATTTGTCCTTCTATCGGGACTTTCCCCGATATTCTGGATCTTCGCCATGTATCCCCAACTGATGGATGGCACTGATCCAATCTCATTGTTTCGAGACTTGAAGTGTCCCGACTTCCTCGACCTTGAGAACTCCGATATTCCGAGTGTCGATATCCCAATGTGACGTCAGCTAGGCCCACAACATAGAGCTCTCACCCTTTCACCACTTGTGAAGTCGAAATACTTCCTCTTCCAACCTCTGATGCCCGAGTCCCAGATGTGGGTAGTCTCGGGATGCACGTCCGCTCCCAAATGTAGGGTCTAGATCAAATCTCACTGATTCAGGGTTCCTAGTGGTGAGTGACTCTCCTCACGTCCTCGATTTCCCCGATATCCACTCTGATACCACTTTGTCAACTCGAATCCCCGGTATCCGAAATACCGATGGAATCTCGATATCCACCACGTGTCCTTCACGGATGAACGGTCTAGATCTATATCGGGATTTTTACCAAGGAGTTTCCAGATCTTTTGTCATCAGGACTCTCGAAACCCCAAACTCTGAATCCCCGATACCGACTCCTCTCTCGTGACTTTCACCCTTGTTCACAAGGGCTTAACCCTCATGCACCTCCTAACGGATCCAATGGCTATCGGGCTCTCTAGCTAAGATCCAACGACTCACATCAGTCCCACGCCATGTACTCTCTCACTACTCTCTAGATGAAAAAAGAAACCAATGGTCCAGATACTCCCACGGACCTTGGGGATTTACAGTCTCAATTTTCCTTGCTATTCACGAAGATAGAGGAAAAAGGGGCAAGGTATGCAACGCCCTTGTTTTTCTTTCGTCAATCCAACGGTCGTGAATGACCATGGATCTTCTGACGGGATCTCGTCCATCAATCGATACTTATCCCTACACTGCTACTTAGAGATTTTAAGAGGGTCATTCCTCCTCGTACAGGACTGTTAAGACTTGCACATTCAAGTCCTTTTTCCAGGTTCTTGGTAAACCTTTCCAAGGAGGGAATCTCTATGAAGAGATCTATTCCGGGGCATTCCTGGAGACAAATAAGGGGAATCAACTTCCCGAGTATGGGTTGGAAGCCTGACTTGATTCAACTTATGCATAATTAAATTCATTCATCAACATAAAGTCATACGTGGTTTCTTCTGTTATAAGCACATACTTATTATTTCTTATCAAAACACTACACAGACATTCTTACACTGTAATCGTTCACAATTTCACAGTTCTATGAGCATATATGTCAGTATATGAATTTCAAGATGCGATATGTAAAACACTTATCAGAAATAACACCAGAAGTGGGTGCAACTACTGAGAGGGGTGCTCGTTTCCACCCAACCATAGGCGTAGCGACTCCCAGTGGATTTACCACTAGCCACCCCCGAGCTGAGACCATAATGTTGTGAGACTACATCTCCCTGTCTGCCAGTGACTAGGAGCGAAGGTTGCAATCCTTCCTCTCTGCTATCACTCACTCTGCGTAATTCCATAGTTCCCCTCGCGTCTTCCCCCTCAATCGCTCCTACCATATGCCTTATCCTCTTGCGAGGTTGTGTGTGGCACGATTACCCTCACGCTAATCAGGCCTGACATATCTACAGATGGGTGGTTCACCATCCCATCCCTCATTAAGCCATCCGCCTACCAGCCTGCAAGACCTTAAATTTGGGGCCAGCGAGACGCTTTTGGTTCTCCGGGCCAGTGGAGTCCAAATATGGTATTAATTCTCGGTGGAAGTTAACGCCACCTTTTCAGGTGCCTTCCACCACCATCATGGTCTCTTTTCTGCACATCCACTCTCAACAGTCCTGCAATAATTTCAAAATGTTTTTCACATTCATTGACCTTTTCCTCAAGGTCCATTTACATCACATATTCATATTTATGAGTTTTCCATAGTTCTTGGCCAATCCAGTTATATTTACAAGCTGGGGGAAACTGGGTGTTACGTCCGCCTCAAGCTTCGACGATGTGACCACCATCAATGTCCAAGCGCTTATTAAAAAAGCGCTTTTTGGATTTCTCCTTTCGGAATTTCGACATCCTTGATGTGAGTGTTCTCGACACTTCCAAGTCGCAATCTCTGAAACTCCATGTCGTAATTTCGCATTCCGACATTTCGCGAATTCGAGAGGTTAAGGAACCTTGTTCCTCTAACTTTCTAGTCAGCAAAATGACAATCTTTCGCCATGTGTCCTATGGACCCAATGGTCCAGATCTTATCATGATTTCAAAACTTCATGGGCATTCATTGTGTCTGATCAATGGTTCAGATCACTCCTCGATCCGACAGTTAGGATTATTTCACGATTTCGCATATCGCGATTTTGGGACTCCTGTCATGAGAGTCCTTTACATCTCCATCTCCTGATATCCGAAATCCTCATATCCGATACTATGAAATGGAGTCGGATCAATGGTCCACGATCTCCTCGATCCAATGGCTCAGATCATTTCGCCATTTCGCATTTCATGATTTCGGGACTCCTGTCGATGAAGAGTCCTTGTCGCTCCATCTCCCAGTAACCGAAATCCCGATATTCAACATTCTGAGTGATGTAAACCTGTTGACGTCATATGTGGATTGACACGTGTTGAATAGATGCCACGTGTCACTCTTATTCATGACTTACATGTGCTCGAAATGTTGAATCAGCTTGACACTTTTGATTCCCTAATTGTGCCACGTGTCCTTAGCTGACGTGGTTTGCTGACATGGTTTGTTGATGTGTCTGTTTCGGGATTTTGTATTTCGGCACTTTGGGACTCAAGATGATGAGAGTCTATGAATTCTCCATTTCCCGATAAATGAAATCCTAGTATGATGTGCTTGCTTCTTGAATTTCCACATTTCGCTTTTCGGCACTTTGGGACTCCTGTTGATGAGAGTTCTTGACATCTCCATCTCCCGGTATCCAAAATCCCAGTAGCCAAAACTCTGAAATGGAGTCGGACCACCACTTCGATATTTCACTTTAAAGAACTTGCAGGTTCTCCTAGATCCAACGATGGTCAAACCTCGCGCTTGGATCTAATGCCCGAGATCTGTCCTCCATCTACATGCTCATCCCTAGTGCACACCTACGCATTGTGTTTGACTCTGAGCTAATTCCTCCTGAGTTGAATTTGTTCTTGTTTTTCCATCGATGCATATTCTTATATTGCCATCAATGAAAAGCACACTTTGCCTGTTAAACATGCCAACAATCCTCTGCACTATCGCTTCTGATCTTATCGAGCTTGCTCTGTAGCATCTTCCCAAAATACTTCTAGTGCCCGCCTGGCACATTCTTCCTGTACTCAAGCCATCATCGCTGTTGTGCTTGACATCAATGACAAGCATACACTACCTGTAAAACATGCCAACAATATCCCCCTTTGGCATTGATGGCAATAAAGGCACCCAGATTCTTTTCTCCCCCTTTGACATCAATGTCAAAGAGAACATGCTTCCCATGAGCTGTTGCAGTATTTTTAGGAGGTATCAGATATTAAACCAACGCAAATTCCCCCTGACCAGATGGACTCTCTCATTTGAGGCATGCAGAATATTTGTATCGAAACCAGAGTCTCCTCTTTCTGATTCTTGGACCTGTTCATCTTCAGCTTCTGTTGTATCCTCTGTGGGAAACTCAAAATTGCTCACCTCTCTTACTAGGACTCCTTCATCAAACTTTTCTTCTCATGAGTGGATGACTCCCCCTGTCACTGTTATCTCTCTGCTTATGACTATTTTCCTCCTTTGTTTCTAAAAGGTTAGATTTCCCTGACAAGGCCTTTCCTCTTGTTATCTCTACACGATGTCATGTAAATCATTTTGTAAAACAAAATGTTGTTGTTGAAGAGATGTTGTCCTATTGACATACTGCGTAATTGTAGTTCGTACTTTTCAAACAACCCTTGGATCTCCCAATTGATTCTCATTGATCTCTATCACTGCAATTTTCATTTTTCTTTCATGATGCATACCATCCAAGGCTTTTATGACCATATTGAATCACAATAAAAAACCACTACAACCACTCTCATACCTGCTTTTTGTTTTCACAGACAAAGGACTTGTATCAGGTTTCTTAGGAGTACTGATTTCTTCCTTGTTGTATCCAATGCCATATTTTTCATTTGGTGATCTCTGACTATCCAAGATCTCATCCAGGGTCATGGAGCTATTTAAGAAATTTCTTTGGGTGTTTGCCTTCTCAACCTTCAAGACTTCTGCTTCCAGCCTTTGACATGGTTCTTCTCCTACTTCATCCATGGGGAAAATGCTAACTGAACATGCTTTTATTGTATCTGAATCTTCTTCTTTACTTGCAGGGGAGGATTCAATTTCAACATCATTAATTGTCCTTATGACTTTATTCACCACTTGTCCCGAGTTTACATTTACCTTACATTCTTTGGACGTGAACACCTCTTCACTGCCTCTGTCACATTTTTGACTTGTACTGAGCAAATTATGTTTCAGAACATCCACAAGCAGAACGTACTAGGCATCTCCTTTGTCATTAATCAAACTCATCATACCTCTATCCTTGATTTTGCCTGGTTCATCATTTTCAAGGATCACATTTCTTGTTTTGCTTTTACTTATGGACAGTAGTTTATCATTGTCTCTAGTTACGTGCTTGGAACATCCACTATCTATATTCCCAGAGGCCTTTTGTTTTTGAGTTGAAAGTGCTTGACCACATTTTTCACTATCTTTCCTTTTCCATGTGCTGGCCTTTCTATCTAAGAACTTTATCCTTGGATCTGATTTGTAATTCTTCATATGACAATTTGCAGCTTTGTGGCCAAAGTTGTGATAGTTATAGCATTCAATCTCATTGTTCAATAGGTCAAAGTTATTGTTGCAGCGTTGTCTACTCATTGATTGTTTATTATTTCTTGACCTCCTCAGTTATATGTCTCTCGACTTAATTTGACAATTTACAATCTGTGATGGTCTGTTACTTGGTTGTATCATTCTTTGTTGTGGCAGATATTTATTCCTTTGAAATCTTAATTTCTCATGTCTAAGTCTTAAGGAACAATTTACAACTTTATGACCAAAGTTAGAATAGTAGAAACAATATCCATAGAAAAATTATTTGTACATGGAAAATGGTTGTCTTCTTTGAGTAAATCGATTTCTTCCATGCTGATGATGTCTTTGAGCAGGGAGTGAATTTTTTCTTTGTTCTACAAATTCACTCCTGGCACCTTTTTCTTTACTTGTCCTGGCCGGTTGATTGTCTTCCTTTGTTTCCACAGGTTTGTTGCTG
Organism: Picea engelmannii; assembly: GCA_009831015.1. Lineage (NCBI taxonomy): Eukaryota > Viridiplantae > Streptophyta > Pinopsida > Pinales > Pinaceae > Picea > Picea engelmannii. The sequence continues at coordinate 154,244 of ML792806.1, forward strand.
TCATTGGTTGTAGATTTGAAAAACTTGATGGGTTCCTCATTTCCTGGCTTACCACTACTTGATCCCTCTTCATAACCCAAACTAGTTTTCAGCTTTGGATTCCTTTGTTGATTCAGAATGGCGGCTAATCCTTCTGAGGCTTTGATACTTGAAAAATTCTGATTATACAAGGCTTGAAACTTCTCCATCTCTTTCCTAGCTTTCACTACTTCTTCTTCTAATGCTTCACATCTCACCTTCTTTTCTGATAACTGTCGTTTCAGAATGTCTTCGATTTTATTTGCCTCTTCTAATTCTACTTTTAGTAGGACAAGGTCTTCATCAAGTTTTTTACTGTCTTTCTCGAACTGTATCAACAATTGTCTTTGCTTTTTGTTCTTGATTCTTAGTCTGTCAATCTCTTCCAGTGCACTGATCAGTTCTCCTTCTATGTCAACCACATATTCTTCTTCATTAACATCACTCCCTGTGCTTTTATTATCATAATCCTCTTTGGCCATAAGTATGAAGTCATTTAGTTTATCTTCAATAGAGGAGTCATTTTCTTCATCATCTGAAGGATCATCATCATTGTTTACGCACAGACTTTTCTTCTTAAAGTTTTTCTCTTTAAAGAATTTTTTATGTTTGTACTTCTCCTCATCATCACATGTTTGATCCTTTCCTTTGTGGGGACATTTATTTGAAAAATGACCTATCCTACCACAGTTGAAACATTTGAAAGGCAATTTACCTTTGTATTTTTCTAATCCCTTCTTTAGCCTCTTCACAAATTTTGCTTCAATTTCATCAGGCTCAGAATCCTCATTCTTGTCTTCTTTAAATGATGCTTCTCTGGATGTGGGTTTATCTGTAACTATTCTCATTTCATATGCAGTCAATGTTCCTAGAAGTTGATCAAACTCCAAGTTTTTTAGATCATTAAGTTCTTCTATAGAATATACCTTCGAGTTGAACCTATCTGGGAGAGATCTCAAGATTTTCTGAACTAAAGAAGGTTCCTCAATTGTTTCATCAAGTGCCTTCATTGCATTTACCATTTCTTCTACTCTTAGAAAGTATTTTCCAACAGTTTCATCTTCCTTCATCTTCAGCTGTTCAAACTGTATTATGTAGGTTTGAAGTTTTGCATCCTTTACCTTCTCATTACCCTCATAACTGCTAATGAGCTAGTCCCACATTTCTTTGGCAGTTCCTAGGTGCATAACTTTTATGAATTCTACTTCTACAAGCCCACTCAAGATAGCATTCATAGCCTTAGCGTTGAAGGTAAATTCTAGTTTGTCATCCTTATTAGCTAGCACAACTGGCTTTACATAACCAGTATCTACCACATCCCAGACATCTGCACCTAAAGCCATTATG
>ML792806.1:155658-171631 GCA_009831015.1 Picea engelmannii
GTCATCCTTATTAGCTAGCACAACTGGCTTTACATAACCAGTATCTACCACATCCCAGACATCTGCACCTAAAGCCATTATGTAGGTTCTCATTCTAACTTTCCAGAAGGCAAAGTTTGTTCCATTGAACAGAGGGGCCTTATAGGTTGAATTTCCTTCATGGCTTGACATGTTTAAGCTCTATGATCTACCCTTCGATAAAAGGGGCCAGCTCTGATACCAAGTGTTGGACAACTAAGAAGGGGGGTGGGGGGTGAATCAGTTGTTACCGTGCTTAAACAATTATTCCTATTTAAAACTCATTACAGACCTCTCAATGATAATCACAGTAATGCAGGGAAGTAAGCATTGTAACATTCAACATCATTCATACATATGAGATATACAGAGACAGATATTTCCTAAGGAAACCCATAAAGGGTAAAACCTCTTTTTCTTTATATGATAAGTAATCTTTACATTCTTTACATTATCATACATATGAGCTCGAACTCATTGTGAGGCTACAACCTCTGTTTTGCAAGCTACAACTTGCTGAGAGCACCAACTCTCTGTTTTCTCTAGCACCCACTAGAAGGAAGCACCAACTCCCTGGTTTCTCTAGCACCAACTAGAAGGAAGATACAACTCTCTGTGTTCAAGAACCCACTTGAACCTTTGAGGACACCAGTCCTCCCTAGCACCTCCCTACCACCCTAAATTATGAATCTTTGTTATTGAAACTTATTACAGTGATATAATGTTCAACAACGACTTACCAGTCTCATCATTATTCTACTACATTTCACTGCTTTGTCTGTCTCACTGTCTTCATGCACACATGCATTGTGATTTCTGTTCTTCTGCCTTTTCTTCTCTGTGTGCCATGTCCATTCAATGCACCTTTTCTCTTATGTGCATTTTAGCTGCTGCACTCTAACTCCTTCTACACACATGAATCACTCCCCACAACAACAACCCTAATCTCTTCTTTGATCCACATTCTTATAGTCTTTGTGCTCCTTGTGCATGCAATATTTGTCATGCCTCTGCATGCTCACACCGCTCCAATCTCCTCCACATCGGAGAGTTTTCTCCACTTCACTCTTCCACAGCTATCCAATCTCTTGTGTGCCACGTTCTCTCTCTGTTCTGCATATTCTGCTCATTGTGAGTCCTCCACCTGATCATCATGGTAACTCTTCAGCTTCTCTAGCAGTTTCACCTATGCATCCATCATCATTGGGTGTTATTCTAAGATTCCTTAGTTTCTCTGGTAGTTCATACTCTTCGTATTCTCTTTCACAATCGATCTCATCCTCTCTGTTACAGTTACAGAATTCAACGCTCATCCATCTATCAATTGCCTTCACAAACAGTCTTCATTCTACTGGAATATTCCTTGAGACTCTTCAGTTCCTCTGGCAATCACACAGAAGTCTCTTCGAGTCCTCTGGAAGAAACCATCAGTGGTTTCTAGCAGTTACACTATGAAGTGAAACAGTAGCCCTCTGATCTTATTCAATTTCATATCCATTGTTGGATTGACTTCATTGAATCTTGTGGTGATTTTTCCATTTCTCACTTCGGCCTTTCGAGATCACCGTGGTGAAGATTTTGTTACACTCCATGTCCCGATCCCCAAAACTCTGAAAAGGAGCTTGTCTACACTATCTCCTTCCCCCATCTTCCGTCGATGTGACCAACGGTTGTGACCATAAGCTGAGCCAAAATGTGTTTTGCATTTCGGCAATCCTATTGTGAGGTTTCTCGACTCTCCAAATTGCGGTCCCCGAAACTCTAAAATGGAGCTTGTCACCTCAAGCTTCGACGATGCGAACACCATCGGTGTCCGAGCGCTTATCCAAAAAGCGATTTTTGGATTTATCCTTTAGGCATTTTGACATCCTTCATGTTAGTGTTCTCGACACTTCCAAGTCGCGATCTCCGAAACTCCATGTCACAATTTTTCATTTCGACATTTCGCGATTTCACATGTCGCGAATTCGGGAGGTTAGGGAACCCCATTCCTTTGACTTTCCAGTCAGCAAAATGACGATATTTCGCCATGTGTCCTATGGACCCAATGGTCCAGCTCTTATCGTGATTTCGAAACTTCATGAGCCTTCATCATGTCTGATCAACGGTTCAGATCAATCCTCGATCCGACGGTTAGGATTATTTCGTGATTTCGCATATCGTGATTTTGGGACTCCTTTCATGAGAGTCCTTGACATCTCCATCTCCCGATATCCGAAATCCTAGTATTCGATACTCCGAAATGGAGTCGGATCAACGGTCCATGATATCCTCGATCCAACAGGTCAGATCATTTCGCCATTTCGCATTTCGCATTTCGCGATTTCGGGACTCCTGTTGATGAAGATTCCTTGTCGCTCCATCTCCCGGTAACCGAAATATCGATATTCAACATTCCGAGTTATGTAAACCTGCTGACGTCATACATGGATTGACACATGCTGAATAGTTGCCACATGTCACTCTGATTCATGACTTACATGTTCTCGAAATGTTGAATCAGCTTGACACTTTTCATTCCCTGATTGTGCCACGTGTCCTTAGCTGACGTGGTTTACTGACATGGTTTGTTGATGTGTTTATTTCAGGATTTCGTATTTCGGCACTTCGGGACTCAAGATGATGAGAGTCTATGACTTCTCCATTTCCCAGTAACCGAAATCCTGATATGATGTGCTTTCTTCTTGAATTTCGGCAATTCCCTTTTCGGCACTTCGGGACTCCTGTTGATGAGAGTTCTTGACATCTCCATCTTCCGGTATCCGAAATCCCGGTAGCCGAAACTCCAAAATGGAGTCGGACCACCTCTTCAATCTTGCATTTTAAAGAACATGCAGGTTCTCCTAGATCCAACGATTCTTGAACCCCGAGCTCAGATCTAACGCTCGAGATATGTCCTCTATCTACGCGCTCATCCCTGGTGCACACATATGCACTGTGTTTGACTTTGAGCTAATTCCTCCTGAGATGAATTTGTTCTTGTTTTTTCATCAATGCATATTTTGATCTTGCCATCAATGACAAGCACACTTTGCCTGTTAAACATGCCAACAATCCTCTGCACTATCTCTTCTAATATTATCGAGCTTGCTCTGCAACATCTTCCCAAAATACTTCTGGTGCCCACCTGGCACATTCTTCCTGTACTCAAGCCATCATTGCTACTGTACTTGCCATCAATGACAAGAAGACGTCGCCTGTAAAACATGCCAACATCGACTAATGGAGAGATAAAACTTTGATTGGGTTGGAGTCGACCATAACCTAATTACTGTGCTTGTCAATGGAGAACATCCATTATGGGAAGTTAATATGCAAGATATAGCATAGAAAAGTACCATCATACACCCCACATGTAATGTTGAAGAAAAATAATAGCCCCATTCTCAAACATGTCAACTACTACCGATCCCACTAGATCAACTAGAAGCCCTTTAGCGGAGCATGGATATCGACTGAGATAAGCTTAGCTTGATGGCACTAACTGGTGTAAGTATAAATCGGAAGAGGCGTGGTCGACTGATGGAAGAATCAACCAGAGTGCATGCATATCTAGAGAGATCGATCAGAAATAAAAGTGCAGATCTATTTGGTGGGATTTGATTTCACCAACATTATTTTCTTTAGGGAAAACACTGTTATCATCATTAGCAAAGACCGCGCCCATGCATCGGTTCACACAATGAAGGACAAGTCTGACCTCGTGTATCAGAGGATGAAATTACCAGTGAAAGAAATTGTTTATTTGATAGAAGGATGGGCACAAATATGAGAATCACATTTTGTTGTTGGAAATATAGGTTTTTCAATTAGTACGGGATGGTGAGGCTCATTCGATCGGCGGTGGTGATTTTATCGTTATTATAATTTGCACCATATTCAACATAGATACATTTCCCTTTAATACTTTTATCAGTGAAAAAGAGATAATATATGAAGACCTTTGAATGGATACGCCACCCATGTTTCCTTTTGGTAGGAAACGTTTTGTCAATATGTCGATCGATGATGATAAATTGTGAAGCAAGAAATGCAGAGAGAAAGAATAGAACAAAAAATAGTATATTAGAATATATGAAGAAGATGTGAAGAAGTTATATGCAATGGGAAATAGCTAAGCTAAATAGGCTCAAGCAAATCAAGAATAGAAAGTACAGCTGGCAGTGTATAGTCAGCCTGTTGAGGTTACATTATATTTAACACTCCCTCTTAAACTCAACAGTTACAAACATCAGCACTGATTATGCCTAAGTGTTGTCTCTGAAAATCAAAAACAGATTTTCCTAGTGGCTTTGTAAAGATATCAACAAGTTGATATCGAGAACCACATAATTGTAGTGCAATATCACCATTATTGACTAGCTCGCGTATGAAATGAAAACGAGTGTCAATGTGTTTGCTTTTCTTGTGAAACACGTGATTTTTGGATAAAGCAATTGCTGAAGTATTGTCACGGAAAATAGAAGTTGGATCCTTTTCTATATGTGACATATCTTTCAATATTCTTCTTAGCCACACAGCTTGACAAGAAGCTGAGGTAGCAGCTACATACTCTGCCTCTGCAGAAGATATTGAAACAATTGGTTGCTTCTTTGATGCCCATGAGATTAGGTTCGTGCCCAGTTGAAAAACATGTCCAGATGTGCTTTTCCTATCATCTAGGTTGCCTACAAAATCACTGTCTATGTAACCAAAAAGTTGATTACTATCAGATTTAGTGTACCATAAGCCAAAATTGAGAGCTCCTACAACATATCTCAAAATTCGTTTCACCATTTTCCAATGACAATCTTTTGGGGATTCCATGAATCTGGAAACAAGGCTGGCTGCATACATAATGTCAGGCCTAGTTGTTGTAAGATACAACAAACTGCCTACTAAACTTTTGTATAGGGTAGAGTCCACTGTAGAACCTTCATCATTCTTGTTCAATTTTGTGCCTAATGGTATGGGGGTTTCTGCTGGATTGCATTCTTCCATGAAAAATCTTTTGAGGATGTCTGCTGCATACTTTTGCTGACAAACAAAAATGCCTTTGGCTGATTGATGAACCTCAATACCTAAAAAATATTTCATTATGCCAAGATCTGTCATCTCAAACTCAGATTGCATGGAATGTTTAAAATTTGTTAACTCAAGATTTCCCGTATAGATCATGTCATCAACATATAAACATACAATCAAAATTTTACCATGTTGATCTGTTTTGGTGTAAAGAGTTGGCTCATTTTGACTTCTGTTGAAACCACTTTTGATAAGATAAGTGTCAATTCTGTTGTACCAAGCTCTTGGAGCTTGCTTTAAGCCATACAAGGCTTTCTTCAACTGATAGACTTTGGTTGGGTGCTCTTGGACTTCAAATCCAGGTGGTTGATCGACATAAACTTCTTCTTCTAAGAAACCATTCAGGAATGCTGACTTGACATCCATCTGGTATACTTTCCATTTGTGTTGGGATGCTATGGCCAATAGAGTCCTTACAGTGTCTAATCTTTCTATTGGAGCAAAAGTTTCACCATAATCAGTACCAGGTTGTTGTGAGAATCCTTTGACAACAAGTCTTGCCTTTTGTTTTTCAATCTACCCTTTTTCATTGAGTTTAGTTTTGTAAACACACTTGACACCAATACTCTTCTTGTGACTTGGAAAATCAACAAGATCCCATGTCTTGTTCTTTTCAATGGAGTAAATTTCTTGGTTCATGGCTTGAACCCAATGTGGCTCCTTAGCTGCTTCCTTAAAGGATGTAGGTTGATATGACATTAAAGAAAAAAGGTTGTGTTGTTCAAAGTCATCCAACTGCTGATGGATTTCTCTCAAACTTCGAGTTCTCTGATTTTGTGGTTTAGAGAATGATTCTCTGCTTGAAATTGAGTTATCCTGAGAATTTTCAGGTTGTCTTTGTACTTGCAATCTTGGAAGAATAGTTTGAGGTACTTGTTGTTCTGAATTTTCTGCGTTTTCAGAACTTGGCAGCAATGGATTTTGGTTGTCCATCTGTTGATTTTCTGAATCATTCCATAATTGATTTTCTGGAAATTTTACATCTCTGCTGAGAATTAGTTTCTTGGTGATTGGATTGTAAAACCTGTAAGCTTTAGATGTTTCACTATATCCAGTGAAAATACATTTCTCACTTTTGTCATCAAGTTTCTTCCTTAATTCAGAAGGTATGTGAGCGTATGCTATGCATCCAAATGTCCTTAGATGCGCTACATTGAGCTTTGTCTCACTCCATGCTTCTTGAGGGACTTTTAGCTTTAGTTTGGTGGTTGGAGATCTATTCAGGAGATAAACTAAGCATGCTACTGCTTCAGCCCAAAACCTATTTGAAAAACTTTTCTCTTTAAGAAGTGTTCTTGCCATATTCATTATTGTCTGATTTTTCCTTTCAGCCACTCCATTTTGTTGTGGAGTATATATGGCTGTTGTTTGCATGATAATGCCTTGTGATTTGCATAAATTTGCAAATTCTCTAGAGTTGTATTCTCCTCCTCCATCCGACCTGAGTGCTTTGATATATTTGCCACTCTATTTTTCAGCTTCTGCCTTGAATTCTTTGAATTTTGCAAAAGTTTCAGACTTGTGTCTGAGAAAATAAATCCATATTTTTCTGCTGAAATCATCAATAAACGTTAGAAAGTAAAAGCTACCACCTATTGACTCTGTTTGCATTGGTCCACATAGGTCAGTGTGAACAAGTTCAAGATATCGTTTGGCTTGATTGGAAGACTGTGGAAAACTAGTTCTCTTATGTTTTCCAAGTATGCAAGACTCACATGGGGGAATTTTCTCTTTAAAGATAGGAAGACCTTTGACCATGGAGTTCTTCTGAAGAAGACTTAGACTTTGAAATGGTAGATGTCCAAATTTTGTATGCCAAACCATTGTTTCATTTAGGGTTGATGCACTTTGTGCATATGGTTGACTCAAATTTGCAGTTCTGAGGGTAAGGGGAAACATCCTATTTGGAGTCATATGAATTTCAGAAATTAATTTTTTGCTTGGGATTTTGTCATATATCTTGCAAGATGCTCCCTCAAAAGGTACCTTATAGCCATGTTCAATGAGTTTCCCTACACTTAGCAAATTATGTTTCAGATCTGGAACATGATAGACATTGTTTATGTCTTTCTTTACATTCTGTTTAGTAAGAATAGGAACAGTTCCTTTCCCTTGAACTTTGACTAAATAATTGTTTCGAAGTGTAATATCAGATGAGATTGAAGAATCAATGCATGAAAGTAATTCTTTGTTACCTGTCATGTGATTGTTGCATCCACTGTCCAGCAACCAGAGATCTTTAGGTTGTTGTTCAGTCTTGTGGCACGCGAGAAACATACCTCTTGAGTTTTATCCCGTGTGATTTGACACATGTGCTCTGCCTGAGAGATGATCTGCTTGCTTCTTCCTGCATTCAGATTCATAGTGCCCATACTTTTTGCAGTAATAGCATTGTATGCTTGTTTTGTCATTTGATCTTCTCCCTCTGCCTCTTTGAGGCTAAAAATTCTGATGTTGATTTTGTTGTTGATGTCTTTGACCTTGGAAATTTTGATTCAGATATTGTTGTCTGTTACCTCCACTGGAGTGAGGGTTACTTTGATTTCTCCCTCTTCCTTGGTGACCTCTGCTTCTTCCTCTACCTCTCCCTTTGCTGAAGGAGAATTGAGTTTTGAAAGAATTGGAGATTGACTCATCTGTGAGATGCAGTCTGGTCTCATGTGTCACCAGAGAACCAATTAATTCATCTGTTGAAAAACTTGACAGATCCTTGGATTCAAGGATTTTTGTTACAACCATTTCAAATTTCTTTGGTAAAATTCTGAGAATTTTCTCAACAATGCCTTGATCAGTGATGGTTTCACCAGTCAATCTGATCTGGTTCAGGATGCCGATGACTCTGGTCATGAACTGATCCACATTTTCGAACTCTGTCATCCTTAGCATCTCAAATTGCATCCTCAAGGTCTGCAGTTTAATTGTTTTGACCCTGTCATTTCCTTGGTAGGAAGATTTAAGGATGTCCAGGGCCTATTTTGAAGTACTAGCGCCTGTGATTTTTGAGAAAATCGAGTCATCCACAGAATTTTGAATCCAAAATTTATCTTTATTTTCTCTATTTCTTTACAATGCCTGAGCAGTTTTCTGCTGATTTGTCATGGCAGATAGGTCTACTGGATCTGGTTCCACATATCCATGATCCACTGGATCCCAGCACTCTTGTGCTTGCAAGAAGGAGCTCATCTGAAGAGACCAGAACTCATAGTTATTTCCAAGAAGAATCGGACCCTGAGTTGGTCCTAAATTGCTAGACGTCACCATCTTTTAAAGAATTTAGCAAAACAACAAAAATTATTACTTACTTGTCTCCTACGTGTAATTTGCAGTGGTGTTGGAACTCCATTAGACGAGACCTTGAAAGTCTCCAACTTCTGATTGCCAAAACGTCGATTGTAGATGAGAGCTTATCGGCTTTGAATTGGCCCTTAGTCTCCGATCAATGTGACCACACGTCGAAAGGTTAAAGCGCTACGGGCTTTTCCGGTTCTTTGTCCTCTTGAATCCCCGATCTCCGATTTACCGATTTCCCGATATGGCTTTTCTCGCCTTAGCCCCTCCTGGCTATGCCCTAGTCCATGTGACCAGTTCTCACAAGACCACGGCCTTATCTTTCTTTCAGGGTTTTTTGGCTTCGAAACCTCGATGTGCTCTAACTTCAGTTAGCCCTCCAGGCTAGACTCGTGGTCCATGCGACCTTGCCTTATATGACCACAGTCATACCTCTTTTCCTTTCGGGAAATTTTCCGAATCCTTTGATCTCCTCCACGCGTCCTCCTATGATGGATGGTCCTGATCTCTTCTCGCAATTTCAAGACTTCAAATGCTTCGGACATCTCGTCTTCAAGATTTGCGATTTTTCGAATCCCGTAATGCCAATGGACTCTCCTATCGGGATTTTTTTCGAAGGCCTCAATTTCTGCCACGCGGCCCAACAGATGGACGACTCAAGTCTGCTTCGGGGGTTTCACCGTGGATATTCTCGATCCCTCGTTTTGACGAGATGTCGTCAGCTGGGCCCCATAACGAAGCTTTCCTCCTTTAGGGATTTCGGACTTCGCAATTCCGAAATGCTCATGCTTCTTGTCCTCAAGATTCGCGAAACATCGAATCTCGATATGCCAATGGCCCTTTCCTTTCAAGGCTTTCCCCGAAGTCCTAGATTGTTGCCATGTATCCCCTCAAGATGGATGGTCCTGGTCGTTTCGCGATTTTGCAACTTGCGACTCCAAAGCCTCTATCAACTTGAAACCCCGGTCGCCAATATGCCGACGGTTTCTTCGATGTTCGCCATGTGTCCGAACAAATGGACGATCGTGATCTTTTCGAGATTTTGCGTTTTGCGATGTCGGGATTTCGCGTATCGGGGTTTTGAAGAGCAGTCTCATTCGCTCGTCCAACTCTCGATCCCTGATTTTGTGATCGGATCAGATCGACGGCTCACGATTTTTCACAATCCAACGGTCCAAAATGACTCATGATTTCGCGATTCACGAATTCTCAGGACAGTCTTCTGACCTTTACACCTTGTGAATCAGTGAAATGTCGAGATCTCGCCACGTGTCTCTTGATGGACAGTCCAAATGATTTCAGGATTTCACAACTTCACAAGTCGAAATTTCTCCAGTGCACTTCAGAGGACTAAACCTCGTGCACCTTCTCACCGATCCAACTGTTGTCAGTCCTTTGCACAAGATCTAACAGCTGAAATTCTTTCATCTTTTCTACGCTCTCTTTGCCCCTTCTGAACTGGTTTCCCACTCTGGATCCGTTCGCAGGATGAATCTTACGGCCTCAATGGTTGTTCTTCGCACATGAGATGCGTTCTTTGCTCCTGTGGAAGAAAGATTCGTGAATCTTTCAAAGATTTGAAAGAAATACATGGATTCTTTGAAGCTTGGCGTTGTCTGCTGCAGTCTTTAATGGATTTGAGCAATGTCCAAAATGCTTTAAACGATGCTGCCTTCTGCAGAAATCTTTCACAAATTTGAACGAATTCCGTGAAATCTTCAACGTTTCTGCCTTTTGAAGCTCTTCTTCATGAATTCTTTGATGATTCTTGAAAATTACTAGAATCTTTAAAGTTTCTTCTTCTGCACTCTCTTCTTCCTCAATCTTTCAAGTGTTGTATGCTATGCTTTGACGCATGAGCTTCTTACGCTGATCTTTTGAGCATATGACAGTCTTCTTCCTCGTGGAATTTCTCTGTGAGGATCTTTCGAGAGTATGACAGACAGCTCTCCAAGCCTTGTGAAAAGTCTATGTCGAATGCTCTCAAGATCCGTGAAAGCTCTGCATTGTTTGAGGATCGTGTTGCTCTCCAACCTGTGTAAAGAGGCTTACTACTAGAGCTCTGATACCATGATAAATTGTGAAGCAAGAAATGCAGAGAGAAAGAATAGAACAGAAAACAGTATATTAAAATATATGAAGAAGTTCCATGCAATGAGTAATAGCTGAGCTAAATAGGCTCAAGCAAATCAAGAATAGAAAGTACAGCTGGCCAGGACAGTTGGCAGTGTACAGTCAACCTGTTGAGGTTACATTACATTTAACAGATGAGACATAGTTCCCATAGATATGGTAAAAAAGATTCGCGGAGACGAACTGATTGAAGGTTAAGGTTACTGGAAGTTTGGGAATTTCAAAAGTTAACGAAGTATTCCCATTGAAATAATTATTGTCTAAAAAATAATTTTCGTGAAGATTGTGAATGTTGTAAGTCGATCCAGCTTAGACCCTTGTTTCTTAGTTCTCTCCCCAAAATCGTAGTGTCGATGAGGTCCATATTCAAAATCGAGTCGCGAAAGCTGACCGATCTGAAATTTCAATCTAAAATACACTAAACCTTGTAAGAATTTATACTTAATGTAGAGAATCCCGGAAAAATAGTTCATCACACGCTGCATAAGAGCTCAATTGTGGTCTTTAAGATTCTTGCGTAGGGAATTGATTGACCAATGGTCGCGATCGCCCTGATGTTTATGTGCGTGTCGTCTGAATTGAAACCGTTCATGAAGGAATCGAATACAATGTCCAGTTGATTCGATGAGGTTTTGTTTCTTGACTATTGAATAATCCCAGAAATGCTATGACATTATTTGGTCGTAAGGTTTTATCATTGGGGGCTACGACGAATAATCGCCATTGAATTTTTTTTACCCTACGGGACTGGTGATGTTGTCAATGAACACGGTAAAGGTAGATGACTAGGGTGTCCGAGGACTCCATTTCAACATATTTCCATGGATTTCCTTTAAAATGGTGCGTACTTCTGGAGAACTTGCCTGGGATTGCAATAATTTGAAAGAGATATATCAAAAAAATACTCCATGAAAACTAGTAAAGATCTGAGGATTGCGCCAAGTTCCTCTCAACAGGGAGCACAAGAAATTTTATGTGATTTACTTCGTGAAGAAATGTTTGGGTCGGTCATTGATGAGAATCAGACTCAACTGCATAAGACTCGACCTGATTCGCTTGCCGGAAGGGATTATTGGTCGAATGGAACTGAAAAAGTCAGTATGAATGTGCAACGACTTCAGGAAGTTTACTATCGAAGCTGCATGAGTAGAATGGATCGATGAAAATGGAGGAACTAACAACTGACATTGAGTTGATACTGATGAATAGATCTCTTGAAGGCCTGCGTCTGATGGTGGTTTTACAGCATGATTTCTAGTTCTCACATGGTACCATCTTAAAAATGGAGCAGTGTTGACACGGTCCTTGCGAACTTTGGTTGGTATAAGAAATACTTCTCTTCTACTTATAGTTGAAAAGTCAAGTCAACTCATCTTTTAGTCAAAAATCAAGTTGACTCAACCTTTATTCGAAAAGAAAACAAGTCGAGTCTGTAATTTAACTTAGTCCAGAAAAGAAAAAATCAAAATATATATGTTGTCGATGGGTGCACTTAAATGAGTCAAGATTTAATATGTGAGTCACACATGAAGTTTAAAGAAAGGAGGGGGTTAAATGTGCATCATGTAATGTAAGTTGGTCTTTAGCTGATCAGTTCACTGACAATACCCACTTGACGACATGAGGTCAAGCCCAGAAAATTATTTTAGTTAGAGAGTCATACTCCGGTCGTAGAATAAATATACTTCATGTAAATGGACTTTACAGACTCCATACATTCATGGAAAGAAGACTCCACATATTCTCAGAGAACAGAAAAACATAAAGAAGCACATTAAAGTTTGATGAGCAATAGATCATAAGAGTAAAATATCAAGCATTCATGATGAGCATGTTGGCAGCAGATAAAGGCATTCAAGAAAGAGACATTTCTAGGAAAATGCACACATGAGAACTTGCGGAAAAGATGATGACAAGAACATTGAAATGATTGAACCCCTTGTGTAAAAATTGCAAAATAGTTCATGAGTTGTGACCTATGAAGCCAGAAAGGAAAGAAATGGTAGGTTGGTCGAAGCATGGAGCTTCACCATAGGTTGTTGTGCAGGTGTGAGATGAGCCCAGGACAATAAACTCACCACTTTGAAGGCACCAGAGAGAAGTGCAACAATAGGATCAATAGGACCATTATTGGGTGGGAGAAAAGCGCTGCGAGACTCATTGACTTCACATGCATATACTAGATTGAATACAAAGGCCAAAGAATAACATGTCATCATTTATCTGCAAACTTGCTCGGGATGAGAAAAGAATTGAGTATGGGGGAGATGTTATTAGACATCAGGCCCTAATGGTCATCACATATATGTTATCACATATATGTTATTAGACATTAGACTACATGATAATGAGTAATAAAGTAATAATATATGTAACAAGTGGTAAATGTAACTAAATAAAGGATTAGTTGGAGCATGTGCAACCACTCCAACCATTTACCTATTGTATAAATAACCCTAAAGATGGAATACAAACTTGGAATGGAATTATTTTCCCACATTTATCTTCTTCTTTCTTGGGACTATGTGTGTCTTGATGTGTCTTTCAATGTAGTGTCTTTTGAATGCTTGTCATTATCCCCTTGATTACAATAATCCTTTAGCTCAAAACTAACTTTTAAGTGGATATATGTATTCTCCTATCTAATCTTTCCAATGACTATTTTCTTTCTCAATTTTGAGCACTGAGCCAAAAGTTATAGTCAACTGAATATTGCCAATTTACCCCTTTTGTGCACCTTTCTTCCTAGTGTAAATAAAATAAAACACCAACTTTTCCACTTACAGAGGTAAATATATCGATAACCAAGGAATATTTTCTATGCAGTATAGATAATACTGTTGACACTGAATTCACAACAACTCTCAGATTTTTTATTTATTGCTTCAGTCAAAATCTACATCAGTCTCGAAAAAACCACTTTGTCCTTTTACTACTACTCTAGACTTAGAAATTTAACCTTTTTGAGCATCTCCACACAAATTTCTTTTGAATTTTTATAGAATGACAATTGGGCATCTCCATTCCTATTTCTTGAACAATTTGTCAAAATTTCACCCTTAATTGGGCTCCGAACTGTTAGTTACAACCTGCAAAAGTTTTGACTATTTTCCCATTTTTAACCTGGTATGTTATAGATATATTATCTCTCGCCCTATACACTTTCAAGTACCTAGATTCCAAATCTGGTTCCATGGTTTCCTTTTAGCCCTCTGGAAGTAAACTAGTGCCAAAATTTTACCTTGCACTATTTCAACTGTAACTTTCTCATATGAGCTATGTTTTGCATCCAGGATAGCTTGTTTCAAAGTTCTCTCTGATTTATTTTATTTAAGCCACAAATACATGGTGTACCAAGGCCACACCTAGTTCTCATTTTTTGACTACCTAAAAATATCGTTTAATCCCTCAAAATCACTCTACAAGTTGACCCACAAAAATCTGAAAATTTCGTAGAAAACTCGTTGTTTTACTCTTGTAACAATATTTTAATATGTGTTGTCAGTATCAAAATTGGGAGTAAGATAATTCATTGATCCACTAAGCCTTCTCCAGGCCCGCAGATGAATCTTTACTGTTGATCTCCCAAGTCTAAGAAAACTATATTGTTGATCCAAGCTCCATTGGTAATTAATGATCGATGTTTTCTTTGGATGCATGCAACACTCTACCAAAACTTCTGACCTGAACATCAGCCATCAACCCCTTTCAACCGACTTTCAAGAAATTGCTAAACCATCTAAACTAACCATCGGTCATCGACTATCAGTTATTTCTCTGAGACCAATGAACTTCTTTACCAATTCGGTCGACCCGCTCATCGACCATTGACCATTTCTTGGATGAAGTGGACACCAAGATAATCTGGAATGACACATGGGCGCGCTAACATGGAAATTCGAATGGTGTGGAATGACACTTGGATGTTGGCATGTCATGACATCTCATTTCCCTCTCTCCCCTCCTCGGTGATCAAAAATTTCTCTTGGATGAACCAAACACCTCACCAATTTTGTTGACCTGACCATCGGCCATCAGTGATTTTCGTTTATGAACAAAACGCTTCACCAAACTTGTCAATATGACCATGAGTCTGCTCCACCTTCTAAACTATCGAAAATGAATGTCGACCATTGATTTGATCCACTTTCTAAACTGCTGAAAATGAATCTCGGTCTTCGAATTGATCCACTTTCCTAACTTTCGAAAATGAATCTCGACCATCGATATGGTCCACTTTCCAAAATGTCGAAAATGAATCTCGGCCATCAATTTGATCCACTCTCCAATCTACCAAAAATGAATCTAGACTGTCGATTTGATCCACTTTCTGAACTAAGGAAAATGAATCTTGACTGTCGATTTGATCCACTTTATGAATTGATGAAAATGAATCTTGATTGTTGATCTGCTTGACCTTGCCAAACTCTAAAAAAATTTATAAGTTTTTAAAACAATTTACAATAAATCTCGGCCATGATTTTGAAATCAAACGTGATCTCATTTGTCGATCCATCAAACTTCCCTTAATTCTTCAACGAGAATTAAAACATGAATTTCGACCTTTCGAGTTGAATTTTAACTCTACAACTCTGCAAATTGATGCCTCGTATCATCTCTTCAATAGTTTTGAGGCATTTAAAACTCGAATTTGCCGAATTTTGGGGATTTCTCTCTAATTTTCATCGCTTTCTTCCAAATTTGTCATAGATCAAAATATGTAACAACGAATTTTCTCAAATGCACACTGGTTCTTGGCCCATACAATTCTAGTGTTGAGCCAAAAGCTATGATACTATAATGTAGCATACCCCAACCCAAATGAGGAACATTATGTGTGAAAAATACTTATAGAATTAAAAAAATTATGCTAAATAATTTCCTAAAGATTACCAGCTACAAATTACATATAATTAACTATTTTTGTATGATAATCTTAAATGCATCGACACCATAATGGAAAACCAGGGTGAAATCATGAAGGTGGGTTACACTTTTACTTGTTTTATGACAAAAAAAAACTGTATTTTCACAAGTTATTCAACTTCCGACATATAAAAGTATTTTTTTTATTTCGAATTTCACTTTACAGTAAAAACAAAACTTGTGAAAAATTGTGTTATCTTTCTAATGACTATTTTTCAAATATTTTTTATCACGATTTGATATGTCAATTTGACAATTGTTTAACAGTATGTTTCTTAAACACGAAATGAATGATAATGAGTTACTTATTTCTACAACAATGTTTTTTTTATTAAACTTATGTTTTGAAGAAAAAAAATATACTGCAACAATCTACAGAGACTCTATTTTATTATGACTAACATTTTGAATTTAACGGATGAATATTATAATTTCTAGAATTTTTTGAAGTTGACCAAGCTGAAAACGTTGCAGAGTTTAAATACATGTTTTTCTACACCTCGTATCTATCTTAATTTTTACGTAAAACTAAAATCTAAATATA
>ML792806.1:189877-205636 GCA_009831015.1 Picea engelmannii
AGGATACAAGGAGCAATACCTTCTTTAGCCAATTGATAAATCTCAAGCAAAAGGGTTCAGTTACCGAGCACATTGAGAACTTCCAAAGATTTAATATAAAGGTAATCGATATTCCAGATGAGAACTTGATTGATGTATTCATAGGAACTTTAAAGGATAACATTCAACATGAGGTTCGTCTTTAGGAACCCAAATCATTGGCGAATGCATTTAAGGTGGTAAGAAATGTTGAAAGTAAAAATATGGCTATGGATACTAGAAGGACCAATCCTAACATCTATAGAGAGAACAATGCTCCTTCTTCTAAAACACCTCAACAATTGGAGGAAAGAAAAGCAAAGGGTTTATGCTTTAATTGTGACAGCAAGTACAATAAGGGACATAAGTGTGGTGAGAAGACACTATTCTACATAGATTGTGAATAGGAAGAAGAAGAAGAACAAGAACCATCTCAAGATGAAAACGTAGAAGAAATTTCATCTGAAGAGTTGACTCCCACGATATCGTGTAATGCATTGGCTGGAACTAGCACTCCTCAAACCCTCAATATCGAAGGATACATCAAAAAGAAAAAGGTAATAGTCCTAATTGATTCTGGAAGTAATCATAATTTCATTCACTATAAATTAGCCAAAGCTCTCAATTGCTTTGTATATCCAGTGTCGGATTTTCAAATAGTGATTGCAAATGGAGGAACTATCAATTTCTCAATAAAATACAATAAGATCAATCTTACTATGGGGGAATATGTAATGAATAGTCCAATGATTTCTATACCCATGTGTTATAGGATTAATCGGTAGGTGCGGACACTAACAGATCTCCCTAGATCCACCTGGATATAGAACAAAATAGGACAGGACATGACTCTTTCCCTAAGTTTTGACCATTGAATTAACTAGGAGGAAGGAACAAATAACATACCTTATTATTGCTTCCTAGGGTCTTTGTTGCTCCCACTTCGCTCCAGTACTCTCGTGAAGTCCAGACCAAGACAACACAAACCAACCAAAGTGAAGATAGCTCAATATATTCAACTGTCAACCTATGTGTATGATCAAGGAATTACACAATAAAATGGAAATAGCTTTATGGGAAAGGGACATGCCACTGTATCATATTAATTGAAAGTAAAGATTACAAACTAATAGCCTTGATGTCACAAGATCCCTTTCGATGGCTCTTGGCTCTAACACACACACACTTGCTCAATCCTTGCATGAAGAAGATCAAATCCTCTTGATAGACTTGCTAGAGTCTCCAAGCTGTTGTTCAAGCTAAGTCCTTCACACAATTCTTTCACCAATTCTCCAATGAATCTTGCTTAACATTTTCCATGAGAATTCCCTCAATACATAGGAGAGAATGAGATAGTTACTTGGATAAGAATGATCCCAAAATATCAGGGAATCCAGTACAAAGATAACCATTCGAATGCCAACCCATCCTTCTAGAAGATTCCCTTCTAGAAACATCGAGAATTCATCTTTTTCCATGCTTTAGGAAGAGTTCGCACCCTGGATATTATACACAGTGTGAGAAGTTTGCACCTTGGTTTAAGGCAGCCTACGAGAATCAGGAATTCTCGAACCCAAATATATTAGCAGCCTACAAACCTTCTTCAAAAAATGAGTTTTCTAGGAAGAGATGAAAGTAATTTTTCTCAGGAGAAAGTTCTTATGAAGAGCCTGAGTACACCATCATTAATACACCATCATTATGACCAAAATCATGGGTAACAGAATGCCCCCCAAAGTATGAGGTTGGAACCTGTGACAGCCAAAAGACTTTGTAAGTTGCATGTGTGTGTCGGAAACCAGGAGCACACCTAATCGGAAACCTGCGAACAAACAAGCATCTGCAGAATATCATATATACCAATTCTGAGGTAGGCATTCCCATACTCAGATCATAGATGGATGACATTGTAGACATAGGTCATGACCACCAATCATACACTGTGGATCCAATCCGTCAAAATATAGCATAGCCACCAGGAATACACTGTGGATCTATGCGAGAAATTTCAAATTGAGACGTCATAGCCACGAGACATACACAGTGGATCCATGTGTCGCAGACTATACATACTCCATCGCAACCTGGACAAAAGAGATGATATCCAGGGTCTTCAATCTCGTCGCCCAAAGTACGAATCTAACCATGTGATTACATGTGTTGAAGTCGAACATGGCAAAAACCACTTGATTACCGGTCATTGATGAAACCATTAACAAGTGCGAGGGAAATCACCATTGATGTCAATGACTCCCAAGGTACCCTAGTACAATCCATCGAGTGTGAATGAATTGAGTTGAGGTTGAACATCTGATGGAATCTTTCGATCAGGGGTCAATGATGTAAACCCATTGTCAAAAGCGAGGAAACCTGCCATTGAGGCATGCAAGCTTCAAGGTACCAAATAATTTCTAAGTCTTGATTCTGGATAATGAGCTGAAGTCGATGGAACAAAACTCGTCACAGGAGGGCCTTGATGTATCCCCCATCAATGACACGAAATGAGTAACATATTTTAAAGGTGAAACAGAGTATGATGCAAATTGAACTGGACACAGGGAAGGCCGACACGGAGAGAAATGGACAACTGCAGATGGCCAACTCAATATAGGTTTCAGATAGGCTTCTCTTGAACATATGAATGACACGACCAATGGTTTGGCAGCATTGACTCAAAGACGACACAGTAAATACCTTGTAGAAAATCGAATGAGAGACAAATGGATTTCCCAAACCGGCTTCAAATGATGAATAGGGGGTGTCATGTTCAAGAGCAACACTTACTGCCAATCAATACGAAGATGAAAACATATCCCTTTCCCAAATTTTTCCCCACCATTTCTGGCGAGTACCTCTTTATTTTTACGCAAGCTTGAGGAGGATAACATATGCTTGTTGATATAAGCTTATCCTTTGGATAAGTCCTTCGGAGCATGTTTAATGAACCCTGAGAAGGAGTGGTTCAGTCCCATTACAGGTCTGTCAATGTTTGTTTAACGAGTCCAGAGATAGAAAACTCGAAGGTTTTTCATGATTATAGAGTCTGGAAAAACACTTAAAAGAGAAATCTCTCAGTTCCTTTTTCGTAAAATAGTCTGGACGAGACCGAAAAAGAGATAAATTATCTCTCACCAGACGCTTACTTCAAATACTTTATCGAGCGTGAAAATAGCAAGGTCGCTCGGCTATCTTTTCATGTTTAGAGAGTCTAAAAAGAGCTTAAAGAGGACTCTAGGGCGGTTCCTTTTTCGTATAACCTTGTTGAGCCCGAAAAAGTGATAAAAGTATGCTCGATTGCGTTCTCATCTATTTTCAAGTGCAAGAACGTACAAAGACCACGCTCGAGGTTTTATACAAAAACCATAAAAAACAATCAAAACACTTGACGACAAAGAAAAAATATGTCTGCATCCTTGTATAGGAACCTCAAAGTCATTATTCCTGCAAAATTTACACTCAAAAGGACATTAGAGATTAGGGTTTAATAGATAAATAATCATAAAAAACCAAATGAAATAGTAAAAGTAAATAAAAAGGAGTAAAAACTCTTTTACCATATCATTTTTACTTTTCCACTATTTGATCTCAAAAACCCCTCTTTTACCCTCTAAGTTCGACGTCAGATTGCGGGAGTTACGAGCATCCATTAAGTGAGTCGTCAGCAACAATAAGGTAGGCTCTTTGTCCTTTACACTTTCATGGTTTAATTTTGCATTTTTATTAGTTAAAAATTCATTTTTGAATTGATTTAGTGAGCCCTACTTGTGCATTTCCATTCTCGCAGGTGGGCTACACGAGACCTACGAGAATGGGGCATTCTCACAGGTGAGCCCACAGTAGCCTGCGAGGTTCTCGCACTGTGCACAAAGGGCACCTATGAGAACCGCAAGGCACAAAAAATTTAAAAAAATTTACCCAATGAAAGAGAACCAAATCATGAATACAGTTGTTAATCTTCTTTTTGTACTTCTTATGCAGATAATTGGCCATCAAAATGGTTCTTGAATGGCGCGAAAGGGAGCACGAAGAAGACAATGAAATTTCCAGATATCATCCACCTACTATTGCTACTTTGAGAAACTATGGCCTCCCGAAGTACTTTTGTATCTTGGGCATGAAGGCCCAAGTCAGGTTATTAGAGTACCTGGTGCGTATGTGGGACCCTGATCAGCAGGTATTTCATGTGGGGGTCCACACACTGTCCTTAGATATTGAGGACATTTACTTTTTGACTGGACTGTCATGATGAGGGCACTATGTGAGCCTGACTGGTGGCAGAGGTGGTGGGCTACCCATGAGTGAGTACTATTGTTTACACTATGTTCCCAAGGCAGAGAGAAAGAAATGAAAAGTAGCTATTTGGGGGGTATGAGATTTGACCCTCCGTACTATCCTATTCACTATAGCTCGGATGTCTAGGAGTTCTGCTCCTCACATGGTGTTACAGAGTTACTTCCAGTATGCCATCGAGTGTACTGAACATCGGGTTTTCAACTGGGCAGATGTTGTGCTACGTAGTATAAAAAAGCAGTTGACCAAATGCAGATGAGGCGACCTGAAGAAATTCGGGTACGGATCTTTGTTGGTGTCATTCTTCCTTGAGAGGGTTCCATTACTGAGACTACAGGTTGAGTGGAATTTACCGGCTCCTAGGGATCCAAGGATGTTGAGATGGTGTCGGTTCATGGCCCAGCACGTAGCAGGACTGATCATCAAGTATGATGATACCTTCTTTGACTGACTTCAACCACAGATTTTGATGGTTGATGACTATGCTTATGCCGGGTTGGATTTCCGAGGAGATCCAGATTTAGTACTGCCAGAGGATGCTCAGTGGGGGGACCTTGGTAAGAAGTACACACATTTTTTTCTTTTTAAATGTTTTTTTATGAATTTTAATCATATTCAAATGTTTTTGCTTTATATGTTTGCCCAAAGACTAACACAAAATTCATTTTTGATGACATAGATGTTGGACCTTACCGACCTCCTGGTACTTCTCCCATTCAGCGGCGAGGAGAGGTAGTGGCAGCGCCACAATATTCTGAGGATTATCATGTGGTGGAACAAAATCTAGAGGGCCTGACCACAGATATTCCAGACATGTCTCTTGAAGAGGTTCCACGACGCAATCAACGTCATACTGTAGGAGTGTCAGGATCCATGAGTTGACTGCTCCGTAGAGCTTCCCGGGCAGTCATGTGTTACCGTGAATGTCATCCATGACGTCACTTTGTAGAAGCTATGAGCTTCAGATTTTGACATTTTGGTCTTCGGACAAAACTTTTTGTAAAAAACTCTTTTGATCATTATATATACAGATGACTTCTACCGGTTTATCATGTATTTGTGTGAATATTGATGTGATTGATTTATAAATAATTCAAATGTCTGTCTAATACATAATTAGACAAGGAATCTGTTAATGCATTTAGACATCTAGGAATATGTTGATATTCAATGTAATCAAAATAACGCTCCAAGAGGCTAATTCGCAAATACACCCGTAACAAAGTAGGACTTCAAATAGTATAGACATTACTTAACTGTAGTACTACAAGCTGTGAATCAAGTCGCACAACCAAATGACAAATTCCGAGGGAGATAGCATCAACTAATAATTCAATAACGACGCTATACTCTGCAATGTTGTTGGTCGCATGGTTGAGACACACCTCGTAAGGAGACAAGTTCGTTTGTAGGGGCGTAAATTGCCCATGCAGTGGAAGCAAGATTCTGAGTACTACGGCTAGCGCCATCAGCAAAGCCAATATAGGGTAGCGAAGACTCCGACATCTGTAAATAAAACACAACGTCACATAAGGGTAGACACCAGATAACGACAAAAGCAAGCTATAGTAACACACAAGAAGTATGATACAATAAAAATACAAGTACTCACACACAGATGATTTTATGCATAGTACTTCTTCAAGTACAACCCATTCATGGGTTCACTCAAAGGGATACCATCGTAATCTACTAACTCATAAGATCCTTTTTCCAAAACTCATCGAACGATATAAGGACCTCACCACATGGCTTCGAATTTCCCCGCTCCTAACATATCTCGATCTTGTTCATAGAGAAGAACAATATCACCTTCAGAGAAAACACGAGGCTTGGCATGCTTGTCGTATTGGGCCTTGACACACTTTTTATGAGCTTCTATGACTAGGGTGGCATCGCGTCGAGTTTCATCTAATCACATAAGATACAAAAGACGTTCTTCCTCAACAGAAGTGTTGGGTAGGAGTTCAACAACTAGTTTTAAAGAGGGTATCTCACATTCAATAGGGAGAATAGCTTCCACACCATAGACTAATCGAAAAGGTGTAAACCCAGTAGTGGACTTGACGGATGTCCAGTACGCCCACAATGAGAAAAATAACATTGTGTGCCAACTTGTTTTATGAATCCCTATCATTCGTTGAAGCATAGTTATGAGAACTTTGTTAATCGCTTTGACTTGTCCATTGGCTTGTGGATAATAGGGCATTGAGTTATCATGGCGAAGACCCAACTTTTCAATAAGTTTGGACATCATAAAATTATTAAAGTGGCTACTGTGATCAGTGACGATAGCTTGGGGAACACCAAAACGAGCTATAACGTGATTAAAAATGAACAATGTTGTGGTCTTTCCAGTGTTGTCAAATGTCGGCATCGCCTCGGCCCATTTCGTAAAGTAATCTACGGCTACAATAATGTAACCATGCCCCCCAGTCGAGTGACGGTGACATGTCATGAAATCGATGCCCCATTTTGCAAAGGGACCAACTGAGACCACAGGGTGAAGAGGAGCAGGATGTGACTGAATCTTCTGATTATAGGTCTGGCAAGCATGGCATTTTTTAACGGCGGTGATGTAGTTGTTGAATAAAGAAGGCCAAAAATACCCGGCGCGTAAGATCTTCTGGGCAGTAGCATACCTAGACATATGACCACCACATGCTCCAGAATGACAGTCATTCAAAGATTTCTCGTCTTCGTCGAATGTTAGACAACGTCGAAAAACAGAGTCAATTCCCCGACGATAAAGAGTATCCCCGACGATAATGTATTGACGAGCTTGGTATCGTATGCAACATCGTTCAGTATTGGACAAAGTTGGCCGGAAAGTATGGGTTTTGGAGATATATAATGATATCACCATACAAAATATCATCAGTACTAATAATGAAAAGAGATTCATCAGGTAACGAATCAGGTGCTACATTTTCCGTTGCAGAATGGGGAAAGTCGCATATCAACTCAGCAGAAACTAAGGACTTCTTGGACTTGGCGCATTCGAATTCCAAGTCAAACTCCTGGAGTATCACAATCCATTTGGAATACTTGCCCCCGAGCAATTGACGTGTCATAATGTGTTGCATAGGGTTGCAATGAGAAATCATCGTAGTCTTGCGTGAGAGGATATAGTGCTGGAAGCGTTAGACGGCTTGGACGGCAGCCAAGGCTAGTTTCTCGACATGTTGATACTTGATTTTAGTTGACATGAGACTTCGACTCAAGTAGTAAATAACATGTTTGTCGTGAGCATCATCCTCTTGGACGAGAACCATGCCAATGGTGTAATCCGAGGAAGTAAGGTAAAGGAAATAATCACGACTGTAATCGGGGGAAAGAGAAGCAGAGCTTGCGTTAGGGACAACTTCAAATATTCAAAAGCATTGTTGGCAATGGTATCCCAAATGAACTCTGAATCCTTTTTTAATAGCCGTGTAAATCCACGAGTTATCTCAGCATAATTTGGGATAAAACGACGAAGAAAGTTTGCCTTCCCTTGCAAACTTTGCAACTGGTGAAGTGTAGAAGGAGGAGGGAGATTAAGGATTGCCTCAACCTTTAAAGGATCCACCTGGATCCCTTGATGCGAAACGATAAAACCTAGAAGACGGTTGGATTCCACACAAAAAATGCACTTATGAGGATTCAAACGTATACGGTAGAATCGACAGCGAACAAAAATGGCTCGAAGGTGGGTTGGGTGATCGACTCGGTGCATTGAATGAGCGGGTAAATCGTCCCAATATGGTTGAACGATGTGCTTGATATTATGGAAAGCATAAGACATTGCGCGTTGAAAAGTCGCGCCGACGTTCTTGAGACTAAAAGGAAGTTTTCGATAGGCAAAAGTACCCCAAGGACAAATAAAAGCAGTCTTATGTTGATCCTCGGGAAGAATGTTGATTTGATTATAGCCGAAGAAACCATCCATGAGAGAGAATATTTCACTTCCGACGCAGTCAACGACAATCTGATCGACGAAAGGGGTAGGAAAGTTATCTTTTGGACAAGCTTTGTTGATATCCCTATAATCAACACATACATGAATCATACCTTGTTTCTTATCAATTGGGACAAGATTGGAAACCCAGTCTGTGAGAGCCACCAGATAAATAAAGATGGCTTTCAGAAGTTTCTCGACTTCGAGCTTTATAGCAGCCGCCTTACGTGGGTGAATTGGACGAAGGTGTTGCCGGACGGGTTTAGCATCGGGGTATGTCTTTATCTCATGTATCACAATCGCATGATCGATACCTGGCATTTCTTCGTAGCTCCAGGCGAAGATGTCACAAAATTCTTTGAAAAGGGATGTATCGGTGACTATTTCATCAGGGGAACACGAAGCTCCAATATGGACATTTTCGACGATTCCAAGCTTGATGGATATGTCAAGGGGAATAGTGGGCGAGATATTTCTTAAGTTCCCTTTAGAAAACACATTGTGTGCAGACTTGGGAATGATGGAAATGACGACAATGGTCGACGGAGTCGAAATCCGTTGGTAGTTCTCAAGAGTATGTTGCTCCAGAAAAAGGATGGAACGATGATGTCCATTGTCCCAAGGGGTGTCCTCCATGACGGACATGATCATCTTGTCAGTTGGAAAAATAACATGAAAAGGATCGGGAGACAACTCATCAAGAGAGGGGATAGGAGGTGTTGCCGATTGAATGGCTTGATAGGCGGACTCAACCGGACTTAACGGCATGGCTTCGCCGAAATGAAGATGATCTCCAGGGTCAGGTACTATCCAGGGGTCGTGAGACGCAGGAAGTTCGTGAGGCAAAGTGGAGATCATATTGATGGAAGAAACAGACGAGCGTGGAACATCGGGCGGTGGAATGGGTAAAGTACCCATTAACGAAGAGTCCTTTAAAATGCCTACACCGTCGTTCTCATAACCTGGTGGAGTTTTAGCGATAAACGAGACATTGCCAGTACAGGTATTGGAATTAAAGAAGGCGAGTTGGTCGACGGTAACAACCTTTCCTTGATGAGGGAAACGTACGACATGGAAAAGGGTCGACACAACGGCGCACATGGAATCGATCTAGCTGCGTCCAAGAAGAAGATTATAATCAAGGGGAGCGTCAAAGACTTCCACTTCGACTTGGACCGTCTTACCTTCTAACGTGATGGGAAATGAAGGAAGAACACCGTAGGGATTAAAATCGGAGCCATTGAAGGCTTTAAGAGTGTTCTAGGATTCATTCAAAGAAGGAGAGCCAATGGCTTTCCAACAAGCAAGAGACATAACATATGTCGAGGCACCCTCATCGATAACGGTTCGGCAAATGTTTTTGTCGGAGACAACCACTTGGATCTGGAACGTGAGTTGAGGGGGTAACCTTGGAATGTGATATTCCAAGTCAAAGACTATTAAATTCGTATCCGTCGAGTCAATTCCACCAATAGCTTTCAACAGTGCCTTCCATTGTGCGGGACAAGTTTGAAGGACTTCAAGGGCTGACATCACAGAAGGTGCTTGGGCCAGATATTCAACAATGTTGTAGTTCTAGGCTGCACGAGCATGAGGATTGAAAGATGATTTCTGAATGACGCCCTTTGGGGGGGGCCGTAAAACTGTGTCGAGGCTCGGTCGTTCGAGATGAAGAGGACCATTGGTAGGTGGAGTTGCGGGTGAAGGTTGTGTCGAAGAAGGCGGTAGATCATCAAACTTCTCCTTAGAGGGAGAATAATCTTTGTCTCGAGTAGTGAGTGCAACGTTGCTCTACTTAGAATCGCCAGTACACATCAAAACATATGATGTAGTAGAAGAGGAGGGTTGGTCATGAATAACCAACTGGGCCTGTTGTTGAGATGGGAAGGGTTGGGACAAAACAACCAATGCAGGTGGTTTTGGAGCTCCTTAAAGGAACTTAGTGACCTCGGCACGTCGTGGACAATCCTTCGTGTAGTGATCATCACCACAGATAAGACAAGGGTATCATGGTTTGCGCTTATCCCGATCGTCAACAGGGGTAGTTTTGGTTTGCTCTACTTGAGAATTATTTTTTCCCTCCTTATTCTTACCTCTCCCCTTTTTAGATTTGTTTTTACCGGCAGGGGTAGATTGAACTGCATTTACCTCTGAAGTCTTGTCAGTGGGAGGGGCAGAGACAAAGCATTTTGAACATTAGAAGAAGCAGATTTGGGGTTTGTGCTTGAGGCGGAATGTGGTTGGGCCTGGGAAGATCCAATCACATCGTTAGCTTCATGCGAGGCAGCTAGAGTAGTTGAAGTGCTGGAAGTATTAGGATGAGGTAAGTCAGGTAGTAAATCGTAAAGGGTTCCCGTTTGTGAGTAAACGAGGTCAAGATATTGAGCACGACTTATAGCCTGCTCTTCCGTGACTACGCCACCCATGGAAATGTCCTTACCGATGTCGTTCACAAATGATTTTGTGAACCATTCTGCCAGCAACTGATCGGGGAGCTCAATTTTAATGAGACGTCGTCTCCTTCTCCACTCATGGATGTGATCAGATATATGAATGCCTTTTTTCTGTTTGAAGGAAGTCAAAATCTCGGTCCCCGTTTCATAACGGATCGGTAACTGGTAATGCGTAAGAAAATCCATAGCTAGGGTGTTGAAGTCAGAGAAGAAACCTCGTGGAAAATCGATATACCACTTCGCAGCAGAACTGGTAAGGGTTCATTGAAAAAGACGTAAATGAATAGAGTCATCCATCAACGAGTTGGATGAACACCATAGGTGAAAAGTCATAACGGGATTGTTTGGGTCCTCTCCCGCTTTGCCGTCGAATTTAGGAATGTCCGATGGAAGCTTGGTTGGTATAACAGGCCATTGGGGAGAGTGACAAATAGGATCATTTAAAATCCTTGACAAATCCGAAAGATCCAAAGTGGCGAGAAAGGGTAACTGTCGATTCACTTGCAGATATTGGTGGCTTTAGGGAGGAAGCCTCGCTGGAAAACCAGTAGGACCATAAGCAGTCTGCATATAATGTGAAGACCTAGGCATATTCGGTTGTGGTTGGAGAGGATAATAGCTCATAGGATTATACCCTGGAACAGGGGCTTGAGTTTGAACATTTTCCCCCCAAATGGGATTGAACGAACTTGGATATGGTTGGCCCATGTTAGGGGTTGTTATGAACGCAGCTGGAAACTGCTGCCCCCCAGTCGATTGAGGAGGATTTTGTATCAACTGATTCCAATACTGGGCCAAGGACGGAGGTATGTTTTGCCCATAAGGTGGGTTCGGTCCTCCCATTGAAGGTGGTGTTCCAATTGGGGGCAAAGTGCCAATTGGTATTTGCCCACTAAGAGGGGGTTGTGTCATGCAACCTTGGTGAAATTGTCCACCAATCAGAAACTGATAATTTGGAGTGAATGACGGAATAGTTCCACTAGGATTAGGATTTCCAGTAGAAGACGAAGAAGGTCCTCCAAAAGGAAATTGAGGGAGTGTTGGAACAAAACCAGGAAGAAAGTGCCCAGAAGAAGAAGGACCACTAGGAGAGCCAGATGGAGTTTGCATAGGAGTACTAATGGAAGCATTCAACGCACGGTATCCAGGTGGTAGTGTCAGAGCGACATTGGGTGTTCGTAGTGTATTGATGGGAGCAAGACAAACCATAGTAAACCCTATTGGAACACTCGAAGTAGCTGTGAGATGGGCCATTTCGGCAGGGACGGTAAAGCGATAAGAGGTAGTCACCGGTACTGTGTCTGTACTAGAGATTTCAGAAATCACAGGTGGGTTGATTTCAGAAATCACAGGTGAACCTGGACCAAAAAGGTCCCGTCGAAAAACGCCCGTAGACCGAAAAGGATCTTGGTCCCCAAGTCCAGATGGAGATCTAGAATACACAAAAATTAAGTCTCCGGAAGAGTTTGCTCGCATAAAACGTCTCTCAGAATCGGGGTGAAGTCGAAAGTCCTCTCGAGTATTTGTAATTCGAAAATGTTCTAGAGAGTCAGTTCGTTCCACTTGTGGTGTGGTGACGACTGTGACTTCACTTTGTCGAGGAGAGCCCTCAGGTGTACTTGTAGGCAAGGGTTGAGAACCGTCCAGATGCTCTGGAGATAAACCCTGTATTCTATGTGAACGACATGGAGGAGCTATTGTAAATGAGTGACAAACTTCACGAAGAAAATCCTATGGTCAACTTCGAGAAACAACCAACACGCGCTAGTAAACAAAATCTAGGAAGAAACACCAAGCAAAAAAGACCTTCTAATTTCGAAGCCACTAGTTGGTGATGAAATCCAACGTCGCAACAACGAGACGAGAAGGGGCTAGGCTAGGGTGGAAAATTTACGCTGATGACATGCTGAACAGACTTACACCCTGGTGCAAGATCCCACACATAATAGTGGGTATACCCTCCAAGGAGCCTGAGTGAGTTTGGTCAACGTCAATTCCAGGTACCATGAAGACTTTCCCCTTCATAGCCACCTCGGGTAAGAACCTAGAAAGATAGGCCACTAAGGTCACCACCAACAACAATAAAGCCTGGGGGGACAGTCGACAGTCTGATCCACACGCAAGGGCAGGGTATCTAGCCCGAAATCAACTCAAAAGGCTTCCACTCATCATTACGGGTATACCTCCGAGTGATCCCCATAATACGTTCAATCTCTACACTGATACCAACAAAGCAAGGTGAGTAACTTTGCCAATATCAATGCGACCTCGTGCTTGACCCTTGTGTGAGAAGGGCTTCTTAGGACAAGATGTTGCAAATGGAATTTAACACTCCCTAACACAAGATGCTATTGTGTGTTTTGGGATTTTAGAGAGTGTATCTCTCTTCCTACTCCAAAGCGCTAGCCTAGATAAATGTTGGTGTAATAGAACCCTAGAAAAGAGTTACTAGTTAAATTTTATGATTGCGCAGTGTTATTAAGAGTTGTTGTTTACTCAAAGGAATCGGAGATGAAACTTATGTTGTATGACTCTGACCCAACAATGCATGAATGAGAATGAAATATAGCAATTTTCGTTCAATGAATCCTATGTATGGGAGGGAAAGAGAAATTTTTCCAGATCAATCTCGAACTATAATGAAAAATTTCCTTTAAAATGCAAATGCAACAAATCACGCATCAATAACAATTCTCTATCGCTTCTTTTTCAATAATTTCAACAATTTGATTTTCAATGTTTTCGAAGATGAAAAAGATTTTTTGAAAGAAAAACTTTGTTCACTTTTCAAAAAGGACCCACACCATGATAGTGAGAGTACAGAAAATAGAAAACCAATGAACAAGCAATGACAAAAACCCAATCCACTCTTTCAATGAAAACAAAAATAAAAAGCAAACCAATATAGTCTTTTCAAGTGCATAAAAAATGATATTTCAAACAATAAGCAAATGATAAAGACCAAGAAAACTCAACTTTCGACCGATCACCGATTCTTAACTAATCAAACACACTCAAATTCTGAAATCAAAGAGTATGGTTTTGCCAAGAAAAGTCAAGAAATGAAAGTCAAGCCAAAAGTGACAAGAAGAGCCTTTGAAATCCTAAGACTGTTCATGCACAAAAATGAAGACAAGAAAGACACCAATCAATGGTCCAAGAAACTCTTATCAGGCACCTAGACTAATCTGGGCAGTTGAAGATTCCAAAACTCAAATGCAAAATTTTGAAAAAATGAGTTCGCAGGCTGGCAATACTACACAGTGTGAGAATTAGTGATTCTCACAGGTGGCCCTTGAGCAAAGTGCGAGAACCTCACACTGAAACTAAAGGCAGAGTGCGAACTCGATAGATTCTCGCAGGCTATAGTGAAGTGCAGTGTGAGAACCTCTGAAACTAGTCAATTTTTTGGAAAATGAAAGAAAATTTGAAAAGGCCTCTGGACCCAGAGGGTCTATGAGGATATCCTGAAGACTCAGAGATTGACAAGAAAGGAGAAAAGTTAAACAAGAGAAAATGGCCACAGAAAAACACCAAAATCCACAAAGAAAATGGGATGATCCCTAGCAGAGTCGCCAATTTTTTTATAGGATTAATCGGTAGGTGTAGACACTAACAGATCTCCCTAGATCCACCTAGATCTAGAAAAAAACAGGACAGGACATGACTCTTTCCCTAAGTTTTGACCATTGAATTAACTAGGAGGAAGGAACAAATACCATACCTTATTATCGCTTCCTAGGGTCTTTGTTTCTCCCGCTTCACTCCAATTCTCTTGTGAAGTCCAAACCAAGACAACACAAACCAACCAAAGTGAAGATAGCTCAATATATTCAATTGTCAACATATGTGTATGATAAAGGAATTACACAATAAAGTGGAAATAGCTTTATGGGAAAGGGACATGCCATTGTATCATATTAATTGAAAGTAAAGATTACAACTTGATAGCCTTGATGTCGCAAGCTCCCTTTCAATGGCTCTTGGCTCCAACACACACACACTTTCTCAATCCTTGCATGAAGAAGATCAAATCCTCTTGATAGACTTGCTAGAGTCTCCAAGCTGTTGTTCAAGCTAAGTCCTTCACACAATTCTTTCACCAATTCTCCAATGAATCTTGCTTAACCTTTTCCATGAGAATTCCCTCAATATATAGGAGAGAATGAGATAGTTACTTGGATAAGAATGATCCCAAAATATCAGGGAATCAAGTACAAGGATAACCATTTGAATGCCAACCCATCCTTCTAGAAGATTCCCTTCTAGAAACATCGAGAATTCATCTTTTTCCATGCTTTAGGAAGAGTTCTCACCCTGGCTATTCAACATAGTGTGAGAAGTTCGCACCTTGGCTTAAGGCAGCCTATGAGAATCAGGCATTCTCGCACCCAAATATATTAGTAGCCTGCGAACCTTCTTCAAAAAATGAGTTTTCTAGGAAGAGATGAAAGTAACTTTTCTCAGGAGAAAGTTATTATGAAGAGACTGAGTACACCATCATGATGACCAAAATCATGGGTAACACCATGGGTGGTGCAGATGTTGTACTAAGAATCCAATGGTTACAATCATTAGGAACAGTGGCTTTTAATTTTCAAGAACTTCTCATGAAGTTTTCATTGGAAGGAAAACAAATTGAGTTAAGCGGTATCACAAGGAAACCCGGTAAGGTGATAAGCTCTAATGGGATGACAAAATTATTGACAAAGGGGCATCAAGGCATTATTGCACAATTATGCTCATTGGATTTTCAAACGTGTAAGCCATCTATTCCTCAAGATCTCCAAAGGATCATTGATTAGCATTCCAAAGTATTTGAAGATATTCCCAAAGGTCTTCCACCCACTCAAAATCATGATCATGAAACTCACCTAATTCCTGGGAGTGTTCCTCCTAACATCAAGCCATACATATACCCTTATGCCCAGAAGAGTGAAATTGAGCGCATGGTTGAAGAAATGTTAGAGGCTGACATTATTAGACCTAGCCAAAGTTCTTACTCTGCACCAATGGTAATGGTATTCAAGAAAGATAGCTCATGGCGTATGTGTCCAG
>ML792806.1:231654-273223 GCA_009831015.1 Picea engelmannii
AAAAAAAAAAAAAAACCAGGATGAGGAAGGATTTGTTTGATCGAATTATAAAGGAAAAGGAAATAGAATACAAAGAAAACCCCACACAAATAGTAACCCAGAAATAAAAAATAGCTTTGAAGGTCTTGGGAACCAAAACTGGGTTGGAGATACGGTATAGGGAAGGAAAGGGGAAAGAGAGCCCAAAGAGAAGGAGACCAATAAAAAAATGGAGAGGCAAAATCCTCAGGAAACCTTTGGCAACGACAAAGTTTCAACTGGAGAAAGAAACAAAGACACAAATACCCCAATGCAGGAGGGGGATGGAGACTCTGAAATAACACCGAGAGAGGTTGGAACCGAGGATCCGGATCTTGGAGACATCATAGAAAGGGAATGGATAGACCTCCAGAATATTTTAGAGCAATGGAAAAAACAAGGTATGGACAACATACCTTCAGAAAAACTAGATCGCATTTAGTATCTCTTCCTAATGAGGGAGGAAGAAAAAACAAGAGGAATAAAATGCATGCATGGAGAAATAGGGACCCTGGGTATCAAGGCGAGAGACACTCAACAACAACACTCACCAAAGAAAGAAAAAATGAAGAAGGGGAGAAAATATAACAGTGTGGCCTAGGAGCGATTCTGATTAACTCTGGTAAGATCAAAAAGTTGTTCCCTACATCCCCCCCAAATGTTTAAAATGAAGGTTATCACTTGGAATATAAGATACCTAAACAACCCCAGGAAACAGAGAATTCTAAAAAATAAACTAAAAATGGAAAAACTAGATATATGTTTTATTCAGGAAACCAAATGTACAACAAAAAAGATGGCACAAATAAGTAAAAAAAAATTGGAATATCTACAATGTGTTGGATATTGATAGTCAAAATGTTGTTGGAGGCATCCTCACCCTTTGGAACCCACAAAAGGTGGAGCTAATCTCGACATAAGATACAAAGCATTATCTATCAGTAATCATGCAAGTTATAGGGAATCCAGAGAAGGTCATGTGCACTAATCTTTATGGCCCTCAACTACTGGAAGATTAAAAAAAATGATTTTAGACCTAGAAAACCTAAGCGATATAAATAGGTGTTATCGGACTAATTGGTAAGTGTGGAAACAAACATATCTCCCTAACGTCCATGGGAAATTAGAACAAAACAAGACGGAATACACACTTCACCTTAAACTTCATGGTCATATAAACTAGTTTAGAGAGGTACAAGTGGCATACCTTTTAAACGACACTTGATCCTTGCTAGTGTCATCCTTGTAGTTCCTTCTTTGAGTTTGGAAGACAGTGAACATTTTTTAAGAAGCACAAAACAACAAAGAGAGAGAGAGAGAACAAAGATATATATATATATATATATATATATATATATATATATATATATATATATATATATATATATATATTCCAATGAATTCTATGTATAAGATCAAGGAGTTATACAATAAAAGTTAAAACACTTTTATAGGGAAGCAATGTATTGTTGCATTATATTAAATGGAAAGTGGAGAATACAACCCATGCCTTGATGTTTCAAGGTCCCCTTTCAATGGCTCTTTGTTCCAACACACACACCTTTTCTCAAATTCCTTGGATGAAGAAGATCCATAATCTGACTTAGAGAACTAAAGCAAATCTCTCAAGCATAATATGTAATAGAACTCTTCATGCAAACCTTTGCCTATTCAACCTTAGATTTTTCCATGATAGATCCCTCTTTATATAGTGTGAAAGAGAGATGGATGAGGAGATTAGGATGATCCCACTAAATCAGATAAGTGAGTAAGATCCAAACCAATCGGAGGCCACCTCATCTTCTAGAAGATTCCCTTCTAGAACATTCGTGAATTTTGACTTTTCCTTTGCTTAAGAATCGTCGCACCCTATGCACAAGCAGCATGCGATGATGTCGCAATCCAGTTTTAGTGCAGAGTTTGATGATCAGGCATCGTCTCACCCCATGCATACAGCAAGGTGTGATGACCTTCCTTGTTATAGTTTTTGAAAGAGGAAAAGAAAACCACTTTTCTCATGGAGAAAGTATCTTTTAATATTTTCAGGGAACATGAGCACATGTTGTCAGTTGATCACTGAGGTGACCAAAATAATGTGTAACATAATTCCCCCCAAAGTACGAAGCTGAAACTTGTGACAACTGAAATACTTTGTAGAATGTGTGTGTCGAAAACAACGTTCACATCTATCGGGAACATGCAAACAACCAAGCATCTGCATAATAATATACCATCTTATGAGGTAATAATTCCCATGCTCAACTCTAATCGTAAGTGTCAAGTGAGTCATGGCCACTAAATATACACTCAAGATCCATGTCATCATGATTCAGCATAGACACCAGGAATACACTATGGATCTATGCTTTAAAAGAAATCAAATTCAGACATATCCACGAGACATACATAGTGGATCTATGTGTCAGTACAAACTTATGAATACTCTGTCACAACCTAGACCAAGATGATGAGATCTGGGGTATTTATTTCCATCATCCCTAAGTACGAATCTAGCCATGTGATTACAGGTGTCGAAGTCGAACATGGTAGAAACCAATTGATTACCAGTCATTAATGAAAACCACTAACAAGTGTGATTGAAATCACCATTGATATCAATGACTCATAAGGTACCCTAGTACAATCCAACGAATGTGAATAAATGAGTTGAATTCGAACATTTGATGGAATCTTCCAATCATGGGTCAATAATGTGAACCCAATGTTAAAAGTGAATAAACCTGACATTGAGGCATACAGGCTCTAAGGTACTAAATGATTTCTAAATCTTGTTCCTGGATAATGAGTCGAAGTCGACAGGAAAAGACTCGTCATAGGAGGGCCTTGATGTATCCCCCACCAATGAAATTAAATATGTAACATGTTTGAAGTAGATCAGAGTATGAAGTGATTTGGAACTGACTTAGGGAAGGCCGACATGCTATAAAATTTATAACTACAGATGGTCGACTCAATAGAAGGATTTTTTAGGTTGGACTTCTCTTGAACATATGAACAACACAACAGTTGTCTTGGAAGCATTGACTCAAAGAGAACCCAATATATGAACATGTGGATGGTTAAACGAGAGACAAATGGATTTCCCAACCTAGATACAATGATGAAGGGGGGTTTCATGTTCAAGAGAGACTATTACTGACACTAACACAAATAAAGAGACACATTTCTTTCCCAATTTTCCCCCACCATTTCTGGTGAGTACCTCTTTATTTTTATGCAAGCTTGAGGAGGATAACATATCCTTGTAAATGTAAGCTCATTCTTCAGACAAGTCCCTCAAAGTATGTTTAACAAACCCTAAGAAGGAGTGGCTCGATCCCGTATGGGTCTTTTGATTTTTGTTTAATTATTCTAAAGAAAGAAAACTCATGGGTTTTTCACTTTTAGAGAGTCTGAAAAACACTTAAAGAGAACTCCATATGGTCATTTTTCGTAAATTATTCTGACGAGACCAAAAAAGAGATAACCTACTACTCATCAGACAATTTCTTCAAATACTTTTATGAGCGTGAAAAGAACAAGGTCGCTCGGCCATCTTTTCATGTTTAGGGAGCTTGAAAAGAGCTTAAAGGATACTCCACAGGTTTCATTTTTCGTATTACCAATGTGAGTTCTAAAAAATGAAAAACGACTACTCGATTACATTCTCATGGTTTTACGAGCATGAGAATTAATTAAGACTCTTTTCGGAGTTTTTCCTGAAAAACCCTAAAAGGATTTGTACATAAGAAAAATATGCAAAAACAAATCAAAAAGGGTGGACCCCTGTTCAAACGTCTTGTCTCTAGAATTTTTTAATCTGCAAAAATTCAACACTTTGCCAAGTTGGTTAGATGTTAGGGCATGGATAAAATATAAAAATAATATATTTTTGCAATAAAAAGTGGTAAAAACAATAAAATAGGCCCAAAACACCATTTTACCATTTCATTTGCAAATTTACCCAAATAGTGCTCCAAAACCCTTTTTCTCCCCAGATTTCAACTGTTGATTGTGGAGCATGTGGTGGATCATTTTTCGAACCGTCTCTGTCAAACATGTAATCTTCTTCTTCTTCATCTTTTCATGGTTTCAAAAAAAAAAATCATTGGTCAAATTTGGATGTTGGGTCGATTTTTTGGGGATACCGACACGTTGAGATCGTCGCAGATCCACTATATTGTGAACTGTGATGATCTTGCATCATCATAGGAGACCCCATAGGCAAGGTGTGACGATGTCTCTCTGCGTGAAAGTGCAGCCCTAAAATGACTGCAACCAAAATTTTGAAAAGATAAACTTAACTAGCAAAACCCACAGGAATGAAATTTTTATGTTTCTAATCTTATTTTAATGTTCCTTGGTGGGCTTTACTTGGTCAATATGCTTGAGTGGCATGAGAAAGAGCACGAGGAAGAGGATTGTTTTTTCAGGAATGACCTGGGCACAGTTATGGATTTAAGACAATGTGGGTTACTCAAGTTTTTTAGGATTCAGGGCATGAGAGCCCAGTTGAGGCTGATTGAGTATTTGGTTCACATGTGGGATGTGAACGAATAGGCCTTTCATGTGGGTATTCATACACTCACAATAAATATAGAGGATATATATTTTATGTCGGGGTTGTCTCGTTGTGGTTCACGAGTATTTCTCACAGGCAGCAGGGGTGGGGGTGAATGTAAGTTTTAAACCTGTGAAGTAAAGCAATGCATATATATTCTTAAGAAATATAGAAATTAATCAATGGCTCATACACAGAATACACAGAGATCTTTACCGGAAACCCTCAACCGGGAAAACCTTTCTTTTTCATTATCTCGAATTTCACCATTTGCCATACAATATATACAATTTTTTTAGGTATTCCATAGATACCAAAACCCTAATCCCTTAATCCGGGATTAATTTACAAATCAGCTAAAAATAGCAAAATCAGCTAAAAATAGCAAAAACCACCCCAAAAAAAAAAATCGGGGCGTTGCCCCCGAACGCTGCGCGTAACCAGGGGGGGGCATACCTGCCCCCCCCTGGGACCCCCCTAGGAAGCACCCGGCGCAACGACAGAGCCCTAGGTGAAGGGATCGTCAGACGCAGTCGTCGTATCTGACGCACCCACACACACACACATGCAAAGAATATAACACATACCCAACAGTGAACCTATGGATTACTATGTTCTGCACCATTGTGTGCCAGGTACTGAAAAACACAGTGGCAAGGTAGCCATCAGAGATGTCTGGTATTTACCATTATGTACCATCCTTTACACTATTACACACATTGCAGGGAATGCAACTCCCCATATCAATTTGCAAAGCCATTTTCAGTATACAATAGAATGCATGGAACCCAGAGTCTTCAACTGGTGTGAGGGTGTCCTGAAAAGCATGAAAAAAAAACTCACAATGTGTCAAAATAGTCGGTTGAAACAATTTGGATACGAGTACATTTTGGTATCCTTCTTTCTGGAGAGAGTTCATGTCCTAGGTCTGCAGGTGGAGTGGGGTATGTCGACTCCACAGGATCCACAGATGAAGAGGTGGGTGGATCTAATGGCTCTACATGGTGGTGTTCCCATCGTCAAGTATGATGATGTTTTCTTCCAATGGCTAAGGAATCAGCTACTCATGGTGGAAGACTATGCATATGTCGGGACAAATTTCTATGGGGATCCAGATCTAGCTCTTCCTGATGGATCCTAGTGGGGGGACATAGGTAAGAAGGAATTTTTTGTTTATATAATATTTTTGATATTT
Organism: Picea engelmannii; assembly: GCA_009831015.1. Lineage (NCBI taxonomy): Eukaryota > Viridiplantae > Streptophyta > Pinopsida > Pinales > Pinaceae > Picea > Picea engelmannii. Next base: position 237,429 of record ML792806.1, read on the forward strand.
TAATTATATAAAATGTTTTTTGTGTTATCGATCCAAGAGTAATCAAGTGCTCTCAAAAATGCAGATGTGGGGCCTTATCATCCTCTAGGATCATCTTCCATCCAGAGGCGAGGAGAGAGAGGTGTTGTAGCAAGGGTAGTTTCCGCAGATCTCGAAGCTATTGAACAAAACTTGGAGGGACTAACCATGAATATCCCTGATGCCACAATGGATGAACTTCCTAGGCCCTATCAATGCCACACAATGGGTGTATCTGCATCTATCGGTCGACTGCTCCGTAAAGTAGCAGGGGCAGTTGCTTGTTACAGTGAACAACATCCTTGATTCTTTTTGTCTATGAAGCCATGAGCTTCACTTTTGATATTTTGGTCTTCCGACAAACACATTTTGTAACTTTTATCGTTATAAATATAAATTTCCTACCGGATTACTTGTTTTTGTAAAAAGTGTGATTGGATTTATAAATGTCTCAAATTTCTATCTAACACATAATGAGCCAATTCATCTATCATGTATTTAGACATCTAGGAATGTGTTGATATTCAATGTAATCAAAATGTCTTTCCAAGAGGCGAATTCATAAATATACCTGTAACAAAGAAGGACTTCGGATGGAATAAATGTTACTCAATTGTAGTATTACTAACTGTGAATCAATTCATACAATAATATGATGAATGCCTAGTGAAATGGTGTCAGTTAACAACTCGATAATTGCATTGTATTCCATGATATTATTAGTTTCACAACTAAGGAAAACACCATGTAGACTGATCAATTCATCCGTAGGTGCATAGATTTCCCAAGAAGTAGATGCTAAGTTTTGAGTACTACAACTAGCACCATCAGCAAAGTCGATATAGGGTAGCAAAGACACCGACATCTAGAAACCAAGCACATTGCAAGGTAACCAGCTGAAAGGCATAACCAAAAACGAAAAAGAACACAAGAGTATGATACAATAAAAATACACAACACTCATGCAAAAATGGTTTAAGCATAGTAATTCTTCAAGTAAATCCCATTTTTGGGTTCACTCAAAGGAATTCCATCATAATCTACCAGCTCATAAGCCCCTTTCTCCAATACTTTTTTCAAAATATAAGGACCCTGCCACATGGGCTCTAATTTACCAGCCCCTAGTAAGTCACGATCTTCTTTGTAAAGGAGAACTAAATCACCCTCAAAAAATACACGTGGTTTGGCATGCTTGTCATATTGAACTTTGAAATGTTTTTTTTTATTTTCAATGACTAAGGAAGCATCATAATGGGTCTTATCTAACTGCATCAAATACAAAATACATTCCTCTTCAGCTGAGGTGTTAAGGAGAATTTCGACAGCTATTTTCAAAGACTGGATTTCACATTCAATCGGAAAAATTGCTTCAATACCATATACTAATTGGAAAGGTGTGAACCCCGTGGAAGACTTAACGGATGTCTGATAGGCCCATAATTTTGAGAAAATAATCGTGTGCCAACTTGACTTGTGAATTCCTACCATTCGTCGAAGCATAGTAGTGAGAAATTTGTTGATTGCTTCGACCTGGCCATTGGCCTATTGATAATAAGGGGTTGATTTTTCATGTCGAAGACCCAACTTCTCGGTAAGTTCAGACATCATGAAATTGATAAAATGACTACCATGGTCGATGATGATGGCTTGAGGGACACAAAATCTAGTAATGATATGATTGAATATGAATAACGCTACACTTTTCTCGGTATTATCAAATGTAGGCATCGCCTCGGCCCACTTAGTGAAATAATACATAGCTATGATGATGTATCCATGACCCTTGGCTGAGTGAGGGTTACATGTCATGAAGTCAATGCCCCATTTAGCGAATGGATCAACATAAACTATAGGGTGTAAGGGAGAAGGATGAGATTGAATTTTCTTGTTGTAGGTTTGACAAGCGTGGAATTTCTGGATGGAAGTAATGAAATCCTTAAACAATGAAGGCCAAAAATAACCAGATCGTAAGATATTTTGGGCAGTGGAATACCCAGACATATGACCGCCACATGCTCCAGAATGACAATCATTCAAAGTTTTCTCAGCTTCATCATAGGTGAGACATCGTCGAAATATGGAATCAATGTCACAACGGTAAAGAGTATCACCAAGGATAATGTATTGGCAAGCTTGATATCGAATACGACGGTGATCTGTACTAGAAATATCTGGTCATAAAGTTTGGATTTGGAGATAAATGATAATATCTCCATACCATATGTCGTCAGAACTGATCAAAAACAGAGATTCATCAGGTAAGGAATCGTCGGCCACAGTTTTTGTTTCAGTAGAGGGAAGGTCACATATCAATTTGGAAAAAACCAAAGACTTCTTTGACTTGGCATGCTCAAACTCCAAATCAAACTCTTGGAGAATAACTATCCATTTAGAGTATTTCCCCCCCAACAATTGTTGAGAAAGAATGTGTTGCATCGGGTTACAATCGGAAATGACTGTGGTTCTGCGTAATAAGATGTAGTGATGAAAACGTTGAACAGTTTGAACAGCTTCCAAGGCCAGTTTCTCCACATGTAAATATTTAGTTTCGGTGGTCATGAGACTTTGGCTCAAATGGTATATAACATTTGAATCATTTGAATCATCCTCTTGGACTAGAAACATAGCGATGGTAGAGTCTGAAGCAGCTAAGTACAGGAACTAATCTCGACTATAATCAGGTGGAAACAACAGTGGTGTATGGGTTAAGGCGATTTTCAAATCTTCAAAAGCTTTGTTGGTGTCATCCTATACAAAATCATAACCTTTTTTAAGAAGTCGAGTAAATCCTTTTGTTAATTTAGCGTAATTGGGAATGAATCACTGTAAAAAATTTCCCTTCCCTTTCAAACTTTGGAGTTGGCGTAGTGCGGAAGGAGGAGGTAAATTGAGGATAGCCTCAACCTTCAGATGGTCCACTCTAATCCCATGTATAGACATGATAAAACCAAGAAGTCTTCTGGACTCCACACAAAAAACACATTTGTGTGGATTCAATCGTATGCAATAATAACGATAGAGTAAGAAAATGGCCCATATATGTGTCGGGTGATCTTGACAATGCATAGAATGCATTGGTAGATCATCTATATAGGGTTATACAATTTGATTAATGTCATGAAAATCATAATACATAGCATTTTGAAAAGTCACACCAGCATTTTTGAGACAAAAAGGTAGTTTCCAGTATGCGAAGGTTCCCCAAGGGAAAATAAAAGCAGTCTTATGTTGATCCGCAGGTAAAATATTAATTCGATTATAGCTGGAGAAATTGTCCATTAATGAGAAGACTTTACTCCTGGCACAGTCATCAACAATTTGTTCAATGAAAGGGGTTGGATAATTGTCTTTGGGACAATCTTTGTTAATATCCCTATAATCTACACAAACATGGATCGTGCCTTATTTCTTATTAACTGAAACATGATTGGACACCCAATCATTCAAAGACACATGATAGACAAAACCGACCTTCAGAATCTTTTCAACTTTGAGCTTAATAGCAACAAATTTTCATGGGTGTACTGGGAGAAGTCTTTTTCGAATGGTTTTAGCATCCAGGTAAGTCTTAATCTCATGTACAACAATATCAGGATCAATACAAGCCATTTCTTCGTAACTCCAAGAAAAAATGTCACAGAATTCTTGGAAAAGAGATTTGTAAGTATGGACCTCATCAATAGAACATGAGGCACCAACATGAACATTTTCTAGGACTCCTGGTTTAATTGAGATATCAAGAGGGATGAGAGGTGAAATATTACCCAAGTTCCCTTCATACAAAACATTGTGTGTTGGTTCAGCAACAAAGGAAATAATAACAACAGTATACGGTGTCGAAATCTGTTGATAACTCTCTATGGTCTCAGGTTCCAGGAAGAGAATAGAATGATGATGACCATCACCCCATGGAGTATCTTCCATAGACATAATTGTCATGATCATCTCATAGATGGGAAATATCATGTGAAATAGATCAGGAGACGTATCACAGAGAGAATAAGGAGATGGAGTTGTCGATTGAATAGCTTGATAAGTCAATTCTACCAGACTCAAAGGCATTTGGTCGTCGTAACAAAGACAACCACTAGAGATAGGTACTATCCAAGGGTCATAAGACTTAGGGGTTTCACTAACAGTGGTTGATATCATGTTAATCGAAGAGAAAAAAGGAGGAGGAATAGTAGGTGGTGCAATGGGGAATGTACCCATTAACGTTGAATATTTTAAAAGACCCACACCGACATTCTCATAACCGGGAGGTGTTTTCGAAATGAAAGGTACGTTGCTAGTACGTGAATCAGAATTAAAGAAGGCCAGTTGATCGATGGTAATGACTTTCCTTGGTGTGGGAAATGTAACACATGGAAAAGAGTAGAAACAACGGCATGCATGGAATAAATCCATCTACGACCAAGTAGAAGGTTGTAATCAAGAGGTGCATCAAATACCTCAACTTCAACATTAATCGCTTTACCTTATAACGTAATAGACAACGAAGTAAGAACACCATAAGGTTCAAACCTTGTACCATTAAAATCCTTACGAGTATTGTGTTACTTGGTAAGGGCAAGAGATCCAATGGCTTTCCAACAAGTAACGGACATGATACAAGTCGAGGCTCCTTCGTCAATAACAGTTCAACAAATATTCTTGTTTTATACAACAACTTGTATCTGAAATACTAACTGAGGAGGAAGCCTTGGAATATGATCTTCCAAGTCAAAGATTATTAAATTGGTGTCGGTAGGATCAATTCCACCAGTAGCCTTTAACAACGCCTTCCATTGAGTAGGACAAATTTGAAGGACTTCGAGAGTCGACATCGTAGAGGGTGCTTGAGAAAAATCTTCTACAATACTGTAGTTTTGGGAAGCACGTGCGTGAGGATTAAATGAGGACTTTCTAACAATGCCCTTGGGAGGAGGACAAAGAAATGTATCTAGGCCCAGTTGTTCGATATAAAGAGGATCGTTTGGAGGTGAAGTTGGTGGAGGAGTTTGAACCAACGTAGGTGGTGAATCATCAACTTTATCTTTCGAAGGAGAATAATCTTTGGCTCAAGTTGTGACTGCAACTTCATTCTTTTTGGAGTCACCAATACACATAAGTACATAAGACGTGGTAGAGGGAGAAGGTTGGTCATGAATGACCAATTGGGCCTATTGTTGAGAAGGAAATGGTTGTGACAAGACGACGGGTGTAGGAGGTGTCTTGGTCCCTTGCAGGAACTTAGTAACCTCAACACCTCGTGGAAAATCTTCCGTATAATGATCCTCACCATAGATAACGCAAGAGTAATGAGGTTTATGCTTGTCTTTGACATCAGCAGGCTGGGTTTTTGTTTTCTCAGATTGTTGATTATTATTTTTTTCCTCCTTATTCTTACCCTTCCCTTTATTTTGATTTTTATTTTTACCATTAGGTGTAGACTAACTCCAATTAACTTCATAGGTTTTACCGGGAGAAGGAGTTGGAGTAGGAGTATTTTGTACATTAGGAGTAGTATACTTAGGATTGGCATGACTGGCTTGTTTAGACTGAGTCTCAGCATGAAAAGTGCCAATCACTCCATCAACAGCATGTGAAGCTACTGGAGGTGTTGGGTAGGATTCGTAGATGGACGAGGAGAATCAAGGATCAAGTCATATAGTGTGCCCATTTTTTAATAAATGAGATCCAGATATTGAGCATGACTAATCTCCTACTCTTCAGTGATGACACCACCCATGGAAACATCATGGGATATAGGACCAATGAGTGATTTGGTAAACCACTCGGCCAATAGTTTATTAGGAAGGGGAACTTTGATTAACCGTCTTATCCTCCTCCACTAATGAATATGATCGGAAATGTGAGTAGAAGAGCATTGTTTAAATGAACTCAAAATTTTAGCTCATGTATCATATCATATTGGCAATTGGTAATGTGTTAAGAAGGCCATAGATAAGGTATTGAAGTCATTGAATAATCCTCTTGGTAAGTCAATATACCATTTGTTTTCCGAACCCGTAAGAGTTCATTGGAAAAGACGTAATCTTATAGAGTCATCCATCAGGGAGTTGGATGAACACCAAAGATGGAAATTCATGATGTGATTATTCGGGTCTTCTCCTAATCGACCGTCAAACTTAGGAATTTCTGATGGAAACTTGGCAGGTATGATAGGACAATAAGGAGAATGAAAAATAGGATCATTCAAAATCCTAGATAAATCTGGTAAATCCAAAGTAGCAAGAAACGACAATTGTCTATTCACTTGAGGAAACCGGTAGTTTTGAGGAGGTAGTCCCATAGGTATAATAGTAGGACCATCAGTAGTCTGTAGATAGTTAGCAAGTCCTGAAAAATTTGGTGGTGGAGGATTTTGAGTCGAATAGCCAACATGAGTTGGTTTATTAGGTAAGCTTCCTTGGAAAGGATCATTAGACTGGAAATTTTGACCCCAAGTAGGATTCACAGAACATGGATACAGTTTCCTGAGATTACGGGGTACAAAAGAATTAACTTGAGGATTTTTCCCCCCAGACGGTTGTTGAATACATTGGAAAGGAAAATTCCAAGGTTGAGATTGTAATCTAGGGATATTGTCTCCATAAACTGGGTTATGGCCTCCAACTTGAGGTTTCCCCCCAACTTGAGGTTGACCTCTAATAGGAATTTGAAAACCAGAACTGAAAAAATGACTTGTGCCTCCAACTTGATTGGATCTGTTCGCAAATCTTTAACAGACAGCGCATTCTTGTATACTTGTCATTGATGGCAAGTACAACAGTGAAGATGGCATGAGTACAGAAAGTATACAACAGTGAAGATGGCATGAGTAAAGAAAGTATGAAATAGATGGGCATTATGAGAAGACGCTGCAGGGAGGATTTGTAAGGTTTGGTCACAATGGATTCTATATGTTGTAATGCATCATCCGATTCAATTGCCAGGAGATCATGCTGGAGTTTTGGGATGGAATCATGTCTCTGAAGGGGACACGAGTTGTGCCAGATACTCAGAAAGGACTTGTTCGTGTATCTAGGGGAGATGAGGGTTTGTTGCACTTTCAATGGCTTAATCGAACAAGTAATGTGGTAGAAGTTGATCAAATCGGATTACTAGATGAAGTTGTATTTGAAAAGTTCCATGAAAACTCCGAGGGAGTGTACATTTTGAAATTCAAGGAGGATGATCGCAAATTCTGTTTCTGGATGTAGGTTCCCGATGACCGTCAGATCAAGTATTGATTGGGACTGTTGATCTAGACCGTCAACTCCATTTCGGAGTTTCGCAACTCGCGTTTTGGAGAGGAAAGAAATATGATCATTGAAATCGCGATATGTGAAATCGCGATTTAATCGCAATCGTCAGATCTAGGTGTGATCTGGACCGTTGACTCCATTTCGAAGTTTCGTGACTCACGACTTGGAGAGGTAAGAAACAAAACTGTCGAAATCGTGATATGAAAAATCGTGATTTAATCCTAGCCGTCAATTCACGATGTGTTCTAGACCGTTTCTCTGAGCTCCATCTCGGAGCTTCGCCTTTCGTGACTTGGAGTGACAAGAATCTCTACCGCCGAAATCACGATTTAATCCCAGCCGTCAATTCACGATGTGTTCTAGACTGTTGATCTGAGCTCCATCTTGGAGCTTTTCCTATCGCGACTTGGAGTGACAAGAATCTCTACTGCCGAAATCGCGATATGTGAAATCGCAATTCAATCCCAGCTGTCAATTCACGATGTGTTCTAGACCGTTGATCTGAGCTCCATCTCGGAGCTTCGCCTATCAGGACTTGGAGTGACAAGAATCTCTACCACCAAAATAGCGAGATGCGAAATCGTGATTTATTCCCAACCGTCAGATAAAAGTGTGTTCTAGACCATTGATCTAAGATTCATTTCGGAGTTTCGCTTATCGCAACTTGGAGTGACAAGGACCTCCTTCAAAGGAATCACGAGACGCGAATTCACAATGAGATCTGGATCGTAGACTCATCGACATTGTGGACCATTGATCTTAGCTCCATCTCAGGGTTTCAAGGATCACGACTTGGAGAGTCGAGATGCCTCATCTCCAGACTTACGAAAGGTGAATTCGCGAAAAGGACTTTTTTCATAAGCACTTGGTCATGTCCATGGTCTTATAGAGGAAGGAGCTAGCATAGAAAAGCTCTGTATCGGAGCTTTGGAGATTGTGACATGAAGTTTCGAGATACTTGGCCACAGGTATTCCGAAATTTTGAAACCCGATTTAAAGGAAAGATTAATAACCCCATCCAATGGTGCAAATAAGCTTGAATGTGATCGGAGGGCTACTGTGCTCTCTCATAGTTAATTTATCAGTTATGAATATGTTAGCGAAACAGATTCATGATTGTCGATCGGTTGGCATTTTAGTTGCTTGGACGGTTGTTTTTCTTTTGTTGAAGGAGATGTGAAGGTGAAGCGTTGTGGGTGTGTGTATAAAATAAAAAGATACAGACTGTGCATGGGGGTTGTTGTTCTCGATGAAAAATGAATTAAACAATAAGAAAGGGAAAATCACAGAATGCGCATTGTGAGATAAAACTCGGAGAAGAGTAACAGATGATGAAAAGACTTGAAGGAGAGCAGAATGAAAGAACGACTTGAAGCAGAGCAGAATGACAGAACAAGTTGAAGTAGATAAGAATGACAGAACAAGTTGAAGCAAAGAAGAATGACAGAACAAGTTGAAGTAGAGCAGAATGACAGAACAAGTTGAAGCAAAGCAGATTGAAAAAACAAGTTGAAGAAGACCAGATTTACAGAACAGAGAAGAAGTGGTAAGAATTGATTTATCTGTGTAGTTTTTTGTTTATTTATTCATTCATATTCCAGGGTGGTTGGGAGGTGCTAGGGAGGACTGTTGTCCTCAGAGTTTCAAGTGGGAGCTTGAACACAGAGAGTTGTAGCTTCCATCTTGTTGCAGCTAGAGAAACAAGGGTGGCAGGGTGGTGCAAGGGAGAACAAGTGTTCTCTGTTATACAGGTTGGAGCCTGTGTAACTAGAAGTTGGTGCTTCCATCCAGTTGGTGCTGGAACATTAGGGGATTTGGTGCTTCCTTCTAGTGGGTGCTAGAGAAACAAGAGAGTCGGTGCTCTCAAACAAGTTGCATATTGTAAAACACAGGTAGCAGCTTCACATTGAGTTGGTGCTCAATTATAGATGATGTACAGAACTTAAAAGATTGCCTATCATTTCGAAGAAGAAGAGGTTTTCTCCCTTTATGGGTTTCCTCGTGAAAATCTATCTCTGTGTATACCTTATGTGTGACTGATGCTCTTTACTATTACTATCCATATGCTGTATAATGTTGATGATCACTTGAATACAGATTAAGAATGTTTTAATAGACTTAAAATTGTTTAAGCTCAATAACAACTGATTCACCCCCCCCCCTCTTAGTGGTTTTAGTAATTTCAACAATTGGTATCAGAGCGGGTTCCTTTTATTAAAAGGTAGATTTGTAAGCTTAAACATGACAATTCATGAAGGGACTTCAGCCTCTAAGCCCCCTCTATTTGATGGAACATTTTTTTTCCTTCTGGAAGATTAGAATGAGAACATACTTAATGGCCTTGGGTGTTGATGTTTGGGATGTGGTAGATACTGGATATACAAAACCTGTTGTGCTAGCCTCCAAGGACGATAAGTTAGAGTTTAGTTTTAATGCTAAGGGAATGAATGCTATCTTGAATGGACTTGCTGAAGCCGAGTTTGTAAAGGTGATGCATCTTGAAATTGCCAAAGCAATGTGGGATAAACTTATTAGCAGTTATCAAGGAAATGAAAAAGTAAAAGATGCCAAACTTCAAACATACAGATTGAAATTTGAACAACTAAAGATGAATGAAGATGAAACGATTAGCAAGTATTTTTTAAGAGTTGAAGAAATTGTAAATGCCATGAAGGGTCTTGGTGAGAAGTTTGATGAGTCACTCTTAGTTCAGAAGATTTTAAGATCTCTGCCTGATAAATTTAATCCAAAAGTATTTGCAATAGAAGAATTAAATGATCTTAAAACTCTATCCATTGATCAACTTCTAGGGACCTTAACTACATATGAAATGAGAATTAGCAAAGATAAATCCAGTACTAGAGAAGCATCTTTTAAAGCAGACAAGAATATTGATTCAGAATTAGATGATATTGAGGAAAAATTTGTGAGAAGGTTAAAGAAAGGATCAAGAAAATATCAAGGGAAGTTTCCCTTCAAATGATTTAACTATGGTAAGATAGGTCATTTTGAATCTAAGTGTCCCCATCAAAAAAAGGATCAGAACTCTGATGATGAAAAGAAGTACAAATACAAGAAATATAATAAGAAGAAAAGTTTGGTTGCAAATAATGACAATTCCTCAGAAGACACTGATAGTGACTCTTCCTGTGAAGATAAGGCAAATGAATTCATGCTTATGGCCAAAGAGGATTATGATAATAAAAGCATAGGCAGTGATGATAATGATGAAGAAACTGTGGTTGATATGGAAGGAGAATTGATCAATGCACTGGAAGAAATTGGCAGACTCGGAATTAAGAACAGAAAGCAAAAACAATTGTTGATACAGTTCGAGAAAGAAAGTAAAAAACCTGATGAAGACTTTGCTCTGTTGAAAGTGGAATTAGAAGAGGCAAAGAAAATAGAAGACATACTAAAACAACAATTGTCAGAGAAGAAAGTCAGGTGTGAAGCCTTAGAAGAAGAAATAGTAAAAACCAGAAAAGAAATGGAGAATTTTAAAGGATTGTATCACCAAAATCTGCCAAGTATTAAAGCCTCAGAAGGATTAACCTCCATTTTAAATCAGCAAAGAAATTCAAAATTGAAAGATGGATTGGAATATGAAGAAGGATCAAGTAGTGATCATCCAAGTAATACAGAATCTATCAAGTTTGTCAAATCCTCAAACATTGAAAACTGTCACTCTGTAGAAACAAAGAGAGAAAATTAGCCACCAAGAAGGAATGAAAGAAAAAGCACCAGAATCGAATCTGTAGACCAGAAAGATTATCGGCATGAAAGAAATTGACCTCCTCAAAGAAGACAGATTTTTTCAAGGTACAAAGATTTTTTCTATGGTTATTGTTTCTTCTGCTCTAATTTTGGTCACAAAGTTATAAACTGTTCTTTAAGATTTAGATATGAACAATCAAGATATTCAATGAATAACTATCTTCCACAACAAAGATTGAGACAGCCAAGCAACAAACAATCACAGACTATAAATCATGTAATGACTGGGAGAAGGACACAGGTGAAACACAACAATAGTTATGAGCACAACAATCATTATGATCTATTATTCAGTGAACCAGAATGTTACAACTATCATAATTATGGACATAAAGCTGCAGACTGTCGCTTAAGGAAATACAATCCAGACTTGAACCCCACTGCTGAAAATGTCAAGGTTTGGAAGAAGAAAGTAGATGACAAGTGTAGACTAGTATTGTCAGCCCAAAAACAAAAGAATCCATGGTATATTGACAGTGGATGTTCCAAACATATGACTGGAGACAAAAGTAAGTTTCTAACTCTAAGTGAAAACAAATCAGGGAATGTAACTTTTGGAAATGATGCATCAGGAAAAATAAAAGTTAAAGGAATGGTAAGCCTGAGTAATGGCAAAGGAAAATCTCAAGATGTATTGTTTGTATATGGTTTGAAACATAATCTACTAAGTGTCAGTCAAGTTTGTGACAAAGGATGTGAAGTTGTTTTTACTTCTAAAGACTGTAAAATAAAGGCTTTGAGTTTAGGACAACTAATTGCAAAAGGGATAAGGACAGAAAATAATGTATGTGTTAAAAGAAGAAAAAGAAGAATGTCACTTAAGAAAATATGATGAAAGTTGGTTGTGTCATAGGATACTTGGTCACCTAAATTTTGATCACATAATCAAACTCAAAAACATTGGGGCAGTAAAATATCTTCCGAAGATATCAAAGCCATATGACTCTATTTGTAAACCCTGTCAGATAGGAAAGCTTACTTGCACTCAGTTCAAATCTAAGAACTTTCCTTCAATAGAAAAACCACTCCAGTTAGTATGTATGGATCTATGTGGACCATCAAGGAAAGAAGGTACAGAAAAAGAAAATCACTTTATGTTGATTATTGATGACTATTCTAGACTAACTTGGGTTGCCCTTTTGAAAGAAAAATCTAAAGAATTTGAAAAACTCAAAGTGTTTAAGGCTTTGACTGAGAATCAAACAGGAAAAAGATTAAAGACAGTAAGGTCTGATAGAGGAGGAGAGTTTAGTTCAGGGAATTTCAAAGAGTTATGTGATAAACATGGGATCAAAAAAGAGTACATAATTCCAAGGACTCCACAGCAAAATGGAGTTGTTGAGAGGCAGAATAGGTCAGTACAGCAAATGGAAAGATCAATGATGAATGAAAGGAACATACCTCAAACATATTGGGTGGAAGAAATTCATACAGCTGTTCATATCCTTAACAAATCTCATCTCAGGCCACACAGTGAAAAGACTCCCTATGAACTATGGTTTGGAAGACCTGCTTCAATCAAGCATTTTAAAGTTTTTGGGAGTAAATGTTATATCAAGAACAATGATGAAAATATTGGCAAAGATGATGACCAGGATAATGAAGGTATATTTTTGGGTTATGCTACAAATAGTAAAGGGTACAGATGCTACAATAAGAGACTTCATAAACTAGTTGATTCTATAGATATAAAAGTTGATGAAGAAATCCTAGTCGGAAATGTAAGCAGTGTTGAACCAAGAACAAAAGATATAGTTGAAGATGAAGATGAACGGGTCCAAGGATCAGAAAAGGAAGAATCTAAATCAGATGAAGATACAAATACTCAGACTGACACAAATCAGCAGAAAGAAGCAAAATCACCTCTCAGAATTGTTAAAAAGAATCATCCTGGAAATTAGATAATTGGAGATATAAATAAAGGAGTTCAGACAAGAAGGAAATTGATTAAAGATTCAGAACAATCTCAGGTTGCTTTTATATCTATGACTGAACCTAAAAATTTTGATGAAGCCAGCAAGCATGATGATTGGATTAGAGCTATGAATGAAGAACTAGATCAGATTGAGAAGAACAATACTTGGGAGCTTGTCCCTAGACCTGAAGATAAAAATATAATAGGTTCCAAATGGGTATTCAAGAATAAAATGAATGAAAAAGGACAAGCTATTAGAAATAAAGCCAGACTAGTCTGTAAAGGGTATGCACAAGTTGAAGGTCAGGACTTTGATGAAACCTTTGCACCAGTGGCAAGATTGGAAGCTATCAGAATGTTTCTTGCCTATTCATGTCATAAAAACTTTAAAGTTTATCAGATGGATGTTAAGTCAGCATTTCTTAATGGAGATCTAGAGGAAGAAGTATATATGGAGCAACCTGAAGGATTCTCTCTGACAGATAATCCTAATTATGTTTGTAAGCTGAAGAAGGCCTTATATGGACTAAAACAAGCACCACGAGCTTGGTATTATAGACTGGGAAAAAAATTACAAGAAAAAGGGTTCAAGAAAGGTATTGTTGACAGTAACCTTTACATTAAGTCTAAAGGTGATAATTTACTAGTTGTTTTGGTTTATGTAGATGATATTATTTTTGGTTGTACTAATGAATCATCTGTACAGTGGTTTGCTAACTATATGAAAACAGAATTTGAAATGTCCATGATAGGAGAACTTTCATATTTTCTTGGCTTACAAGTAAAACAAAGTTCTGCAGGAATATTTATTTCTCGAGAAAAATATTTGAAAGAGATGTTAAAGAAATTTCAGATGGAAGATTCCTCTCCAGTTAGCACACCTATGGTGGTTGGTTGCAAGCTGAGTAAAGATGATATCTCACCTGATGTTAATCAAAGGACATATCGCTCTATGATAGGAAGTCTTTTGTACATCACAGCATCTCATCCTGATATAATGCAAGTTGTTGGAATGGTAGGTCGTTATTAGTCTGCTCCTAAACAAAGTCATTTGGTAGCCATCAAAAGGATATTTAAATAATTGAAGGGAACAATGATTTATGGTCTGTGGTATCCTAGAAATCATAATTTTCAGTTAACTGCTTATTCAAATGCAGATTGGGCAAACTATGTTGATGAGAGAAAAAGCACCAGTGGAGGAGCATTCTTTCTGGGTGACTCATTAGTTGCATGGCTTAGTAAAAAGAAAGGATCCATTTCATTATCCACTATAGAGGCATAATACATTGTTGTTGCTACTTGCTGAACACAAATTTTATGGATGATACAAACTCTTGCAAATCTGAAGGTTACTTACACTGATCCCATTCCAATTCATTATGATAACACCAGTGGCATTAGTGTCTCCAAGAATCCTGTTCTTCATTCCAAGACTAAGAATATTCCAATAAAGTACCATTTTCTCAGAGAACAAGTAACAAACAAAATTGTTCAACTGCATCATATACCCTCTACAGAATAGATTACAGATATATTTACAAAACCATTAGTAGCAACCCCTTTTGGATATCTTCGTCAAAAGTTGGGGGTTATAATTTCTTGTGTCTAATCTGTTCACCTGGTTAGGGGGAGTACTTATTGAATATCTGGTGTATTTCCAAGATGCTTATAGTTGACAGGGGGAGTATGTTTTGCAACAGATCAGGGCGAGCATGTTTCTTCTTTGACATTGATGTCAAAGGGGGAGAAAAGAGTTTGGGAGGAGAATCCGAATCCATGTGGGTGCTTCAGTTGCCATCAATGCCAAAGGGGGAGAATGTTGGAAAAACTTTAACAGATAGCGCATGCTTGTATACTTTTCATTGATGGAAAGTACAACAGTGAAGATGGCATGAGTACAGAAAGTATACAATAGTGAAGATGGCATGAGTACAGAAAGTATGAAATAGATGGGCATTATGAGAAGATGTTGCAGGGAGGATTTGTAAGGTTTGGTCATAACGGATTCTATATGCTGTAATGCATCATCCGATTCAATTTTCAGGAGATCATGCTGGAGTTTCAGGCTGGAATGATGTCTCTGGAGGGGACACGATTTGTGCCAGATACTCAGAAAGGACTTGTTCATGTAGCTAGGGGAGATGAGGGTTTGTTGCACTTTCAATGGCTTAATCGAACAAGTAATGTGGTAGAAGTTGATGAAATCGTATTACCAGATGAAGCTGTATTTGAAAAGGTCCAGGAAACCTCCGAGCGAGTGTACATTTTGAAATTCAAGGAGGATGATCGCAAATTCTGTTTCTGGATGCAGGTTCTCGATGACCGTCAGATCAAGTATTGATTGGGACTGTTGATCTGGACCGTCGACTCCATTTCAGAGTTTTGTGACTCGTGTTTTGGAGAGGCAAGAAATATGATCATTGAAATCGCAATATGCGAAATCACGATTTAATCGCAGCCGTTAGATCAAGGTGTGATCTGGAACGTCGACTCCATTTTGGAGTTTCACGACTCGCAACTTGGAGAGGTAAGAAACAAAACCGTCGAAATCGCGATATGAGAAATCATGATTTAATCTCAGCCGTCAACTCACGATGTGTTCTAGATCGTTGATCTGAGCTCCATCTCAGAGCTTCTCCTATCGCGACTTGGAGTGACAAGAATCTCTACCACCGAAATCGCGATATGAGAAATCACGATTTAATACCAACTGTCAATTCATGATGTGTTCTAGACCGTTGATCTGAGCTCCATCTCAGAGTTCTCCTATTGCGTCTTGGAGTGACAAGAATATCTACTGCCGAAATCATGATTTAATCCCAGCCGTCAATTCACGATGTGTTCTAGACCGTTGATCTGAGCTCCATCTTGGAGATTCACCTATCGGTACTTGGAGTGACAAGAATATCTACCACCGAAATCGTGAGATGTGAAATCACGATTTATTCCCAACCGTCATATCAAAGTGTGTTCTGGACCATTGATCTAAGCTTCATTTTGGAGTTTCGCTTATCGCAACTTGGAGTGAGAAGGACCTCCTTTGAAGGAATCGTGAGACATGAATTCACGATGAGATATGGACCGTAGACTCATCGAGATCGTGGACCATTGATCTCAGATCCATATCGGGGTTTCGAGGATCGCGACTTGGAGAGTCGAGATGCCTCATCTCTAGACTTACGAAAGGCGAATTCATGAAAAGCACTTTTTGCATAAGCGCTTGGTCATGGCCATGGTCTTATAGAAGAAGGAGCTAGCGCAGAAAATCTTTGTATCGGAGCTTCAGAGATCGTGACATGAAGTGTCAAGATACTTGGCCACAGGTATTCCAAAATGCCGAACCCAATTTAAAGGAAAGATTAATAACCCCATCCAACGATGCAAATAAGCTTGAATGTGATCGGAGGGCTACTGTTCTCTCTCACAGTTAATTTATCAGTTATGAATATGTTAGTGAAATGGATTCATGATTGCCGATCGGTTGGAGTTTCAGTTGCTTGGACGGTTGTTTTTCTTTTGTCGAAGGAGATGAGAAGGTGAACCGTCGTGGGTGTGTGTATAAAAGAAAAAGATACAGACTGTGCGTGGGGGTTGTTGTCCTGGATGAAAAATGAATTAAACAATAAGAAAGGGAAAATCACAGAATGTGTAGAGTGAGACTAGGAATATGCACAGTATGAGATAAAACTCAGAGAAGAGTAACAGATGATGAAAAGACTTGAAGCAGAGCAGAATGAAAGAACGACTTGAAGCAGAGAAAAATGACAGAACAAGTTGAAGCAGAGAAGAATGACAGAACAAGTTGAAGCAAAGCAGAATGACAGAACAATTTGAAGCAGAGCAGAATGACAGAACAAGTTGAAGCAAAGCAGATTGACAGAACAAGTTGAAGAAGACCAGATTTATAGAACAGAGAAGAAGTGGTAAGAATTGATTTATCTGTGTAGTTGTCTGTTTATTTATTCATTCATATTCCAGGGTGGTTGGGAGGTTCTAGGGAGGACTGTTATCCTCAAAGGTTCAAGTGGGAGCTTGAACACATGGAGTTGTAGCTTCCATCTGGTTGCACCTAGAGAAACAAGGGTGGCAGGGTGGTGCAAGGGAGAACAAGTGTTCTCTGTTATACAGGTTGGAGCCTATGTAACTAGAAGTTGGTGCTTCCATCCAGTTGGTGCTGGAACATTAGGGGAGTTGGTGCTTCCTTCTAGTGGATGATAGAGAAACAAGAGAGTTGGTGCTCTCAAACAAGTTGCAGCTTGTAAAATAGAGGTAGCAGCCTCACATTGAGTTGGTGCTCAATTATAGATGATGTACAGAACTTAAAAGACTGCCTATCATTTCAAAGAAGAAGAGGTTTTCTCCCTTTATGGGTTTCCTCATGAAAATTTGTCTCTGTGTATACCTTATGTGTGACTAATGCTCTTTAATTTTACTATCCATATGCTGTATAATGTTGATGATCACTTGAAGAAAGATTAAGAATGTTTTAATAGACTTAAAATTGTTTAAGCTCAATAACAACTGATTCACCCCCCCCTCTCAGTTGTTTTAGTAATTTCAACAGTATCTACTAGGGTCGGTACGATTATATCCTCCAAGTGAAGGTGGAGGAGGAATTTGAGGTCCCCTGGAGATAACCTGGGTAGGTCTAGGAACAAAACTACTAACAGATACCTAGGAGGAACAAAAAGATTAGACCCTCCGGATGGATTCTGGGCCGAATTAGCAATGGAAGTATTCAAAGCATTATACCTAGGAGAAAGTGATGGATTTGATCTAAGTAGAATCGGTGTTCCAATAGGATCTTGAGTGATAACCAAATTTCTGGCAAAAACATGTGTATATTGTGGGAACATGGTAGAGTTAGTGAGCTGGAGAGGAAGAATCGATTGAGAATCAACCAATAATTGGTCTGAAACTGTGACAACATTACTAGTTGTGCCAGTAAAATCATCTAAAGGTAGGTCTAGGAACAAAACTACTAACAGATACCTAGGAGGAACAAAAAGATTAGACCCTCCGGATGGATTCTGGGCCGAATTAGCAATGGAAGTATTCAAAGCATTATACCTAGGAGAAAGTGATGGATTTGATCTAAGTAGAATCGGTGTTCCAATAGGAGCTTGAGTGATAACCGAATTTCTGGAAAAAACATGTGTATATTGTGGGATAATGGTAGAGTTAGTGAGCTGGAGAGGAA
Source organism: Picea engelmannii (assembly GCA_009831015.1). Lineage (NCBI taxonomy): Eukaryota > Viridiplantae > Streptophyta > Pinopsida > Pinales > Pinaceae > Picea > Picea engelmannii. Next base: position 255,589 of record ML792806.1, read on the forward strand.
GAATCGATTGAGAATCAACCAATAATTGGTCTGAAACTGTGACAACATTACTAGTTGTGCCAGTAAAATCATCTAAAGGTATTGTATAAGTAGTGGAATTCACAGGCATATGTGATTCCATAGGTTGATTAGGACTCATTCCTAGTTTATCAAAAATATCGTGTCCCGAAGAGGTGCTCTAAAAATAACGGACAAGGATGGACTAGGATTAAAAATTCCAGTAGTATGAACTGGAATTCTAAATGACTCACCTTGAAAAAGTGGATCATCTACACCAGACTCTACGTGAGGCCCAGTAGGTATTCCAATATATTCTTCAGTAACAACGTCTCCCGATGAATTTATTCGAAGAAAATATGGATCTTGTACAACACTCAATAACAACTTTACAGGAAGTATTGATTCCTCCAAAGGAGTAGAACTTCTAATCTTAGATCCTATGTCGTTATTGATTACTCCTTCAGGAAAACCCTCTGGTGAGTTAGGAAGCAAAGGAACGTAATCTTCCAGATCTTTCGGAGGTAACCCTTGCATCCTATGTGAATAGTGAGGGCCGATGTTGGCCACACCAAATATAGAATGAAATAAATTTATGGCCAACTAGAGAAACAAACAACACTCACTAATAAAATCTAGAAATCAAACACGCAAACAAAGCCTTCTTATCTTGAAGTCACTAGTTGGTGATGAAATCCAATGTCATGAAATCAAGACAAGAAGGGGCTGGGATAAAGCGGGTGGAAAATTTATGTTGATGACCTACTTAACGGACTTACACCCTGGTGCAAGCTCCCACACATAATCATGGATATACCCTTCAAGGAGCCCGAGTGAGTTTTCCAACATCGATTCTAGGTACCGTGAAGACTTGCCCCTCCACAATCACCTTATGTAAATACTTTAAAGAGATAGGCCACTAAGGTTACCAATTACAACAATGATTCCTGGGGAAACAGTCCACAGTCTGATCCACGCGCAAAGGCAAGGTATCTAAGCCCGAAATCAACTCGAGAAGGTCCCCATAGGATTTTCTTCTCAAGTATAATATGCACAATCTCTACACTAAGACCAAAAAATCATGGTGAGTAACTATGTCAGTCCTAATGCGACCTCATGATTGACCCTTATGTTAGAAGGGCTTCCTAGGACAAAATGTAGCAAGTGGATTTGAACTCTCCCTATCACAAGATACTATTGTGTGTTTTGATGCTTTGGAGAGTGTTCCTTACAACCTATTCCAAAGAACTATCCTAGTTAATGTTGGTGTAGAGAAGTTCTAGAAAACAAAAGTTGCTAATTAATTTTAAAATTGTGTTGTATTTTAAAGGTTGTTGCTTACTCAAAAGGGAAACGGAAATGAAATCGATGATGTATTTGACCTTGACCCAATAAAATTCAAGAAGAGATTATATGCAATCTTTTAATTCGATGAACTCTAATTACAATAGGGATAAGGTGTCTCTTTTTGGAATAAAAAATCTATGAAACATAATTTCTCAATTTTGAATGAAAAGGATTCCAAATAATAAAAAATTATTAAATTTTCCATTTTTTCTCTTTTACAAATATTTGAATGTAACAATTTTCTTGTAAAGACTAAAAAATGACTTCAGTTCTTTCTTTCTCAAAATAGATCAGAGATGTAATGAAGAAAATAAATCATAGTCCAAGAAAACTAGCACAGTCCCAACATTATTCCCAAATCAAAGTCGCAATGTAGACAAAACATGAAACGATAAGAAAACCTTTTTTCAAATACAAACAAAAATGTCTCTCAATCAATTAACAATCCAAAAAATAAAAACAATCCAAAACTCCAAATAAATCAAAAACTCCTTGTCAAACAAGCACTCGGGACCAGGATCTCCAGATTATATCCTTGTGACAAGAAACCAAAAGAAAAACTTTCAAATTCCACAAAGAAGACTTTCAATTTACGAAAACCAATCAAATGCTGGCTTCAAAGTTATAAATAAATCATTCACTAGTATCAGAAGTGCATCCCATGCAATAAAGTAAAACTGGGTAGAGAAAAGGAAAATGGCTATCACCCAACAATTCCTACAGGAATCGTTGCAGGTTGTAAAGGAGTACAGTGCAAGGATCTAGGATCATCGTAGATTGTAAATAAGGCACAATGCGACATCATCACACTAGTCTTCACCAGTAGAGGGAAACAACAAAGGATCGTCGTAGGATATCTATAGGGTACAGTGCGACGATCTCTGAAAATAAGGAAAAATGGGAAGAAAGACAAAATTTCTCACTGAACTTTCAGGCCCAGGGAGTCAAGATGGATCACCCATAGACTCAGAGAATGAAATTAACCAAAATAATTTAGGCTAAACGCAAATAAGAAGCAAAAAAACAAAAAAAGGTGTATCCCTAGTATGGTCACCAATTTTGTTATCGGAATAATCGGTAAGTGAAGACACAAATAGATCTCCCTAACTTCCACAGGAAATTACAACAAAACAAGACAGAATACACACTTCACCATAAACTTCATGGTCATATAAACTAGTTTAGAGAGGTACAAGTGACATACCTTTTAAACGACGCTTGATCCTTGCTAGTGTCAACCTTGTAGTTCCTTATTTGATTTTTTGAGATGGTGAACCTATTTTAAGAAGCACAAACCAACAAAGAGACAGAGAACAAAGATATATATATATATTCCAATGAATTCTATGTATAAGATCAAGGAGTTATACAATAAAAGTTAAAACACTTTTATAGGGAAGAAATGTATTTTTGAATTATATTAAATGGAAAGTGGAGAATAAAACCCATGCCTTGATGTTGCAAGGTCCCCTTTCAATGGTTCTTTTCTCCAACACACACACCTTTTCTCCAATGCCTTGGATGAAGAAGATCCACAGTCTGACTTAGAGAACTAAAGCAAAGCTCTCAAGCATAATCTATAGTAGAATTATTCATGGACACCTTAGCCTTTTCCATGAGACATCACTCTTTATATAGTGCGAAAGAGGTATGTATGAGGATATTAGGATGATCCCACTAAATTAGAGAAGCGAGTAAGATCCAAACCGATTGGAGGCCACCTCATCTTCTATAAGATTCCCTTCTAGAACATTCATAAATTTTGACTTTTCCTTTTCTTAAGCATCATTGCACCTTATGCACAAGAAGCATGCAACGACGTTGCAGTCTAATTTTAGTGTAGAGTGAGATGATTAGGCATCGTCGCACCCCATGCATATAGCAGGGTGTGATGACTTCCTTGTTATACTTTTTTAAAGAGGAAAATAAAACCACTTTTCTCATGGAGAAAGTCTCTTTTAATATTTTCAGGGAACATGAGCAGATGTTGTCAGTTGATCACTGAGGTGACCAAAATAATGTGTAAAAATAGGAACCCTCATTGGATTTTAGCAGGTGATTTCAATATAATAGCCACTTTGAATGAGAATAAAGGGGGTATTAGAAGACTAGACAGAGATGCAGAGGTCTTCTCATCCTTCATTGAAAAAATAAAGTTGGTTGATATCAGAACTAGTAATGGACACTTCACCCCCAACAAGAAAATAACTCTACACCACCAAATAGCCTCGATATTAGACAAGTTTTTAATCTCAGAATAAATAATCATGCAAGGTATAATAATGGAAGGAAGAATTCTCCCATGGGGGGGCTTGGATCACTGGCTAGTTCCATTGGAGGCAAAATTTCAGGTAACCCCAAAAAATAGGTTGTTTTGGTTCAAGAGTTTCTGGATTGAGCACCCAACCTTCAAGGAGAACATCAATATTTGGTGGAAATAAAACATCCAAGAAGAGGGGACAAAAATGTTTAGACTTCAAACAATACTAAAAAACATAAAGGAAAAACTAAAGCAATGGAATAACGAAGTCTTCGGGAATATTTACCAAGATAAAAAAGTTATAGAAGATAAAATGGGTTGGCTCCAGGAACAATGTATCCAAGAAGGCTACAATGAGGAGAGGAAAAAAGAGGAGAACCAATTGATTCAGCAGTGGGAGGCAATATGTAAACAAGAGGAGATCCTGTGGAGACAGGAGTCCAGAGTGCAGCAGTTAAAGGAAGGGGAGAAAGATACAAAGTTCTTCCACAAGTCGACTATAGCGAGAAGAAATCATAATAAAATAATGAATATCCACGACCAAGAAGGGATAGAGAGAGAATCCCACCAAGACATTGAAAATTCTCTAATTAACCATTTTCTGAATATAGCTAGAGAACCCAACCTGGACCGAACTGAAGAAATACATAGAATCTTAAGGCATATCTCTAGAGTGGTTACAGAGGAGCATAACTTAAATCTAATAAAACCTATTTCTCCATAAGAAGTTGACCAAGTGATCCAAGAGATGCCAAATGGAAAATCCCCAGGTCCAGATGGTTTCACTCTGGACTTCTTCAAAGCTTTTTTGGATGTGGTTAAATACGATATTTATGGCTTAGTGGAAGACTCAAGACACTCGGCCTCAATCCTAAAATCTCTGAAATCCACTCTGATCAACTTGATACCCAAAGAATATGAGGTGAGGACTCCAGACAAGTTCAGACTGATATCCCTTTGCAATGTGGTGTACAAGATAATATCTAAAGTTATAGCTAATAGACTGAAGCCCCTACTCCCCATTCTGATTTCAAAGGAATAGCCAGATTTTGTGGAAGGAAGGCAAACAATGGATAACGTCATTCAAGCCCACGAAATAATTCATACTCTGAAAAGTAGGAAAAAATCGAGAATGATAATTCAACTGGATTTTTCCAAAGAATATGAAAAACTAAGATGGCACTATATCGAAAAAGAAATGGAAGCCTTTGCGTTTGAAACGCATTGGATAAAGTGGGTAATGGCCCTTGTTTCCACGAATAGTTTCTCATTATTGGTTAATGGAGCCCCAACAAAACCTTTTTACCCTTCCAGGGGCCTCATACAAGGGGATCCGTTGTCCCCTTTCTTGTTTATTATTATGATGGAAGGGTTAAGCAGAACCATAAAAGTTGCAACGGAAGAGGGAACTATAAAAGGTCTCAGAGTGTATGAAGAGTTCCCAACAACAACACATAAACAATCTGTGGATGACACGATGCTTCACAGGATTCCCATTGTCAAGGAAGCTACAGCATACAAGACTATCCTAGTTGATTTCGGAGAAGCCTCAGGGACAGAGATAAACCAATCAAAATATATGATATACTTATTCAACACCAATATTGGTGTTCAAAGGAACCTCTCCAACATCTTGGGATTTGAGAGGAAAAACCTGCACACAAAATATTTGGGTGTGCCCCTTACGGACAAGGAAAGTAAGTACACTACTTGGGAAGAAGTCCTCACCAAGATACATGAGAGAGTAAAAATATGGACCTCAAAACCCTTAGTTTAGTTGGTCGTTTAATACTAATAAAGGAAATCTTACAAGCGATCCCAACGTACTTAGTGTTGGTCTTTCCCACCCCAAAAGGCATTTTACAGAAAATCATAACAATCAAAAGAAACTTCTTATGGAGAGGAGCATAGGATAAGAAGAAATGGGCTCTAGTAGCCTAGGAGAAACTGTGTTGGCTAAAGAGCAAAGGAGTTCTTGGTTTACAAGAACCACAAGTAACAAATTATGCATACGGACCAAAACTGTGGTAGAGATGGATTAAAAATAGCTCGGTGTCATGGGATAGCATGTGGAAAGAAAAATGCTCTCCAACTATTAACCCTCAATATCTAATAAGTTTCACATATATAGGAGAAGGATCATCCATCTGGACCTTAGTCTGGAGAAACAAAAAGTGGATCCAGGATCACATTTTTTGGGAAATCAGGAATAGCCACACAGCGAGATTTTGGGAAGATGCTTGGTAGAAATAACCCAAGATGGAAAACCAAGACAGAGAAAGGATGAAACAAGAGATGCTTGGGCAAAGTAAAATAAGATTTTTTTCAGTACTGGAAACAAAGGGAGGAGATATCAAAATGGAGAATATGGGAAAATTTCCAAACTCAAGATAGAACTCGGGATGCTCAGTAGGTTACAGAGATAGAGGAGGAGGTGGGAGAAAGGAAAATTTGGTTCTCGGATGAGGAAGACCAACTGATATGGGGAATGTAAAGTTCCTGACTTGGCTAGTCTAGGAAACGTTGCTAATGTGTGTGTAGGATCAAAGGTTTACAACATATAATTAATCATACAAATAATAAATGTGACAAAGGACTGCAAAGTTTGTATTATGATATCTTTGTGGATTACAAAATGGCCGAATGTGGCTTAATAAAATTAAAATACTTGACTACATCAAAAGACAAAGGATCTTAGCCGAAATACAAATAAGAAACTAGAAGATAATACCCAGAATATGGGAGCATTGCGGAATCAATGGATGCGATAGGACTATAGAAGCTGTGACGGTAACTGCTGGAAGTATGGAAAGTTCGCCTTGGGATCTATACTTCTCGGAATGGCCTGGAAACTATCCCAAATGATGCACCTTGCTCTAGTCCTCAGTACTGGTGTCTATCGGACCCCTCTGTTGATGAATCTGGACCCCAGATGGATACCCCTATGGGAATGCGCCCCTCTTCTTCTGGAAAAATGTGTCCTAGTGATTCCACCATCGGAATCAGATGAGATGTGTCTCAAAACGACCACCTTGGTCTACTGGGAAATGGGTCGGAAGGGTTTCCCTGAATCTGGTCTGATGCTCCCTCTGGAACCCCAAATGTGCTCACCAAAAGTGTCGCATGTCCAAGTCTAGAAAATGATTCCCAGTTGATTCCTCCATTGGAATCTAATGAGGAACCTGGAAAAATATGCACCTTTCCCTCCTCTCAAATGGGTTGGAGGGAAATCTTGGAATTCTCCCTCGATGGGATAATTCAACTAAAAACCCTCTCATAAGTTGCACCCTCACTCTGGATGAATGTGCCCTTGTTGTTGAACACTGTGTAACTACTACTGAAGAATGATGGAAGACCTGAATGATCTTCCCGGTGGCTAGGGTGTGTCTCTCAACACCGAAATCAGCCATTAGTCCTCCTAGAATCCACTGAACTATCTCTCCTGAGATGCGCCTCTTCTCATCAATGACAAGTCATAATCTACATAAAAAATGAATTAGGTCATTGACCCTTCCTTTATAGATTTCCAAAACCCTAAATCATGATGAAACCCTAATTCATTGTTGACTTCCAAAACCCTAAATCACTGTTGAAACCCTAATTCAATGTTGACTTCTATTTTTAGCTCATAATGACTTAAAAGCGTTTTTAACCCTTTTTATCTCAATGTCACTTTCTGAATATAACAATTGTGACTGGAGTCACCTCTAGTAACCCTATTTGGCCCTAGCTACAGTCTAACAGGGCGGTTTAGACCATTAAGCCTCCTCTCTGGAGATCCTATTTGGAAAGGGACATTATAGTCCTCCCTTCCTGAAATTGCTTGTCCTCAAGCAATACCACTCTAGGGTGTTGCAACACCCGCTCGCTCTCCCAAGTAGCATCCTCTATTGGAAGCCCTCTCCATCTGATCAAACACTCTATCATGACCCTGCTCCTCAGTTTCCACTCCTGTAACTCCAAAAAATCCTCCAGAACTAACTCCAACTATCCCTCCTCATCCAACAGGGGAAGATCCTCTGATGTGCTAATGAATTGTCCCACTTCCTTTTTGAGGCAAGACACGTGGAACACGTTATGAATCTTGCTCCCCTCTGGAAGCTCTAGCTCATAAGAAAACTCCCCTACTCGGTGCATGATCCTGTAAGGACCATAAAATCTGGTCTTGGGCTTCTTAGTCCCAATATTCTTTAGAGATGACTGTCTGTAGGGTTGGAGTCTCAAGAAAACCAAATCTCCAATCTCAAAGTTGTGCTCTATCCTTTGCCTATTCATACTTATCTTCTGTCAGTTTTGCGCCGAATTTAGGTTCTCTTTCAACAACTTGAGAATCTCCTGACTCTCTATGATCCAATCATTGGCCTTGGGAGCTCTACTCTCCCCAAAGACCAAGCCTACCAAAGTGGGATCATCATATCCATACAATGCTCAGAAGGGTGGCATACAAATGGACATGTGGAAGGTGGTGTTGTTGCAATGTTCTCCTAAATGTAACCACTTTACCCATGTTCTATGTTGTCCTCCTACATAGTTCCTCAAATACCATTCAACCCACTTGTTGAAAATATCAGTCTGCCCATCTGTCTGAGGGAAATAGATGGTGCTAGGTGTCAACTTTGTCCCCACCAACTGAAACAACTCTCTCCAAAATTTCCCTATGAACCGACTGTCCCTGTCACTAACGATGTTCTTTGGCAACCCATGAAGTCTGAAGACCTCCCTAAAGAAAAGATCAGCTACCGGAACTGCGATGTACTATGTTGGTATGGCATAGAAGTAAGAAAACTTGGTCGATATATCGACCACTATATAGATACATTCCTTACCCTGGACCTTGGGTAGACCTGTGATGAAGTCCATAGATATACTCTCCCATTTTTTCTCTGTAATGGGGAGTGGTTGAAGTAGCCCTACTGGAAGAGCATGCTCTAACTTGTTTTATTGGCAAGTCACACACTCATTGACATGTCTCATAATGTCCTGTTTGAGGCCCTTCCATGAGAACCTCTCTCTGATATGTCTGTAGGTTTTGAAAAACCCTTGATGGCCTGGTAGAGGTGAATCATGAACTGCAGTGAGGATCTTCTTCTTGATCTCTGAATCTGGCACCAAGTAGACTCTATCCTTGTAAAATATGACATCGTCAATGAACTTATACCGGTCATCCTGTATCTTCCCATCCATCACCTCACAAGCGAACTTGTTCTTGGAATATTCCACTAACAAGTGGGATTTCCAATCTGCTGAAATCTCCATCAAAGAACATGTCGCAGGTCGCCTCGATAGTGCATCGGCCACAATGTTCTTCTTCCCCTTGACATACTCTATGTCAAATTCGAATGCCTATACCTTCGTCACCCATTTCTATTAGCGCTCACTGAGGTCCTTCTTCTCAAGGAAATACTTCAAACTGTTGTGATCGATCTTGACCACAAATTTGTTACCCACCAAATATTGTATAAACTTGGTCAAGGCATGCATGATTTCCAACATTTCCTTGTCATAAATGGAGTACAATCTCTCAGGTTGACTAAGTTTCTAACTCTCAAATACAATGGGGTGTCCTCCCTGCATCAAAACTGCACAAATCCCTTTGTCGGATGCGTCACACTCTAGTACAAATGGCAAGGTGAAGTCTGGTAGTGCCAACACTGGACAAGTTCCCATGACTTAATTCATGTGATCAAAGGCTTCCTGTGATTTCTCAGTCCATATGAAGGCCCCATGCTTGGTGATATCTGTCAGTAGTGCTCTGATCTGAAAAAAAAAACCCGAACGAACCGCTTGTAATAGTTGCACAGCCTAAAGAAGCTCCTCAATTATGTCACATTCCTGGGCATCGGCCAATATAGAATGGCCATAATCTTCTCTTGGTGCACCTGTACCCCCTGTGCACTGATGATGTGGCCTAAGTAAAGCCACTCTATCATATTGAACTTGCACTTCAACTCTTTGGCATATAATGGTTGTGCCTCCATGATGCTCAATACCTCGTCCAGGTGCCTCATATGCTCTTGCCATGACTGGGTATAGATCAAGATGTCGTCAAAGAAAACCAAGACTGATTTCCTTAACTGATCCCTGAATATATGGTTCATGCAAGACTGGAATGTAGCAGGTGCATTGGTTAGCCCAAATGGCATAACCAGGAACTCGAAGTGTCCAAAATGACATCGAAATGTAGTCTTCTCTATGTCTTGCTCTCGGATGTTGATCTGATGATATCCAAAGCGTAGATCATTTTTTTAGAAGAAAACTGCCCCATGCAGTTCATCCATCAACTCGTTAATGTGTGGGATAGGGTACCGGTTCTTGATGGTTTTCTTGTTTAAGGCTCGGTAATCAATGCACATCCTCATGGTGCCATCCTTCTTCACAACTAAGACAACTGAAGAAACAAATGGATTGGTGCTCAGCCTGATGTGCCCCATCGCCAGCAATTCCTTGATTTCCTTCTCTATCTCATCATTGAACATCCTAGGATGATGATGGGGGGGGTGATAATAGGTTTGGCCCCCTCCTCCAACTCAATGGTTTGCTCAAACCCCCTTGTCAGGTGGTCTCCCTGCTGGAATTGCCTCAAAGACCTGTTGATGTCATCCCAATAAATTCTTGATATTTGTATGGTACTGTTGTCAACCTTCTGAATCTTTCTGAGTAGTGATCAAGCATTCTGTGGCATATTCTACCTCCCCGTGTCTGAATATCCTCTCCATCCTCTTGGTTGAAACTGTCCTGGGTGCTCCTGTCAACATACCTCTTAGAACAACCTTCTTCCCATCCTGATCTCTAAATCCCATTTCCAAGGTTTGGTAGTTGGTAGTGATTTTTCCCAAGGTAATCATCCACTGAACTCCTAACACAACATCTGTGTCTGATAGGTCAACCACATAAAATGTGTATCTCACTGTGTAGTTTCCTAAATCATCTCTAAGTTTGGAACTCTATCTAGACACTCCACTGTGTGGCCATCTGCTACCACAACATCAAACCCCTCAAACTCCTCTGTCTGAAGTGCCCATCTCGATACTAGTGAAGCATCAATGAAGTTGTGGGTGGCCCCACCATATATAATGAATATTTCCCATTGCCCCTAAATAATCCCTCTGATGTGGAGGGTATCATACCTAGGAACACCAGAAAGGGTCGCTATGACTCCTCCCTTTGTTGGTTTCCTCCTTTTAGCCTACTCTAGTGGTTGTGGGACTACGGGAAGATGGGCTCCTGCTAGTGTTGGTGGTCTACAGGGAGGTTTCTCCTCTATTGGTGTTGACTCCTCCTATGAACTAGTGGATCCATTGTTCTTCTCCTCCTCCTCATTATCCACGTTGTATTTTTTGTACCTCAATATAATAAATCTCTCCCTTGCCCATGCACCTGTGGCCTAGGACCCAAGAATCTCTGCATCTGAAGCAAAGCTTCTTCCTCATAATCTCTCTCCTAGTCTCATCATCCAACTTCTCCTTGCCCTTCCATTCTCTCTGGAATGGCTTCCTGTCTCAATCCCTCTGGGGCACAAATGGTTTGGAGAAATTTTTGGTCTTTGGCACTGAGTCTGCCAGATCTTGAGTGCAAAGGATGGCATCCTTCAAAGTGGAAGGCCTGTATTCCTTCACCCATCCGCTCAAAGGCTCTGTGAGTCCTTATGTGAATAGCATAATCAGCCTGGGCTCTGTTATATCTGTCACTGCCATGGCTACCTGTTGAAACTCTGTGATGAATGCCTCTGTTGTCTCAGTTTATCTCAACTGGGCTAGATCCTTGAAGTGTATCTCGGGATCCTTCCTGTCAAACCTGTTCATGAGCCTATCTGTAAACTCCCTATAGGAGGTGATGCGACTATGACCCAATGTCACCAGTCCATGATACCACCACTCGTGTCCCTCGCCCTCCAAGTGTAAGGTCGCGAAAGTGATGGCCTCTGTCTCGCTCATCTGGTTGATCTTGTAATACATGTCTAGATTTTGTACCCAAGCTCTAGCAGTCTATTTGGACAATACGTCGAAAGAAGAGATAGTGAGTTTCCCAACGTTTCGGATGAAATCAAGGTTATGCCCTTGTTGTTGTTGTGGTCCTCCCCTCTGCGGATATTTGGGGCGATTCCTGAGTCTGAGTCCATAGTACACGACTAAGGTCATGTACTGATGGAATTCACGACCCAATGCTACATACTCCCTCCTGTACTCTGCAATTTCATCTACATGAGTGGGTGGCCTCTATGCTATCGGTGGAAGTGCTGCTACCGGGGGTGCCCTCTGGAAACTGGGAAACAAGGGTCTGGGAATCCTACTCGCAGAGGTGTATGTGCGAGAGGGTGATTGGGGTCTACTTCCTGCTCCTAAGTTCCCTTGTGATGCATGTAGGACTTGTATGTCTGGGGTGCCCACTCTATCCAATCTATCAACCACCTGTTCCAAGGACTGAGACATGGTTCGTTGACTAGCTAACATATCATTGATAATCTACATGAAAGTTGTCTCTAGATCTACGAGGGCCCTGCCACTACCCTTTGGTCACTCATATCTGTCTCCTAGAATCCTCTTTTCCTCGTTCTCAACCTCACGTTCTACCCTTCTCTCTGCTTCTTTTTGTGCCTTTTCCTCTTCCTCTAAGCTAGGAGGAAAAGGTGGAAAATCAAGCCTATGCCTTCTTTCCTTATGCCTACTGTAAGTGACATATTCATCACCTACGTGTTCACAGCCCTATGGGTCTTCTGTTGCACTCATTGTCTTTAGTCATAGGCTGGCAGGACTAAGGCTCTGATACCACTGTAAAGTTCCTCACTTGGCTAGTATAGGAAACGTTGCTAATGTGTGTGTAGGATCAATGGTTTACAACATATAACTGATCATACAAATAATAAATGAGACAAAGGACTGCAAAGTTTGTATTATGATATCTCTATAGATTACAAAATGGCCAAATGCGGCTGAATAAACTTACAATACTCGACTAGATCAATAGATAATGGATCTTAGCTGGAATACAAATAAGCAACTAAAATATAATACCCGGAATATGGGAGCACTGCGGAATCAATGGATGCGTTGGGACTATGGCAGCTCTGACGATAATTGCTGGAAGTCTAGAAATTTCTCCCTGGGAGCTATACTTCTCAGAATGGCCTGGAAACTATCCCAAATTATGTGCCATGCTCTAGTCCTCAGTACTGGTATCTGTCAGACCCCTCTGCTGATAAATCTGGACCCCGAATGGATACCCCTGGGGGAATGCCACCCTCTTCTTCTGGAAAAATGTATCCTAGTGATTCCACCATCAGAATCAGATGAGATCTGTCTCAAAATGACTGCCTTGGTCTACTGGGAAATGGGTCGGAAGGGTTTCCCTGAATCTGGTCCGATGCTTGCTGTGGAACCCCAAATGTGCCCGCTAAAAGTGTCGCACATCCAAGTTTGGAAAATGCGTCCCAATCAATTCCTCCATCGGAATCTGATGAGGAATGAGGAAAAATATGCGCCTTTCCCTCCTCTCAAATGGGTCAGAGGGAAATCTCAGAATTCTCCCTAGATGGGATAAGTCGACTAAAAACCCTCTCAGAAGTTGTGCCCTCACTCTAGATGAATGCGCCCTTACTGTTGAACATTGTGTAACTAATGCTAAATAATGATGGAATACCTGAATGATCTTCCCAATGACTAGGGTGTGTCTCTCAACACTGAAATCAGCCACTAGTGTCTTCCTCCTAGACTCCACTGAACTATCTCTTCTGAGATGCACCTCTTCTCCTCAATGACAAGTCATAATATGCATAAAAAAGGAATTAGGTCATTGACCCTTCCTTTATAGCTTTACAAAACTCTAAATCATGTTGAAACCCTAATTCATTGTTGACTTCCAAAACTCTAAATCACTGTTGAAACCCTAATTCACTGTTGACTTCTATTTTTAGCTCATAATGACTTAAAATCACTTTTAACGCTTTTTAGCTTAATGTTACTTTCTGAATATAACACCTATCACTGGAGTGATCTCTAGTAACCTTGTTTACCCCTGTTTGGCCCTGGCTATATTATAACAGGGTGGTTTAGACCATTAAGCCTCCTCTCTGGAGCTCCTATTTGGAAAGGGACATTACAGGAAAGGACATATGGAGGAGAATTATCTCTGAAAGAAGCCAGATACTATATAGCAAGCCAACACCAGAGAGACACAAAACCTCATTCGGAATGACTTTGGAGTTACCCTCAATGGACAAAGATAAAAAATATTAAGTGGTTGATCCTTCAGAAGAAAATATTGACCTGGGAGAACCTAGTAAAAAGAGGATTTTATGGACCCTTAAGATGCCACCTCTATGAAGTCTAAGAGGAAACAACAAACCATCTTCTGGATGAGTGCACCTTCGCAGCTGAGATCTAGGACTGGGTAGCAATGGGGTTTTTCCAAACGGATAGGATAAAGGGAGATACTAGAGCTACTCTAAGGAATTGGAAGGAACACTACAGTGAAAATGAAGTGGTTAACCTATGTTGGGATTTAACGTCGGGGATGGTCATCTGGGAAATTTGGAAAGAAATAAATAGGAGACTCTTTAGGAATGAAAGTCACTCAATCTCTAATATCATGGATTCTATCAAAACACAAATAAGGGAGACAATGTAGTGCAAAAACTTCACGTGTCAAAAAAAACCCGACGTCTCCCCAAGACCTTAGAATTATGCTTTGGTTACAATTGAAAGAATGGAGCCTTAACTTACTTGCCCCTCGTGCCCCACATATTATCAGTGATGTCAAGACCTGGACCCCGCCTCATACAGGCTTCCTAAAATTGAATTCTGATGGTGCGTCCAAAGGAAACCTGGGAAAGGCTAGAGTAGGGGGAGTGATCAAAGACAGTGGGAGGGGAAACATTCGCCTATATGCAGCTAGCATTGGAAACACTACAAACAATGCAGATGCATTTGGATATTTGGAATAGGGTCTGGAAATTATGAGTATAGAAGGACAAACAAATGTCATAGTTGAGGGAGACACGGCTCTGGTAATCAACACAGCAAAAAGACTTCAGTGTGGAACTAGCATTGGTAAGGTGATAAGACATTGGCATCTAGCACAAACTCTATAAAGAATTTTAAAGCACTTACAAACCATAGTCACGATAGAATTCATATGGATAAGAAGCTCATAAAATGCATTGGTGGACAGGTTATCAAACAAGGGAGTGATCTGAGTGGATAATATGTTGGACGACACTTGGATCGGAATTCCTAGGGACAACTCAAACCTAACTACGAACACTTGGAAGATCTAGATCATAGTGGCATCTTCTAGAACGACAGTCACATCGAGGCTTACATGGGGCAGCCTAACCCCGCATGGGACCCAAGCGAAATATGAGTATCCTAACACATGGCCCTCAAATCTTATGCGAAGATTAGATGGGAAAGAGAAGTTAATGCGGGTGGATGTACAATCCAACAGAAAGGATATAGAGGATAGATCGAGAGATAGCTCAGGTCGTATTAATGGAAATCATGAGTAGAGAAGGACAGTAGATATGGAGGATAACCTTGAGTGCATCTTGGCCCCTAGGACAAGGTACGTACCCATAAAAACAGGTCGTAGAGATGGCAGGAAAGGATACGAGGAGTTGAGAGCCAAAGGGATCATAATGGAAAGAAGTGCCTCATCGGAACATTAGTGCGATCATATTCTCCACCTCATGGAAATATTATTAGGAGGTACAGGTATCTGGGAAAGAAATCGTTATAACCTAAATAACCATAGGCATGTCCAAAAATTGCTAAGATTAGCCTCCTACGATAGTTATAGTTCCAATATCAGCTTGGTTAAATGGAGAGGTCGAGAGTGGATCAGGAAGAGAGTTAGTAGTCAAGAGGCAGGTAAGAACAAGTCTATGGTGTGCATGAAACACACCATGAGGAAGGGTAAAACCAGAAAGCTATAGGAAAATGATGAGGATTGAGAATGTTGCAAGGGAAGCAGTGGGAATGTACCAAACCTCAGTCCCTCAGAAAGGGAAATAAGCGGTAAAAATATGGGAGGAAGAGATTAAGGTGGAGCGAGGCAGTAAGGAGATGGACAAGATATCCCAGAAGGTAGACTAGATTAGAGACATGGGGGCCACCCGCACCAGGGAGACACTCTACCAAAGAACTTTGGAGATGGCGTGGGTCACTAAGATGCTAATAGGAAAGGTTAAGGCTGACCGAGATGAGACCTGCAAGGAGGAACAACGGGAGATGAAGTTTATGCTGAAAGACATCCAATGCTGAGTGATCGAGTTGGAGACCATTGTAAAACTATTGGTGGATATAGAGAAAAATCATCACAGTAAACATGAGAGGATAGTTTCCTAGTTCCACTTGTACCTGAGGTATGTCCACCATCTAGACATAACACCGACAGATGGCCATGGCACTCCATCCCAAATTCGCAGGACCAGGACTACCTCCCCCAAAAAAGACAACAAAGGTCAGGCAGGCGAAGTGATGGAACATTCCCAGGTTCTCTAGCTTTGTTTTTTTTCCCATGTAAAATTTTATAGTTCCCAAGTACAGGCAAGTAAGCCAGGAGATAGTAGGAAGGATGTCAGTTTGTAGTTGGATCAGATAGTCTTATTTTGTATTAAGTTTTAGTCCTCTTTGAAACAACAACAAAAACTTTGATTGGAAAGGGTTGGTCTATTTTCCTTTTTGGCAGACCAGTACCCCAACCTTATGTGTCTTAATCTAGGAAAAAATAGTATTGTGTTTGCTTGGTCCGGTTTCCTCTTGGTAGACCAACAACACCCTTTTTGTATGATATTTACAGAAGTAATATAGTTTCTTATACTGATTTACAAAAAAAAAATGAGAACTCTACAGAGTTTTTGTTTTTTGGGGGGTCAAGTTTTTAACCCTGTTTTTTAAAATGGTGCTATCGGTAGCCCCCCCCCCCTCCTCCCTTTTTAGGTATTTTTTGATATTTTAAAATTTCTGATACATAATGTTTCCACTTTTTTTTAAATGCTTGTTTTTCATCTATTTTTTTTTTCCAATAGTGTTTTTAGTCATTTTCCCATGCTTCTTTCAATCTTAAAATATTTTTTACCATTTACATTTTTGAAAATATGATTTTTCGTCTCCTTAAATAATTTATGGTTCCATACTTTTCTAAATATAGTAGAAAATATCATTTTTAACACATTTTTTGCCTTTATGTTAATAGAGAAAAAATCATTGTAGTTAAATAACATTATTTTTAGAAGAAACAAAATTGAAAAAAATATATATATAATTACAAAATCAAAGAAAAACTTAAAAAACTAAGGTGAAAACTATATATATATGAACTAAGCTTAAATGAAAAAAAAATTATGTTCCAAAAACTTTAGAAAAGTGAAAAAACCACAAAAATAAATAAAATATATATTAAAAAACAAATTAAAACACCTAAAATACTAAATATAATATAAAATAAAAAACAAATTGTTTAAAAAGAGAAAGATAATCAAATTTCATTAAAAAAAAACATAACATTTAGTTATATTATATTATATATTATATAACTATAGTTATATATAGTTATATATATGTATATAACTATATATTATATATTATATAACTATAGTTATATATAGTTATATATATGTATATAACTATATATTATATATAATATAGTTATATATATTATATAACTATATTTATATATAGTTATATAGGTCTATAACTATATATAAATATAGTTATAGCATTGAGAAAAGGATTATTGGGGTATGGAAAGCTTATTATGGGCTTGAAAACAATTGTAAATCCGATGATCTTTGGAGTTGGGATAAGAAGAAACTCCTCTTTGAGACTCTTGTTACACCTGTTATTCTTTATGGATGTGAAGTCTGGGGCTGTAGTCTCTCTCATGAATCCTTGAGAAAGATAGATCAAATACAAAAGAATTTTATAACCTATAATCTCAAAATTAAAGGAAATACGCCCTATCCCATCCTCCTCGTAGAAACAAGTCTCTCCCCCATTGAGAGCATGGCTATGACTAGATACCTAATGTATAAGA
>ML792806.1:273844-288515 GCA_009831015.1 Picea engelmannii
AATTATTGTTTTCCAAGAAAATTTTATTTTTTTTTCATTCTTTTTTAGTTTTTTTTTCACATTTTTTTTAATGTTTTTTTTTTCAAAATTTGGGTTTTGAATATATATTTTTAAATGTATTGTTTTCATGGCATTATGTATTATGTTGTGTTTGGAGTGATAAACTAAGATTTAAAAAGTAAGCATTTAAGGGTTGATTTGATGATTTTGTTTGCAATAACGATGATTTTGATTACCACTTTAAAAAAAAGGTCATTTTAATACCCCAAATTTAAAATGGGTGCTACCAGTAGAAATACTTTTCAATTTGATGGTTGATTTTGAGGTTTTGGTTTTAATGGTACCAACTATTAAAAATATGATTTTAAAATATCTATAAATTTAACGTTTTGAAAAAGAAAAAAAAATATGTAACATCATTTTTTTATTTAGGTGTCAATTTGAAGGTTTTTAGGAGCTACTTTATGAGTTTTGAAGGCCATGTTTGAAAAATGTTGTAATTTTAACCCCGTTTGAAAAAATGGTACTACTCGTAGCACCACTTTTTGATTTTGGGGTTGATTTTCAAGTTTTTTTGGCAAAAATATGTGTTTTTTGGGCCAGAGTTCTCATTTTGAGGTTACAGTTCTTATTAAGTTGGTAACTTTTATTTAGCCTAAGTAGTAACATTCACTACACCCATGTATTCTACCTCTGCTAATGATAATGCAATTATTGATTGCTTTTTACTTGACCAACAGATAGGCCATGATCCAAGGTAGAGGACATATCTTGAGGTGGACTTGTGATTAGTGTTATTTTCTGCCCAATCTGAGTCTGTATAACCAACAATATCTAATGAAGATCGTGTTTCATAGTGTATACCAAAGTTGGTAGTCCCCTTGACATATTTGATAATCCTCTATTTGCCTTCTAGTGAAGCTCATGTGGATCATGCATGTACCTGAAAATTGATCAAACTACATAAGATATGTCTAAAAGAGAGTGTGTAAGGTAGAGAAGACCCCCACCAATTGTCGATATATAGTGAAATCATCCAAAGGAGATTCACCGATATCCTCTAGTCTAAACCCTATCTAAAAGGATGTTGGAGTTGGATTGCAATCTGTCATCTTAAACCTGTCAAGTAGATATATGGCATGCTTGGACTAAGACATCTTGATTCCTAAATCATTTTGATTTATTTTAATACCAAGGAAGAAATGTAGTAGTCCCATATCTATCATAGAAAACATGACATGCAAAGCGGTCTTCATTGCAACAACGGAGGATATTGAGCTCCCTATGATGAGTAAATCATCTACATATAGACATATCAATAAAAGAGAATCTATATTCCTCATCATATACACATTAGGATCTGATCTACATCTAAGAAAACCTCTAGAGAGAATATACGAGTCCATTTTCGAATACCATTCCCAAGGTGCTTGCTTGAATCCATATAGTGACTTCCTCAACCTGCAAACTAATGATGGATCCTAAAAATATTCCTTTGGTTGCTCCATATATATATCCTCATTAATATATCCATGTGAGAATTCATTCTTCACATCCATATGGTGTACCTTCCACTTTCTTGTTGTTGCAATAGCCAGAGCTAACCAAATGGAATCAATCTTGGCAACCAGTGCAAAAGTCTCCTCATACTTCATGCCTTATACTTGTGAGAAAAATATAGATAATGACAGAGCATTATACTTTGTAATTTCTCCATAAACAACCCTATTTTTATTTAAAATCCACTTACATCTAACAATCTTCTTGTTGGAAGGTAGAGGAACCAACTCCCGTGTGTTGTTCTCCATTAGGGAATTGTACCCAGCTTTCATAGTTGCCTCCCAATGGGGGTTACCTTTAGCATATGCATAATATTGATGGTATAATGCAAGTACCATATAGAAACAAATATGTATCGAAAGATATTTGGTAGAAAGATCTTGTGGAGGGTCCACAAAATGAAATCTTGTTCTTCATGGATTGGGGGGATCACCCACTGGATCACCTTCTTCCTGAAGAGTTTGTTGCATCCATTATGGTAGATTCTCTGGACCTGAAAATCTTGATACTGATAAGAAATACAAGAAATTTCATATTCGAATATATGATCAAAAGAAGTCTCATGAAGTTATGCAACTAGTGGCATTGAAGATGGAGGTGTGGACTGCTTCGGAAGTACCTGTGAAGGACCCTATTCAAAATTTAAAATCCTTTGAATGAATAATGTATCTAAAATAGTATCTAACAACATGTATCCCTTCACTCCCTATGGATAAAAACAAAATTACACTCCTTACACTAGGCTTCCATAGCTTTCCTCCTATCGGAAGGGATCATAGCCCATGCACGAGAACCGAAAATTATGAAGTGAGTGACTTCTGGTTTCTTCCCGCTCCAAGCCTCATATGGAGTGACTACCTTGAATGATTTATGAGGAACTCTATTCTAAATGTAGGATTCAGATTTGATATATTCAACCCATAACTTCGGAGGTAGTGCTCTAGCCTGCAACATATAGTTGGCCATCTCTTTCAATGTCATGTTCTTTCTCTCTGCTACCCCATTTTGTTGTGGATTATATGGAATTGTGTGATGAAAATCTATACCTGCTTATGAACAAAGGCATTCAACATCCTTATTCATATACTCTCCTCCATTGTCTGTACGAATATTTTTAATCATTTTCCCTATTTGATTCTCAACTAGATACTTGAAATCTTTAAGACACTATAAGACCTTATATTTTAACTTGAGAAAGTAGACCCGTGTATATCTAGAAAAATCATCAATGAAAGTAAGAACATGCTTAGTGTTACTGATTGATGGGAGTGGGAAAGGACTTGTAATGTCACTGTGAACATTCTATGGAGGTGATTATTCCCTCCATGCTTTACTTGTGTTGAACTTTTCCTCGAGATTTTTTCCTAGTATGCAGCCCTGGAAAACTCCATCTATGTACTTAATGTGGGGTAATCCTTCTACCATTCCACCTTTACTAAGCTGATATAAATATTTAAAATTCAAATACCCAAACCTCTCATGCCACATCCAGGACTCTCCATTAACATGTGTTAGAATAGATACATAATCATATCTATGAGTAAATTGAGAGAAGGTGTACAACCTGAAATGGTGATTAACCTCACCAACAATAATTTTAGGGCCACTTGACAAGTCATAAATAATAATTGAGTCTGGAGTGAAATCCACCTTCTTCCCTGAACCTGAATGAGTGATTTGATAGATAGAAAGAAGATTCATTGAAATCTTGGAACATGAATTACATCTTGAAAGCATCCATGGTCTAGATCAACTCTACCCCTACCAGACACCTCAGTGGGAGAATCATGTACGATGAAGATCGGTGGTTCGGAACAAGTCTCCAAGTATGAGAAAATTCTATTCGATGAAGCCATGTGATGGGTAGCCCCTGAATCAAGCATCCAATCATCAGGATAAGATGAAATAGAAAGTAATTCATGACCATTACCTCTTTTTTATGATGGCTTATCTGAAGGATTTTTCCTTCCATTCTCTAAAATACAATCATTGAGATGATATTTCTCAAGTGATTGTTCCATGAGATCTATGGTATTTTTCATGCAAGAACTCTCAAGATGGAACCCCCTATTATAGTAGGAACACTTGGTCTTCTCCTTCTTTCTCTTTGATTCCTTGAAACTCAAAATTTCATATGTGTACTTTTGTTTACCTTCCTTCTTGTTCTCTTGGTCCTTCTTACCCCTTTTCTTATGCTTAATCTTTTTTGAACTTCCTTGAGTTGTAAGTACATGGGGCTTGGAACTCTTGAGTTCCCCTATCATGATGATATTTTTCCACTCATGGATAAATGACTCTGTGAACTCATCCAGGGATGGAATATTCCATGTAGACCCCATAGCTAACCTGGTAGTATGAAAAGAAGAAGTGTAGATAGAATACTTTGGTCCTAGTTTGGTTAGAATTGAAAAGATCAACTATTCATATTTCTTATCAATTCCACAAGCTCTAACATGAGAAAGAAAAGTTTTACACTTACAGAAATAGTCATGTAGGTTCTCAGAATATCTTGGATTCAATGCATCCAGATCATTCTCTAGCAAATGACCTCTTATATTTTCTTTCTTTCCTAGAAGATCCTTCAACTTTGTCCAAACATCGTTAGGAGTTTTGCAATTATCGACATGGAAGAGGACATATGGAGAGATGATAAAGAACATTGTCCCATAGGATTCATCATTATGTTGGAGTGTTTTGATTTTTATATAGCTAAAGTAGGCTCGACCTCAGTCCCCATGGTGACCCTATACAAACCCTTTCTTCGAAGTAGAATTTATATCTTGGGCTTTCACTCAAAGTAGTTGAAGGGTGTCAAGATCATTGAAGAACATGGTTTATCCATAGTTTTTTATGGGTTGTCCAATCTGATCTATAAACCTACAATAAAATTGAATACTCCCTCACAATAATGTCTCTAATACCATGTAGTATTAAACCCCAATCCAAGACCTAATTGTGAGAAGGAAATACTACACTAGCTAATTGCAAAAGAGAGAGAGGAGAGAGAAAAAAATAATAAATATTCACACATAAGAGACTAAGAAACCAGCTCAAATCACAATGTATTAATCCTTGATTGTGAGTACAATAAATAGGACTCTCCGCAAGAGGAGTAATGTGCATTAGGTCTAGGTTTCCATGTGCATGCTCAAGTAGAAAAGAAACCAATCCTACTAGCAACAGTTAACTAAAGTCAAAAGCTGCTAAAAATAAGAAAAGGTCAAATATAGGATGTGAACTCAAGTGATAACTCCACATGAAGTCATCATGCATTCCAAAATACAAAATACAAGCCTACAATAACTCTAAAGTCTAGAAATGGAACTAAAGTCCTAACTGAGTGAAAATTTGATAAATATGGAAAGTCACTAAATACATGAAATGAGTTAACTCCAAGTGTGATAAGGGTAATGTGCACTTCCTTAGGAGGTCACTAATATCTATAAAAAGTGGGCATTAGGTGCCATGTCACTTTTCAAATTACTTCCAAGTCACTTCCAAGTGGCTACTACATGGCAGACCTACTAAAAATAGAAAATGCCAAAAATAAACTTTTATGGTTTTGGTCACCTGCAAAAAATAGAAAATGTTAAAAATAGACACGATCAAAAATAGTCAGGCTAGGTAAGGAATTCAATATAGGTATGGTAGTTAGGATAGTATTAGATGCGGCTATAAATAGACATGTTATAATAGCAGTCCCCTAAGAAAGTGGAAAAATGAAAAAATGAGAATGTCACTGAGTATGTAGATGAGCATGTACCCCAACACCCCCCTTGAAACACAACCAGGGTGTGCACAAGGATGAGTCCCGAAAATATGAATCCATGTTAGGTATGCATGTATAAGTATAGATGCATAAAAATTAAACAAAAGTGAGGTAAAAAGGGAAAACCCAATGGGAACAAAACCCCCCCTAAAAATATGTTGCTAAAAAGAAAAGAATGCTAACATGTTCAGTTGCTAATATGATGTATCCTTCACTCATAAATGTCCCTCAATGAGACAAACTTATGTTCAGTGAAAGGATTTTTGAATATGTATGCCACCTTCTCTAAAGATGGACAGAATTGCATACCAATGACTCTGTCATGAATCTATCATCGAATAAAGTGAATATGAACCTCGATGTGCTTGGTACATTTCCCCTAAATTGGGTCTCCACACAGCTTGATATTTCTCTTATTATCACACCATATAATTGTCAGATGATGAAAATGAACTCTGAATTATGTAATAAAGTGTTTCAACCAATTATCCTGAGTAGTAACATTCACTACACCCATGTACTCTACCTCTAATAATGATAATGCAATTGTTGATTTCTTCTTACTTGACCAACAGATAGGCCCTGATCCAAGGTAGAGGACATATTTCCTTCCCAATATGAGTCTGTGTAACCAACAAAATATAATTAATATCCTATTTCATAGTGTAAACCAAAGCTCGTAGTCCCCTTGACATATGTGATAATCCTCTATGCTTCCTTATAGTGAAGCTCACGTGGCTCCTGCATGTACCTGGAAACTTATCCAACTTCATAAGATATGTCTAGAAGAGAGTGTGTAAGGTAGATAATATCCCTGCCAATTGTGGATATCTAGTGCAATCATCCAAAGGTGACTCACTGATATCCTCTAGTATAAACCCTATCTGAAAGGGTGTTGGAGTTGGATTGCAATATGTCATCTTAAACCTGTCAAGTAGATCTTTTTCATACTTGGACTAAGACATATTGATTCCTGAATCATTTTGGATGATTTCAATACCAAGGAAGTAATGTAACAGTCACATATCTATCATAGAAAACATGTCATGCAAAGCGGTCATCACTGTAGCAATAGAGGAGACTGAGCTCTCTATGATGATTAAATCATCTACTTATAGAACTTCCTCAACCTGAAAACTAATGATGGATCCTAAAAATATCCCTTTGGATGCTCCATATATATCCTCAATAATATATCCATGTGAGAATTCATTCTTCACATCCATATTGTGTACCTCCCACTTTATTGTTGCTACAATAGCTAGAGCTAACCAAATGGAATCAATCTTGGCAGTCGGTGCAAAAGTATCCTCATAGTTCATGCCTTATACTTGTGAGAAACATTTAGATAATAATCGAGCATTATACTTTGTAATGTATCCATCAACAACCATATTTTTCTTTAAAATCCACTTACATCTAAGAAGCTTCTTGTTGGAAGGTAGAGGAACCAACTCCTATGTGTTGTTATCCATTAGGGAACTGTACTCAGCTTTCATAGTTGCCTCCCAATGGGGGTTAGCTTTATCCTTTGCATAATAATGAGGGTCTAATTCAAGTACCATATAACAATAAATATGTATCAAAGGATTTGTGGCATAAATAGCTTGTGGAGGGTCCACAAACTGAGATCTTGTTCTTCGTGGATCGACGGGATCACCCACTAGATCACCTGCTTCCTGAAGAGGTTGTTGTGTCCATCATGGTAGATTATATGGACATAAAAATCCTTGATATTGATAATAAATATCATATTCAAAGATATGATCATAAATATGATAGAAATAAGTCGCATGAAGTTATGCAACTAGTGGCGTTGAAGATGGGGGTTTGGACCACTATGAAAGTACCTGTGAATGACCCTCTTCAAAATTAAAATTCCTATGAATGAATAATGTATCTAAAATAGTATCTAATAACCTATATCCCTTCATTCCCTCTGGATAAAAACAAAAGTACACTCCTTACTCTGGGCTTCCATAGATTTCCTCCTATCGGAAGGGATCATAGCCCCTGCACAAGAACTGAAAATTATGAAATGAGTGAATTTCAGTTTCTTCCTACTCCAAGCCTCATATGCAGTGAATCCCTTGACTAATTTATGAAGAAATATATTCTATATGCAGGCTTCATAGTTGATATCTTCAACCCATAACTTTGGAGGTAGTTCTCTAACTTGCAACATACAGTTGGCCATCTCTTTCAATGCCATGCTCTTTCTCTCTGCTACCCCATTCTATTATGGAGTATATGGAAATGTGTGATGCAAATATATACATGCTTATGAACAAAGACAATGAACATCCTTATTCACATACTCTCCTCCATTGTATGTACAAATATTTTTAATCATTTTCCTGTTAGAAAAACAGGATCGCGGAGCAATAAAATCAAAACAAATGTGGAAATAAAACACATAAGATACACAATATAATAGAGACAGATATACGTGGTTCACCCAGTGTCAGGTCCTTACTTTATTATTATCCAGCAAATGAAGGGATACAACCTACAACACACCCACTGTAACTTCCTCTTCTTTCTCTCATATTCTCCTCACTCAAAATACAATATTCAAGATGATGCATACCCACAACACATTTCCCTCATAAAAGAGGGTTGAATTCTAAGGGAAAAAACCCTAACATAACTTCTATTGTCATATCTATGACCTTATAATGAATGGTCCATATTTACAATGAAATTACAATATACATTTACATGAAAAAATTTCCTTCGGGGGCTTTGCTCCTGAAACCCCGCTGAGGGCCCGCTTGCCCCAGGATACCGCAAAGGGGGTAACCCCCCTCTGTAATCCCCTATGTGGAGGATTGTACATTCTTATAGGGTGTAAATTCTTCATGGGGTATAAACACAGTTGAAAACAAATACCTCTGAATCAGGAAGATAACCAAGCTCCATAACCAAGAATCTCCCACTTGGATACTGATCTCAACAACTCCACCGATGTTGTATATGTTGGACTATGATCCTTCTTGGACCTAGAAAATTTGTCATCTTCATCATCATTCTTTAATACCAACTGAAACTAATCAGGAAATCATTTTCTCCCTAGTTACTCCCTTAGTTAACATGTCTGTGGGATTTTGGCTAGTGTGTATCTTTTCCAACTTCAAATGCCCATCTTCCAAGATGGATCGTATGAAATGGTACCTGATTTGTATATGCTTAGTCTTTGAATGGAATGTTGAGTTCTTTGAAATATAAATGGCACTCTCATTGTCACATTACAACCAGATATTATCCTACTTCTTTCCCAATTCCTCCATAAACCGTTGTAACCAAATCATCTCTTTACTAGCCTCTATATCAGCAACATGTTATGTCTTTTTTGTTGAAAGTGCAACAGCCTTTTGTAGTTTCAAAATCCAACTTATTATTGTTCCACCTATAGTAAAAACATACCCTATGGTGCTCCTCATACTATCTTTATCACCTGTCATATCAGAATCAACATATCCCTGTAGAATAGTGTATGAACCTCCAAAACATAATGCATGAGTAGCAGTACCTCTCAAATACCTGAGAATCCACTTTACTTCCTCCCAATGTTCTTTACCTGGATTTTTCATATACCTGCTCACAACTTCCACTGCATGTGCAATATCTGGTCTTGTGCAAACTATCACATACATCAAGCTGCCAACTGCTGATGAATAAGGGACCCTGGACATGTATTTTATCTCCTCCTGTGTCTTGGGACACATTTCCCTAGTTAATTTGAAATTGTTGGCAAAAGGTGTACTAATTGGTTTTGCATTCTTCATTCTAAACCTCTCCAACACCTTCTCTATGTATTCACCCTGAGACAATGTCAATTTGCAATTTTTTTTGTCTCTTGTTATTATCATACAGAGGATTTTCTTTGCAGCACCCAAATCCTTCATTACAAATGAATTAGCTAATTTCTTCTTGAGCACATTTATATCCTGCATATTACACCCTGCAACAAGCATGTCATCTACATACAATAGCAATATAATATAGCTTCCATTTTCTAGCCTTTTAAAATAAACGCAGTGATCAGAATGACATCTACTATAACCTTGTTCTGTCATAAACCTGTCAAACTTCAAATACCACTTCCTTAGGGATTTCTTTAGGCCATACAATCTCTTCTTCAACTTGCATACCAAATTCTTCTTTCCTTTGACCTCATACCCCTGTGTATGCTTCATATAAATCTCTTCCTCCAAATCCCCATGGAGAAAAGTTGTTTTTACATCTAATTATTCAAGATGTAAATCTTCTACTACCACAAGACTTAAAATATTCCTAATTGAAGTCATTTTAACAATAGGAGAAAATATTTCATAAAAATCTATACCTTTCTTTTGTGCAAACCCCTTTACAACAAGTCTAGTCTTGTACCGCGTTTTTCCTCCATATTCTTCCTTCAAATTGTAAACCCATTTATTCTAAAATTAGCTTGTTCCTACAGGCAACTGAACCAAGTCCCAAGTCTGGTTATTTACCAAGGAATTCATTTCCTCTTTCATGCCTTGCTCCCACTTCTTTTTGGTGTCTACCTGCATTGCCTCTTCGCAACATTCTGGTTCACCAGAATCAGTCAACAATAAATAATACAATGAAGGAGAGTATTGTTCAAGGGTTCTACTTAACCTGGTATATCTTCTAACAACACTTGCAGGAGTTTGAGGTACATGTTGATCTTGTTGTTGTACATTATGATTTTCCGGTACCTTTGGAATTTCTTTTTCAGTGATCTCATCAAGCACTGTGTATTCCAATTTTTCTTTTTCCTGTTTCTTTCCATGAAACTGATCTTTGTACATGACCTTCTTATTGAATATGACATCTCTACTCCTAATTATTTTATTATTTTCATAATCCCATAAGCGATAACCAACACCATTAACACTGTATCCAATAAAGGTACAATTCTTGGATTTTTCCTCAAGCTTTGTTCTATTTTCTTTATCAATATGGAAAAATGATTCACAACCGAAAGTCTTCAAAAAATAATAGTTTATCTTTTTTCATTTCCATGCCTCCTCTGAAATTCTACCATCCAAAGAGATTGAAGTTCCTATGTTTATTAAGTAAACAACAGTATTTACAACATTTGCCCAAAACTGTAAGGGAAAACCAGCATGCAATCTCATACTCCTTGTACACTTCATGATTGTCATGTTCATCCTTTCTGACACACCATTTTCTTGTGGTGTTCCTGGAACTCTCTTCTCTCTACGAATCCCATGGTATGAACGGTAATCATCAAACTCCTTTCTTCAATATTCACCTCCATTGTTTGATCTGAGACACTTCAACCTTTTTCCTGTCTAATTCTCAACCAAAGATTTCCATTTCTTAAAAGTATCAAAAACATCATTTTTGTGTCGAATGCAATAAACCTAAGTTTTTCTAGTTGCATCATCAATAAAAGTAACATAATAACGATAGTCACTAAGAGATGATACCTAATTTGGTCCCCATGCATCTGTATTCACAAGCTCTAACCTTTCACTCTTCTTTTCTTTTCCGACTCTGAGAAATATGACTCTCTTCTATTTTCCATAAACACAATGCTCACAGAAATCTAAATCAAATTGTTTAAGATTTGGAAACGGATTTCTTTTGTGAAGCATATGCATCCCCTTCTCACTCATGTGTCCAAGCCTATGAAGCCACAGTGTTGTATCCACTCCTACAGAAGATAAAGAGATAGAAGATTCAGTATTACCATTACATAAATACAATGTACCTACCTTCTCTCTTTGTGATATCACCAATGATCCTTTGGTGACCTTCCACATCTTACTTGTAAATATGGATATACAACCTTCACTTTCCAAATGCCCTGTTGAAATTATAATTTTCCTTAGATATGGAACATGTCTTACCTCTTTCAACAACCATTGGTTTCCATTGCTTTGCTTTATTTTTACCTTTCCCATTCCAACAATTTTCCATGGTGCATCATCACCCAAATGAACCTATCCAAAATCACCTTGAACATAATCTAGAAAATGTTTCATATGGGGTGTGGCATGAAATGAAGCCCCTGAATCTACTACCCATGACTCAAAAACATTATCTACAGAGAATCCAGAATTTTGTAACACATAACCTATTACATTTTCTTCCTAATGTCCATCTCTTTGTTTCTTTGGACCTCTGAATTCTTTCTTCAGATGTCCTTTCTTCCCACAATTTCAGCACTCTATCTTTCCCCGTCTAGATTTGGATCTTTCCTTCCTAGAATTCCCACGGTTCCCTGAGCCCTTTCCTCTATCCTTTTGTATTCCCCTGTTCTCCATGTTCAACGCATTAGTTGATGTCTCACTTGTGTTTTTCCATCTCATTTCCTCACTAAGGATAACACCAACAACACCATCAAATTTTAAAGTATTTGAACCAGAGATAGAGTTACTTACAACCATGACCAAGTCGTTCCAGCTTTCTATCAATGAGCACAAGATTAGAAGAGCACTAACCTCATCATCAAAGTCCACTTTTACAAAACTTAGTTGATTAGTAATTGTATTAAATTCATTTAAATGATATACAATAGACCCACCTTCTGACATCTTCATATTAAATCATATCTTCATTAGAAATACCTTATTGAACGTCGAGGTTTTTTCATACATTTTACCAATGCGTCCATCAACTCCTTCGTTGTCTTTTCTTTTGAAATATTGAAATACATCAACATTTCCAGGCTCAGTTGTATCGTTCCTAGTGCCTTTTTGTCAAGAATCTCCCATTCTTCATCCTTCATGGTCATCAACTTCTTTTCTAATCCACCCAATGGTAGAAATAGAACCTTCCAATATAAATAATCTTCCATATGCATCTTCCATAACTGGTAGTTTTGGTCGTTAAATTTATTGACCCTAAACTTTCCATCTTCTATCATTGCTCCCACTCAAACTAGGAACCCTCTTTTCCTATGATTTACCTTTCTCTCTAATACCAGTTGTTATAAAAACAAGATCACAGAGCAATAAAATAAAAACAAATGAGGAAATAAAACACAAAAGATACACAATACAATAGAGACACGGATATACGTGGTTCACCCAGTGTAGGATACGTCCACCAGAGAAATTGCCAAGTCCTTCTTTTATTATTATCCATCAAATGAAGGGATGCAACCTACAACACACCTATTTTAACTTCCTCTTCTTTCTCTCACAGTCTCCTTATTACACATCAAAATTACTCACGTTAATGATGACCTATTATCGTCGTTACAAGTGTCTCATTTTATATTCAAGTGTCGCAAACATCATACTTCCATATCGCCTATGTCGTGTCTCTAACGACATCATAGAGACACTTAAGACACCTTCAAAGACTGGTTTAAGAAAGAGAAATAATGTGACAAAGATTACAAATATTTTTCCATGGAAAAAACCACTTAAAAATGAATTTTGAAGGGCAGTTCTCCCCTACCCACTGTCAGGGAGTGCTAGTGCTCCCTACCCTTATTTGGGGGAGCATTGCAATGATCTGTGCACCCTTTTGGGGGAGCACTGGCCTATTTGAGAAAATTTTGGGTTGTTGAGGAAAATCATGGATAAATCCCCGTCATCTTTGGAGTTGGTTGGATTCGAATCTGAGGTCAAGGCTACATCTTAGGGAGGATCCACAACTGAAGGAAAAATATCCTCAACCTATCCCAAGAATATCTATGGTGGTTGGGTCTCTCCATGCTTATATAAGGAGGCATTATCATGGTAAAATGCATATGGAGAGATTGAGAAGAACCTAACTTATGATCTCATAAGGAAGGAGATACATTGAAGGCATCAAACTTATGATCTCATAAGGGAGATATCATTGAATCATAATCAGTTTGTGTGTGGATTACTTGACCAAAGAGTTGGACAAGGAGAGCTGGGAGAGGCTGCTTCACCTTCATCAAAGGTCTGTAATTATTCTCTATTGTTTTCATTAATATCTATATGTGCTTGGCCTATTTCTTTCAAGGTTGTGTTTATTCTACATGAACTTGTCTCTATTAGATAGATCTGGTTTCAAGCTAATCTTAGTAGAATAGGAAGCTTGTTCTGTCTTTGATTGGATTGCAGGACTTGTCGAAGAGCTTGGGGATCAAAGCTCAACTCAGGCTATGCGAGGACAAACATCAAAAAAGGTGCACATTTCTTCCTCTTCTCTATACATTAGTTTAGATAGGTTTAAAAGGATGTTAGTGGCCAACGTTAGCACCCTTTCTATCTTGGTCTTAGGAGTCTAGATCCCAAGAGGGAATCCACTTGTCCGCAGGGGGATTTCTCTGTAACATAAATTGGAGACTGTACTGGGGAAGGAATATTTCAGTTTTGGTTTCCTTCCTTGGTCTTGTTTCAACCTTTTCTCACCTTTATATATTATTCATTCTATGTTTCTAATTCTTAGATGTGTTGTTGGATTTTGATTCATCCTATACACACTGAATTTTTTATTTTTCTTGAGTTTTTTTTTTTATTTCTGGGAAATTTTTTGAGTTCTGAGAGGCCAGTGGTCCCCTACCTCTACTACTATAGTGCTAGAAATCCCTTGCATACTCCTAGGGAGTGTTTCAATTCTCTAGTTCCCTTGACACTAGAGCGATAGTGTTTTTCTGCTCAAAAATCTTTTAGGAGTTGATCTCAGAGTCTAATTTTTGTTGATTCATCTACGTAGGGTTGTCACCATCCCAGTGTGTCTTTGTTTCGGACTCCAATAGCTTGATTTCTAATAATTCATTATGCTTTGTTTGGGTTTGTGACATCTATTTCTTCTTTACTTTGAATCACTTTTCTTCTTTCGAGATTTGAAGTCGATTTACTGCTTTCTCCTTTATTTGATGGTATGAAATTTGTTGTAAGGAAAATCATAGATCTATGCACTATTCAATTTGATATTTGATGTCATTTTCCCAATCATTTCCTGGTTGTTCATCATCCATTAACCTTCTCCTACCTTCACTAGCAAATTCACCAATTTTCATGCATTCTGGGTGAGTTTTTGCATGGTTTTGGGCTCTTTTTCTGAGTTTCTAGGAAGACCAACACCCTCCTATAGGCCATACCAGAGCACCAAAGCTACCCTACTATGTCTTAGGGAGCATTTCAACACTTTGTGCACCCTTCTGTGGGAGTGCTAATCTCTTTTTTGAGAGTTTTTTCCTTCTTTTGTTCAGTCTTTTGCAGCCTATTTTATAGAGCTCTTTGTTGAAATAATGTAACTGCGAAGAGCATTCTTATTATTTTGTTATTGGATTAAATCCCCATTGTGGATTAATCATGTCATTATTATTATTTTTATTGTTAGGTTAATCCCCATTGAGGATTAACTAAGTCGGTAATT
>ML792806.1:295004-318599 GCA_009831015.1 Picea engelmannii
TGGGTTTTCTTCCCCTAGAGGGTTTCCCAGGATAAATGTTGTGTACTTGTGGATGTGTATTTCTTAGTGATCTTGTGGTTATTATGCTCTTATCTTTATGAAATGCAAAGAACTATAATATCAGCATAAAACATTAACACTCTTTACCCAGAGTCTGTGGTTGGTTTGTCAAGTTGTTTGGATTTATTTTTGATGGTTTTTCATGCTTATCACTCCATATTGTATTGATTGGATCTTGAAACCTTTTTTAGAAATGTGAAATTGGCTTTTCTAGCTACGTGTTTTGTCGAGACAGTTTTGAGTGGTTTCTTTTTCTCCCTATCATTTTTTGGATTCTTCTATGCATTTGTTATGTTCCTTGAATGTTTTATTGGTTGTAGAATCCTTTATGGTGTTCTTGTTTGTCGGAACAATTTTCTACTTGTTTTCCTTCATACCTCACTGCCTTGAGTGCATGCTTTGTTTTTATCCCTTTTGCTCTGTGTCTTTTGCATCTGCATAGGACTCTTTCTCCTGATTGAAAGTAGTGGAGCATTGGAAGGTTTGTATTTAGTTTCTGTACACATCAGAATAAAATAGAGAACATAGATTCATTCTTTCTTTTGGGTAGTGAAACTAGCTTTCATTTGAAGTAGAGGAATTGCATGTTTTTTGGCATTTTGGGACATTGTGCATCTGGAATGATGAATGTTTTCTCCTTCTCATAGCATAGCTTTCATTGAAATGAAAAGATTGCATATTCATATCTTTGAATAACTTTCGAGTCGGTCAAAACACCATATTGTCCACACCATTTTCCTTTTGTGTAACAATAGCCTTAAAAATCAAGCACTAAACTAAAAATTGATTAGACATTTTTATATTTTCTGGTAGAAAACCTACATTAGATTAGTTGCAGGGATTTGGAATAGGTGTGAAAGATAACTTTCCAAAGCTGCAAACAAGCATAGGATCTTGTGTTAGGGGGTGGTGAAATCCAATTGCTACATTTTGTCCTAGGAATCCCTTCTCACACAAGGGTCAAACTTGAGGTCGCATTAAGACTGGCAGAGTTACTCACCCTACTTTGTTGGTCTTGGTGTAGAGATTGTGTGTATTATGGGGGTCGCTTGAACGGTATACCCACAATGATGAGTGGAAGCCTTTCAAGTTGATTTCGAGCTAGATACCCTACCCTTGCGTGTGGATCGGGCTGTCGACTAATTCCCCAGGCATCATTGTTGTAGTTGGTAACCTTAGTGGCCTATCTCTTTAGGGTCTTTACACAAGGTGACTATGCAAGGGAAAGTCTTCATGGTACCTGGAATCGACGTTGGCCAAACTCACTTGGGCTCCTTGGAGGGTAAATACACAATTACTGCGTGGAAGATTGCACCAAGGTGTAAGTCCGTTAAGCAAGTCATCAACGTAACTTTTCCACCCGCTCTATCTTAGCCCCTTCTTACTTTGTTCCCGCAACGTTGGATTTCATCACCAACTAGTGTTTTTTGTTCTCCCTAGTAGACTCTAGGTTGGATATTTATTTTTATGGCATCAATTACCAGAATGACCAACGAAGGAACCCCTTTTCCAGGGGAACCTTTTGTTTTTCCTTCTTACAAAAACGTTGGTCCTCCTTATATCACTACTTTGAACCTTCCAGGTATTACAATTGGGTTATCGGTATGGTTGTTTTCCACTCTGGTGATATTGAATGCAACAAGTGCTTCAGATGTAAGCACACCACCCACACATCAACCTCATGTCAAACTTTCACCTTCTTCACCTATTAGGTCTCCTTCCCTTTATCCTTCTTCACCTAGTGAAAGCCCTAAAGCGAGTAGCCAAGTTGATAAGAAGAAGAAGAAGGACCAGAAAGGGACCAAGCCTCCAACTACATCAAATGTTGGATCTAAGCAACCAACTCCTTTTAATAGTACTAGGAGTTTTCACGAGGTCAATAAGACTAAAACAAATAATATGAAACCCAAATTCCCTTGTAGTCTTTGTAAGGGTGACCACTTTCTGAGGGATTTCCCTGGTCTTCCCAAGGTGTTAGGAATGTGGTCTTTGACGTCATCAGTCCCCACTAGACATGTTGGTGACATGATGTCAACTAGTGATGTTAAGGTTGGTAAGAAGAAGACAATTGTCAAGTTTCCTTGCATCTTATGCAAAGGTGATCATTACTCTCACTTTTTTCTTCGTATGGATGTGGCTTCTTCTCTTTTGGAAAAGCTTCAACTTCCAACTGGTTATCGTAAGATTTCCCCCAACCCATCGTTAGTTGATGGATTGGTCAATCTGGTTCCATCCTCGGTTAGTCCGGTTGATCAGGTGGTCAATCTGGTTTCATCCTTGGTTGAACCACTACCCAAAGTAGTTGATCTAGTTCTGTCATCAATCAGCCCCACTTTTCATCTGGAAAGTGAAACCAAAGTGATTGATCTAGTCCCTTCCTCGGTCAGTCCCACCCTTCATTCGAAAAGTGAAAAAGTGGTTGCTCTGCTTACATCATTGGTAAATCCCACTCCTCCTCTAAAGAGTGCCCAAGTGGTCGATCTGATTCCATCATCGATCGATCCTACTCTCCCCCTAGAGAGTAAACCCGATATTTCCCATGTTTTCCTCGTTGATACAGAATCTACCATTTTGGGGGGAATTTCTTCTTCTCCTGTGACACTCCCTCCAAGTAATGAGGCCATCCTTTTTTATTGGGGTACGCTAATTGGACCTCGTCTTCCTTCTCACATTCCTTTCGAGATTACAATACAAGTTTGTGGTCGAGACGTTCCTCAGATGGTGATAGATGAAGGTCCATCCATTAGTATGTTTTCCTCTATTGCTCGGGAAGCTTTGGGTTGTCCTCAGCTTGTGCCGATTACGCAAAATTTGTTAGATTTTAACAAAAGAACCAGACAACCTTTAGGGACCCTTCCTCAGTTTCCCATAACTTTGGGAGGGAAGACTGTCTTTATTGATGTCATGGTAGTCTAAGACCCCTTGGATTTCGCTTTACTCCTTGGGCGGGATTATGTCTATGTCATCAAATCTATTGTGTCCACTCTTTTTCGTGTGATATCTTTTCCTCACGATGGTAATTGTGACAATTGATCAAATTTATTTCATCGGTCTTGACTAGATTACCTCCCTAAATGGTTCTTATATGCAGACAGTATCGACCCCACCACATGTTAATTATGTGGCGTTTTCTCCCATGACTTCAACTACTGATGATTTAGATCTAGTAGTTGACATGGTGATATTTTCGATAGGGCTATTAGAGCCAAATATCCCTACCCCTATCGAGGTAGTCGACATGTATTCCTTCCAGAGTGCTTCTCTTCCCTCTAGTGAAGATCTCTTGGAATCCATGATCGATGTTTTTCCCTTGACATGTATTCCTTCTAGGGAACTATCCTCTTGGAAGCCATGATCAAGCAGAAGTCAACGAGCATAGTTCTTTTCTTCTGTCAATATCGTTAAAAAATGAAACAGAATTCACGAGCACAGTTTCTCTTCTCTGTGGAAAGATCATTAAAAAATTAAATAGAATCTTGAGCATAGTTTTCCTCTCTGTAACAAGCTCAATAAAAAATGAAACGAAAATCTGGGGATTGAACCCGGAGCCTTGAGCATAGCTCTTTTCCTTTGACAATCTCGTTAAAAAATGAAACAGTTTCCTCTCCCGTCAAGTCGTGTCTTTCGCTAGAGCTCGTAGATGTCGAGTCAAGTCTTTCGTTAGGTATCGTATTTGAACCTTCATTTCATCCACCCTTATCCTTTTTCTCCATCTAGTACCAAAATTGGTGACAACTTCAAAGTCAATGAATGAATTGAAGCTCGGGGGGCATGTCTCCAGCCTTTGATTATCATTCTAGAGTTAATCCACTAGATTTTCAGGCTAGGGGTAGATTACCAACCATCCTTGGGTTTCCCGACATTTGGAAATTACGTTGGTAATTTACAAGCATAGTTTAATTTTGTTTCAAGCTTGTCTAAAAAAAAACCAATAACGAGCTTAGTATTTGTTCTTTCTCGTGCTCGTAAATACATGAGAATGTAACTGAGTATACTTTTATCACTTTTTCGGACTCGTAAAGGTTATACAAAAAATGAACCCCCTGGAGTCTCCTTTAAGATCTTTTCATACTCTCTAAACATGAAAATATTGCCGAGTGATCTTGCTTCCTTTCCCACTCGTTAAAATGTTTGAAAGGGCGTCTTTTGAGTGGTAGTTTACATTTTTTTCATCCGCGTGAGACTAACATTATGAAAAAGGACAACACTGGGGTGCCTTTAAGTCATTTTCAGACTCTCTAAATATGAAAAAACACCAAGTTTACTGTCTCTAGACTCGTTAAGAAATCATACATTGAAGGGACCATACGGGACCGAACCCTTACTTCTTCCAGTTTGTTAAACAAAGGAAGAGGGACTTGTCGAAGGTGAGTTATATCGAGCATGTGTTACCCTCCTCGAGCTCGTTAAATCAAAAATAGGTACTCTTCCATATGGATGGGGGAAAAAATTTGAAAGAAGCAAGCCAAGTAGTTTTTGAGAACGTCACTAGTCACTCTTATGGTCGCCCTTGAACACGACACTCTGTCTTTGCATGCATTTTTCCGCTGAACCTCTACACTGAACTAATCCTCTGAATTTTCCTACTCCTTTGGGTCACCTGACGAAAGTCACAGTATCCACTCCATTATCATGTTTTGGTCCATGTCATGTTTCTGTTGTTGTGCCTTAGTGTTCAAGGGAAGTATCTACCTCGAGAGTCAACCATCACAAATTGCATGTTTCAATACCTGTGTCAATCCATGTTCATTTGATCCACCAATTACATCTCTGTGTCTGTTTCATGTTGTTGATGGGGTATACATCAAGTCCCTCCTTCAATAAGTCTACTCATGTCGACTTCAACACATTATCCAGGAACTAGACTTAGAAACCAGTTAGTATCTTGGGACTTGCATGCCTCAATGGCAGGCATCCTCGCATCAGATAGTGGGTTTACATCATTGTCCTCTGATCAGATGTTCGACTTCAGCTCATTTATTCATGTTTGCTGGAATGTACTAGGGCACCTTGGGAATCATTGACATCAATGGTGATTTTCTTCGCGCTTGTTAACAATTTACCTCATTGACCAGTAATCAAGTGGTTTATACCATGTTCGACCTCAGGACATCTATTCACATGGTTATATTCATACTACAGGGGGATCAGTAAGAAGACCCTGGGTTGAGTGATCACTCTGATATATACTTTGCCTAGGTTGCGACGACATTTCTCTTGAATATTGAAACATATACTATCACATAGATCCACTTTGTATTGGTCCATGGCTATGTTTTGTTGTCTCGTAGATCCACTATGTATTTTTCATGGCTACGATCAGTTCATGTCATGGATGTATAGATCCACATTGTATATTTGGTGGCTATACCTTTTTGTCAATATAATTATGGATCCGCAGTGTATCTTATGGCGGCCATACCTTGAAAGTCTTTATCACCCAAGCATAGGTATGCATGCCTTGGGTTTGAAACATGTCATAATATTTGTTGATGGTTGTGTGCAGCTTCTACCAGGCTCTCTACATCCATACCCTTGCACAAAAAATTCTACAAAGTACTTCAGTCACCATTTTCTATCTTCTAACTTCGCACTTTGGGGGGCAATCTATTACACATCAAAATTACTCACTCTAATGATGACCTATTATCGTCGTTACAAGTGTCGTACGTGTCACATTTTTTCTGCAAGTGTCACAAACATCATACTTCCATATCGCCTATGTCGTGTCTCTAACGACATCACAGAGACACTTAAGACACCTTCAAAGATTGGTTTAAGAAAGAGAAATCATGTGACAAAGAGTACAAATCTTTTGCCATGGAAAAAACCACTTAAAAATGAATTTTGAAGAGAAACGCTCGCCTACCCACTGTCAGGGAGTGCTAGCACTCCCTACCCTTTTTTGTGGGAGCGTTGCAATGCTCTGTGCACCCTTTTGGGGGAATGCTAGCATGTTTGAGAAAATTTTCGGTTGTTGAGGAAAATCAGGGATAAATCCCCCTCATCTCTGGAGTTGGTTGGATTCAAATCTGAGATCAAGGCTACATCTTAGGGAGGATCCACAACTAAAGGAGAAATATCCTCAACCTATCGCAAGAATCTCTAAGGTGGTTGGGTCTCTCCATGCTTATATAAGGAGGCCTTCTCATGGTAAAATGCATATGGAGAGATTGAGAATCACGTAACTTATGATCTCATAAGGAAGGGGAGACATTGAAGGAATCAAACATATGATCTCATACGGGAGATATCATTGAAGCATAATCAGTTTGTGTGTGGATTACTTGAGAAAAGGGTTGGAGAAGGAGAGTTGGGAGAGGCTATTGAACCTTCATCAAAGGTCTGTAAGTATTCTCTATTGTTCTCATTAATATATATACATATATGTGTGTGTGTGTGTGTGTGTGTGTGTGTGCTTGGCATGTTTCTTTCAAGGTTGTGTTTATTCTACATGAACTTGTCTCTATTAGATAGATCTAGTTTCAAGATAATCTTAGTAGAATAGGAATATTTTCTGTCTTTGATTGGATTGCAAGACTTGTCAAAGAGCTTGGGGATCAAATCTCAACTCAGACTATGCGAGGACAAACATCGAAAAAGGTACACCTTTCTTCCTCTTCTCTATACATTAGTTTATCTAGGTTTAAAAGGATGCCAGTGACCAATGTTAGCACCCTTTTTGTATTGGTCTTAGGAGTCTTCATGGGGTATAAACACGGCTGAAAACAAATACCTCTAAATCAGGAAAATAATCAAGCTTCACAACCAACATTTACCTATTTGATTCTCAACTAGATGCTTGAACTCTTTAAGACACTCTAAGACCTTATATTTTAACTTGAGAAAGTAGACCCATGTATGTATATAAAATCATCAATGAAAGTAAGAACATTCTTAGATTTATTGATTGATGGGAGTGGGAAAGGACATGTAATGTCATTTTGAACCATTTCTAGAGGTGATGATTCCCTCCATTCTTTACATGTGTTGAACTTCTCCTCGGGATGTTTTCCTAGTATGCAACCCTGGAAAACTCCATCTGTGTACTTAATGTGGGGTAATCTTTCTACCATTCCACCTTTACTAAGATGATATAAATATTTAAAATTCAAATACCCAAACCTCTCATGACACAACCTCGACTCTTCATTAACATGTGTTATAATAGACACATAATCATATTTATGAGTAAATTGAGAGAAGGTGTACAACCTAAAATGGTGATTAACCTCACCAACAATAATTTTTTAGGAACCTAACAAGTTAGAAATAATAATTGAGTCTGAAGTGAAATCCACTTTCTTCCCTAAACTTGAATGAGTGATTTGATATATAGAGAGAATATTCATTGAAATATTGGAACATGAAGTACATCCTGAAATCATCTATGGTCTAGATCAACTCTACCCCTACCACACACCTTAGCAGAAGAATCATCTCCCATGAATATAGGTGGTTCGAAACAACTCTCCAAGTATGAGAGAAGTCTATCCGAGGAGGCCATCTAATGGGTAGTGCCTGAATCAAGCACCCAAGAATTAGGAGAAGATAAAATAGCAAGTAATTCATAACCATTACCTCTTTTTGATGATGGCTTATCTAATGGATTTTTCCTTGCATTATCTGGAATACAATCCTTGATATGATGTTGATCAAGTGATTGTTCCATCAGATCTATGGTCGTTTTCATGCAATAACTCTCAGGATGGAACCCCCTATTATAGTAGGAATGCTTGGTCTTCTCCTTCTTTCTCTTTGATGCCTTGGAACTTGAAATTTCATATGTTTACTTTTGTTTACCTTCCTTCTTGTTCTCCTGGTCCTTCTTACCTTTTTTCTTATGCTTAATCTTCTTTGAACTTCCTTGAGTTGTAAGCGCTTGGGGCTTGGAACTCTTGAGTTCCCCTATGAGGATGAGCTTTGTCTTCTCATGGATAAGTGACTCTGTGAACTCATCCAGGGATGGCATATTCCACGTAGACCCCATAGCTAACCTAGTAGTATGAAAATAAGAAGTGTAGATAGAATACTTTGGTTCTATTTTGGTTAGAATTGAAAATATCAATTGTTCATCTTCCTTATCAATTCCACAAGCCCTGACATGAAAAATAAAAGTTTTAAACTTACAGAAATAGTCATCTAGGGTCTCAAAATATATCGGATTCAATGCATGTAGATCATTCTCCAACAGATGACCTATTAGATTTTCTTTCTTTCCTAGAAGATCCTTAAACTTTGTCCAAACATCGTTAGGAGTCTTGCAAGTATCGACATGGAAGAGAAGATATGGAGAGATTCTTAAGCACATTATCCCGTAGTATTCATCCATTATTTTTAAAGTGTTTCGTCTTATATATGGATAAATTAGGCTCGACATCAGTCCCCATGGTGACCCTGTACAAACCCTTTCTTCGAAGTAGAAGCTATATCTTGGGCTTCCACTCAAAGTAGTTGATGGCTGTCAAGAACATTGAAGAAGATGGTTAACCCATAGTTCTTTGTGGGTTTTCCAATATGATCTATAAACCTACAATAAAAGTGAATACTCCATCACAATAATGGCTCTAATACCATGTAGGATTAAACCACAATCCAAGACCTAATTGTGAGAAGGAAATACTACACTAGCTAATTGCAAAAAAGAGATAAGAGAGAGAAAAACAGAATCAATCTTCACACATAATAGACTAAGAAACCAACTCAAATCACAATGTATTAATCCTTGATCATGAGTACAATAAATAAGACTCTGCACAAGAGGATTAATTTGCACTAGGTTGGGGTTTCCATGTGCATGCTCAAGTAGAAAAGAAACCACTCCTACTAGCAACAATTAACTAAAGTCAAAAGCTGCTAAAAATAAGAAAAGATCAAATATGGGGTGTGAACTCAGGTGAGAAATCCACATGAAGTTATCATTCATTCCACAATAGAAAAAATATCCTTGAATAAGACTAGAGTCTAGAAATGGAACAAAAGTCCTAACTGAGTGAGAATCTGCTAAATATGGAAAGTCACTAAATAAGTGAAATGACTTAACTCCAAGTGTGAGAAGGGTGATGTGCATTTCCTTAGGAGGTCATATATAGCTATAACAAGTGTGCATTGGGTGCCATGTCACTTTTCCAATCACTGCCCAATCATTTCAAGTGGCTACTGCATGGCAGGCCTGCTAAAAATAGAAATACCAAAAATAGACTGATAGGGTTTTGGTCACCTACTAAAAGTAGAAAATGCTAAGAATTGACATGATCAATAATAGTCAGGTTAGTTAAGGAATTCAGGCTAGGTATGGTAGTCAGGATAGACTTAGGTAGGGCTACAAATAGAAATGTTATAAATAGTAGTCCTCTTGAGAAAGTGGGAAAATGAAAAAATGAGTATGTCATTGAGTATGTAGTTAAGCATGTACCCCAACATATTTTATGTGTATGGGGTGTTTTTTTATTTTTTTTATTTCATTTTTGCAAGTAGGTACGTTACAATAAAAGAGGGAATATGGATCATAGAAAGAATGGATTCAAGCCACCTTTGATCGAGAAAAACTCTTAATCATATCAACAAGGGAAGCCAACACAAGGTGTGTTGTAACAAAAAATGACTTTGTCAGTGCTAAACCCGCCAATTTCTCGTTACCTCAAAATTTCAATCTAATTTGATCAAGTGAAAATAAATATAAATATATGGCCCTTATTGAATTTAACCCCCCTGGAAGTGTACCAATTTTTTATCACCAAACACTAGGCCATCGGGAGACAAATCAACCAAATTTTGTTGCTTATTAATTATGGTCGGGTTTCAACCGGACACCATTTCACCAAGAATTTCCACCTACCAGACAATTCATAGCACCAAGAATCAGGCCAACCAACCACCAATCTAACTGGACAATGCACCACCAGGAATATATAGTAACTGGGACAACCAACCACTGTAGGTTTGGGATCACTGGGCCAACTGGGCATTAGGTCAACCAGCCACTAGGCTATTAAGACTAGTCTTAATCAAGGGTTAAAGCTAGTCTAGTTGAAAAAGGCCCTATAACCAAAAGTTAATCCTTTATATCAATCACACAGAGTTCCAAAACTAAACCAACCACACACAAATAATATGGGAATGATTTTCATTATACGGCCTTTGAAAATAAGTTTCATGATGCATGTGGGATGAATCCCTAACCTCAATAATTGACGATCATTATTTCCTTCAATACTCATCTGACAGTCATTGAGATTTATGTTTCTATAGAGAAAAAAATGGGTTTCAACAGCCCATTCGGGAAACAATAATTCAACGGGGATGTTGAAGTTTTAATAATATTCACAGCTGGATATGGTACAAGGTGTCATAATGAGCTTAGATCGAGGAATAGTTGAAGTTATGTGCAATTAATATCAACTAAATCGAAAGTTTGATTTCAATGGATTTTGTTATATTGTTGTTGTATTCAAAATAACCTTCTCAGAATAAATTGTTGATCATGGATTCACTTAGGATTTAATTTGTAAAAATAGTAAGGTAGAAGGCTATAAGATGCACAATTTTAGTGAGAATTGAAGGGGGGTTAGCAGGTTAGATATTCTTAGGCATTGTAGGCTAGGTTTTCTGTAATGAGCTTGAGGGGCCATTGATTATTAATTTTCTGAGTTTGAGGGAACCATTCATGGATTCACCTCTGATTTATGTAGAGCCTTGTCTTCTTCTCATTTTTTTGTATTAATCTTCTCATGCTACATCTTTGTTCTTTTCTCATCATTTGAATAAAGTTGCAAACAACATTTTGGTACGACCACCATTGTTGTTAATCAATCAAGATATTGTGTATTGTAAGTTGTAGGCTATATTTGTGCGAGTTAAAGACAAATAAAATACAATTTGTGTTACATTTGGTTTTGTCATATTTATTTTGCATGAAATGTTTATGAATATAAAGAGTTTCAGATTATAGGAATTTGAGTCCATTTCAACCCTATTTATGTTCCTTCAATATATACATTTTCATACATCTACAAGTTACTTTTATAATTGTTATAATGTTGGCTTCATTATCAAGCCCAGCTTTTACACTTATCAGTTTGTTGGATTCATTGTTTTAGATACCCAATAATCCATTATTCCTTCATCTCAATTTTATAGTGACTTCCTCACTTACTGTCAAGATTGCGATTAATTATTTTCCTCCTTTTCTTCCATATAACATCATCATATTTTTTTCTCTGCTGAATGAGACTCCGTGCCTAATATAAAGGCCTTCAGTCTAAGAGGTTACAGTTTCTTAATTCCAGTCACTTGTCATTCAATACTCAACCATGTTTATCCTTTTCTTTATTCATTTAAATCTAGCATCGTGACCTTAATGTTGAAGAGTTTCTCCTTAGTGACAACGGGTATCCAACTATCTTAAATATCATGAGGTAGACCCCTCTGGCCCAATATCTAGCTTGAGGTCAAAAGTAGGTTTTGATATGCCTTGGCATAGTTCCTAAGAAGTTGAGAACATCTCAATGTTACAAAAAAAAATTGGTGTCGTTGTCGAGGAACAAATTTTTGAGATATTTTCACTAGGGTATGACAAAGATAAGTTATGACTCTTGGAGCTGAACAAGGATCAGAAAATAATAGGTTGTTTAGGTTTCAAACAATATTTTTTAAGTTAAAAAAACCACCTAGCGACTCCAATAAAAGTTTCAAGACTCCACTGGGAATCAACCTTGTTAATAGAGAAATGAAGGATTACTGCATAATGATCAGGTATCAAATGATGACCTTTTTTCAAGAAGATTTAGTTTTGTTGATTAGTCCTTTTTTTATTTTCATGTACAGTTCAAAAATATTTTTCTTTATCTTGTATATTGGGAGAATCATAAATCCAAAACTTTACTTCCATTTTTGGAAAAAGAAATCTTGGTTTCTTCTTGTATTCCTCAAGTATATAAGGCCTATTCATTATTTCCCTCTGAAAATAATGATGAGCCTCTTGCATGTTAAGAACCAAATACTTGCATACATAAATACCACAAAGATTCAAAGAACAATATAGAAAACCACAACTTTATTATAGAAACCCTTGAGGTAGGGAAACACCATACAATGGATTCTATTATGGAATGGATCATCTCATGTTCACTTGCCTCTTCGAGGGGGAATCCTCCTATCGAGCTACCGCTCCAAATACAATACTTCTATTTTTTTCCCATTACATTGCTTGAACCCCTTTATATAGTGCTACCATCACCTAAGAACATTCTAGAGGAGGAACCTTCTAGAAGTAAAACCTTCTAAGAAGTCCTCTTACATTTATTATATTTAATTAC
Organism: Picea engelmannii; assembly: GCA_009831015.1. NCBI lineage: Eukaryota > Viridiplantae > Streptophyta > Pinopsida > Pinales > Pinaceae > Picea > Picea engelmannii. Next base: position 307,382 of record ML792806.1, read on the forward strand.
CCATTTATTATATCTAACTACCATAGTGGGTCTTATTTAATAATATAGTGGACCTAGTCCACCTTACATTGAATGACTTCCACTATTATCACTATGTACCCTCTGGGCCCCCCCACTACCTCTCTATCTACCTTACATTCCATCCCCCTTATGAAAGCGTTGTCCTCAATGCTTAATGTACAACCATATACCAGCATCCCATGGATAAGTGTGGAACATAGTGTTGAATTAGACTAGAGAACCAGGGTCCCATTGAGAAATGGAAGCCACCATGCTGAAGTAGTCCAACCGCCATTGTAAATCAGGTTCCCATGTCCAATTCTTCATGTGAACCCCACATAGAATATATCGGCACCTAATAACCAACTGAAAATGATGTTCCCAATAATGACACCTATGATGTGGATCCAAATAAGAATTTCCATCCACATAGTGGGAGATGATCAAAGATGAATCTATAAGGAACAATACCATTGTAGAATATGCAAGCTAGATGCTAGTAACTAGCTCCTGATGTGGAACATTGATGTTCTCTACAGAAGGTGGAGTAGAGTCATCAAATAAAATATGGAAGTCGTTGTCATCCCAGAAATGACAACTATCCATATACCAATCATCGCAATCGGCCTCAAAATCATACCAAGCCTATATTTCTTGATTATATTCATCCATGAGGTCTGCCATAATAAATTTCTCTTGCATGTTATACAATGAATCTTGAATACTATGAAAACTATCATTGAGGTCATGTGTGAGGCCATCCAATCTGACATTCAATGTCTCAAACAATTGGACTTTGAATTCTTCAGTAATATGTAGAATTTATTTGAGGGTTTGAGAATAAAAAACCATCTGAGCACCCTATGAACTCTGCAGTCCCACCTCCGTCACGAAAAAACATGAAAAATAGAACAATAAATTATTACAGAAAATCGCGGCGTTTTCTGGAAAAACCCTGAAAAACTGTTGAATTTAAAATGCTCATAACTTCACTTTCCGGACTCCGTTTCAGCTGATTGTTTTTTGAAATTGGGTGAAATTATTAGAGGAACTCAAATATGTAATTTTTTTGGGAAAATCCAGCCTCTAGATGCTACAGAAATAAATAAAAAACCGCACTGTCGTCCACGAAAAAAACCCTTAAAAATTGCAGATTTTAAAACTTCAATATCTTGACTTCCCAGACTCTGTTTCAAACGATTTTGTTTTTCAACTTGGGTGTTTTTATGAGAGGAACTCAGATATACAACCTATTTCTGTAAATTTTGCACATAAATATATCGAAAGTTTCTGTAATGTCACTGCCCTCTTTTTTTTTTCTCCGAAAAACAAATCTGCAAAAATAAAAAATATTTGTCCACAATGTCTGCCAAGGAAAGTGCTCTAATACCAATTGTTAAGAACCAAATAATTGCATACATAAATACCATAAAGATTCAGATAAAAATGTAGAAAGATACAACTTTATTATAGAAACCCTTGAGGTAGGGAAACACCATACAATGGATCCTATTACGGAAGGGATCCTCTCCTGTTCACTTACCTCTTCGAGGGGGCATCCTTCTATCGAGTTACCGCTCCAAATACAATACTTTTATTTTTTTCCCATTACATTGCTTGAACCCCTTTATATAGTTCTACCATCACCTAAGAACATTCAAGAGGAGGAATCTTCTAGAAGTAGAACCTTCTAAGAAGTCCTCTTACATTTATTATATCTAGTTACTCATTTATTATATCTAACTACCATAGTGGGACTTATTTAATAATATAGTGGACCTAGTCCACCTTACATTGAATGGCTTCCACTATTATCACCATGGGCCCTCTGGCCCCCCCACTATCTCTCTAGCTACCTTACATTGCATCAGTATATGTTGAAATTTTTCTTGAATAAAAATTCCAAATCCTTGTTCTTCCAAATCATAGTCAATAAATGTGACTAATATACCAGCTCCTATAGTCAGTACTATACTTTTTGAACATCCTACAAAGATTCATCCTTGCATTAAAAATAGGTATAAACCTCTTAAAATTCCACCTATACTTCATGATTTTCCTAAGAATTATTTTAAGTCTCTCTCTAGATTTAATGGAGAAGATGATGTTTCAGTAGAAAAGCTCATAGTAGCTTTTGAAGACTTCATGGATTACTTATATATTCAGTATGATTTCTTTATGAGGATGTTCACTTAGTCTTTGCAAGGGGAATTTAGAAAATGGTTAGAGACTTGGCAATTGATTCCATTAGTTCTTGGACTAATTTTCATGATCTTTTCTTGCACAAATAGGATTAAAGGAAAACTCATCATCAGTATCTCTCTAAGTTTTATGCTATAAAAAGAAGGAAAGATGAAACTGTTACAAAGTTCAATAGAATATTTAAAAATTCATATCACAATTTTCTTGTTGATATTTGGCCTTCTGATGCTACTGTCAAAGTGTACAATACATTAGAACATCATCCTAATTTGGCCTTTTATCTCAAAGAAATGAAGTCTCAAACTTTGGAACAAATGTTTATTGATGATGAGGAGATAGAGAATAATTTGTGGGCTTATGGGAAGCTGCCTAATCAAATTATGAATGAAGGTGTGACTTCATAGAATCATAAAAAGGAAAGGAGACAAAGACAATCATATGTCTATATTTCTACAGTTCAAAATATTGAATGTCAGCAGAAATCTTGTGCCCTCGAAGGAATGAAGATGGAATACATGAAAATTTGAAATCAAAAAAATGTTGTTCCTTTAACAGTAGATGATTATTTGATAAATGAATGGAAGGATGATTTAGTCATAAATTTCTTTAGTGATTTTCAAGAAATCGGTACGGTAGTTTCATTTGATCAAAAGATGATAAGTAAATTGTTGCTCATAATCATTCGTAAGAAGATACAACCCTTCTTATCGTTTTGAAAGATAAAAATAAAAAAATATATTCAACAGATGGAGGCCTCTTCTTTCAAAGATGGTCATGAGTTACAACTATCTTCTATAGTTTCAAGAATTCTGGTACATCGTAGAACTCACACCTATTTTGGGGCACTACCCCTCATCAGTGACCAGGTAGTGTTGTACATTTTTTGTGTCACTACAAAGGAACTAAGAAAAACATCTTAAGTTATGACTGTTATAGCCACCTAGTGCAGGTACCCTTTTAGGTCCCCTTTTGAATAATACATTGCAAAATGCATGCCTATTTCGAGGCGCTACCCCTCATCAGTGGCCAGACAGTATTGTACATTTTTTGTTACTACAAAGGGCCTAAGAAAATCATCTTAAGTTATGGTTGTTATAGCCACCCAGTGCAGGTACCCTTTCGGGTCCCCTTTTGAATAATACATCACATAACTCACACATGTTTCAGGGCGCTACCCCTCATTAGTGGCCAAACAATGTTTTACATTTTGTGTGTCATTGAAAAGGGCCTAAGAAAAACATCGTAAGTTACAGTTGTTGTAGCAACCTAGTGCAGGTACCCTTTTGGGTCCACTTTTGAATAATACATCGCAGAACTCACACCTGTTTCAGAGCACTATCTCTCATCAGTTTCCAAATAGTGTTGTACGTTTTGTGTGTCACTGCAAAGGGATTAAAAAAACATCCTTAAGTTACAACTTCTATATCCATGAAATGAAGGTACCCTTTCGGATCCCCTTTTGAATAACATATCACAAAACTCATGCTTGTTTTGGGGCACTACCCCTCATCAGTGGCCAGATGGTGTTGTACATTTTGTGTGTCATTGTAAAGGGCCTAAGAAAAACATCTTAAGTTATGGTTGTTGAAGCCACCCAGTGAAGGTACCATTTTGGGTCCCCTTTTGAATAATACATTGCATAAATGATGCCTAATTCGAGGTGTTATCCCTCATTAGTGGCCAGATAGTGTTGTACGTTTTGTGTGTCACTGCAAAGGTCCTAAGAAAAATATCTTAAGTTATGTTGTATTTCTTAATTTCCATATATTGAGTTTATTTTTGAACATTGTTGTAATGAATAACTTGAGTCAGATATAGAACATACAGAAGATTGTTCCTACAGTAGTGAGGAGGAGAAAGAATTTTCTAAAGTAATTTTGAAAAAGATGTCAATTATGGATATATTCATGAAGATTTTCAAGAAGAGATGGTGCTTTATTCCACACCTATTGATCAAAATCAAGATTGTGTTGTTGAAGGTTATGTAAATCTATTTCATGGTAACATTGATGATGTCTCTAAAATTTCTCATATGAATGAATTGTTTCCCCTTTTTTTTTATGAGCAACCTGCTACTCAATGGATTGTTTATGAGGAATATAATTATGATATTTATAAGTCTGCTCATACTATATTCTCCAATAGTGAGTTTTTTTTATGAATATAAAGTTGAAGAAGATGTACATATTTCTAAATCATTATCTACAGAAATTCATAGCAACTCACTTGTTTATGATAATTATGATGAATGTGATGTTGAGTTTCGACAACCAACAATATTTATTTTTACTATAAGCTTTGATCAGCAGTTTCATAAGAATAGGAAGACTATATTTCATGAAGAACCAGCCCCTATATATGACAGTTATGAAACAAAATCAAAACATGGCATTGAATAAGCTATTCAACAAGACTTAGTGTAAAATAGACAAGTGCAAAGGCTTTACCTTTCTAAGAAAACAAAACATAAGGGAGGATGAGAAATTTGTTAATGATCAAGAGCTACAAAAATTATTAAGTCTTTAGAATTTTTGGATGTTGAGTCTTCTAATGATATATTACTACTCTTTGATTTGTATCATCATTTTGTTGTCTTTAATTCTTATAAAGAATTATTTTTCCAAGAAGAATGGCAACAGATACACGAAGATTTTGTTTCATCGGTTGTAATGAAGCTTATAATATTCAAGATTTGTTTCAAGGAGGATGAGATGATCATTGTTTTAGTGGATCTATAGATAAAGAAGAGAAAAAACAAACTATGCAATGACAGTCCTTTTGTGCTAACAAAGAACAAGTATTTGTTGTTTATCAGAAGACTTAATATTTCATGTTTTTGAAGACTTTGTTGCAATTTTCTTATAATCATCAGGAGAAGAAGGCTTTGAAATATTCGGTTATCATGAGTATCGATTCAAATTTCATTTTGAGCCACCATTATTCAAATGTTTTATTTTGTTAATAAAAGTTGAAGGAATGGTTCAATTAATCAATCAAATGCTTTTGTGGTTACAATAGAAGCATGATTTTACCTAATCAGAGCAATTGAGTAGATTAGAATAGGATTTGATTGTACATAAATAAGCTCACAATTTGAGCATTTACTTCAGTTTTTAGTTTCAATTTTGAGTACAGGTTTTGAGTAATTGATTTTCAGTTTGAGCATAAATTTTGGTTTTAGTAGTCAAGGATATGACTTTAGGAACAGGTTTCCAGGAAATGGTTTTAGAGAAGGTACAGACATTTACAAGAATGGGGCTTCAATAAGTGAAGGAACCTAGTCTACATTTATTAAGTTCCTCATAGGGAGACACTATCTCAGATGGAGCCCATTGTTGTAACATAAAATGACTTTATCAAAAATATTCCAATACTTGCGCTAAACCCAAAAATTTCTCGTTACCTCGAAATTCCAATCTGATTTGATTAGGCGAAAATAAATATAAATTGATGGCCCTTATTGAATTGTATCCTGTGAAGTGTACTAAGTTTGGATCACCGAACACTGGGCCACCTAGATTCAACTCGGTCAAATTTTGTTTCTTATTAATTCTGGTTTGATTTCAACCGGTCAACGGGACACCGGGCCACCTGGAGTCGACTCAGCCAAATTTTGTTTCTTATTGATTCTAGTCTAGTTTCAAATGACCACCAGGACATCGAGCTAATTCGACACCACTCAAGGATAATTTTCAAACGCCAGACAGTTCATAGCACCAGGCACTAGACCAATCGGGCCATCGATCCAACTGGCCACTGGGATAACTAGACACTGCACCACTGCTAATATACAGTAACCAGGACAACCAGCCATCAGAGGTTTGGGATCATCTGGCCAACCAGGTATCATGCCAACCATACACCGAGTTATTAAGACTAGTCTTGATCAAGGGTTAAAATCGTCCTGGTTGAACTGGGCCCTATAACCAAAAGTTAATTCTTTATACCAATCGAGTAAAGTTCCACAACTAAACCAACCACACACAAATAATATGGGAATTTTTTTTCATTATAAATCTATTGAAAACAAGTTTCATGATGCATGTGGAACAAATCCCTAACCTCGATAATTGACGATCATTATTTCCTCCGATACTCTTCTGACAGTCACTGAGCTTTATTTTTTTGCAAAGAAAAATTTGGGTTTCGATGGCCCATTAGTAAAACAAGAATTCAGCATGGATGTTGAAGTTTCAACAATATGCATAGTTGGATATGGTACAAGGTGGCATAATGAGCTTATATGAAGGAATAGATGAATTTGTGCAGGATTGATCTCCACTAAATCAAAATTTTGATTGCAATGGGTGTCATTATACTGTTGTTGTATTAGAAACACCTTCTTGAAAGAAATTGTGGACCGTAGATACACTTAGGATTTAATTTGTAAAAATAGTAAGCTAGACGACTATAAGAGGAACAATTTTAGTGAGAATTGAAGGGGGTTAGCAAGTTAGATATTGTTAGGTAGTGTAGGCTAGGTTTTTTATAATGAGCCTGACATTGACTATAAATTTTCTGAGTTTGAGGGAACCATTCATGGATTCACCTCTCATTTATGTAGAGCCCTATCTTCTTCTCATTTTTCTGTATTAAGCTTCTCATGCTACATTTGTGTTATTTTCTCATCATTTGAATGAAGTTGCAAACAAAAATTTGGTACGACCACCATTGTTGTTAATCAATCAAGAGATTGTATAATGTAAGTTGCAGGCTATATTTGTGTGAGTTGAAGATAAATAAAATACAGATTGTGTTACATTTGGTTTTATCATCTTTATTTTGCATGAAGTGTTTATGTACATAAAGAGTTTCATATTATAGGAATTTGAATCCATTTCAACCCCATTTTTTGTTCCTTCAATATACATATTTTCATACATATGCTAGTTACTTTTATAAGTGTTATAATGTTGGATTCATTATCATGCCAAACTTTTTCACTTATCAATTTGTTGGATTCATTGTTTTATATGCCCAACAAACCATTCTTTATTGATTTCAATTTTACAGTGACTTCCTCACTTACTGCCAAGATTTTGATTAATTGTTTTCATCATTTTCTTCCATCTACCATTAGCATATTTGGTTCTATGTTGAATGATACTTTGTGCCCAATGGAAAGGCCTTCGGTCTAAGAGGTTACAATTTCTTAATTTTAGTCACTTTTCATTCAATCCTCAACCATGCTTATCCTTTTCTTTATTCATTTAAATCTGGCATGATGAGCTTAATGTTGAAGAGATGTTGCTTAGTGACAGTGGCAAGCCAACCATATTAAATCTCATGAGGGAGCCCCCTCTGTCCAAAGATCTAACTTGAGGTCAAAAGTAGGTTTTGAGATTCCTTGGCATAGTTCCTAAGCAGTCGGGAACATCTCAAGGTTACAACAAGGTGAACAGAAAATAACAGATTCCTTAGGGAAAAGGCCAAGACAACATTTTTGTTGGGGATGTGAAGGAGACCACTTGTATAAGTATTTTCCTCACAAGGGGGATAGGATGAGGACTATGCATATCATTGAGAAAGATGATATAGTGGACGACGTGGGCATGAGCATGTCAAGGATTTATGCAGACTTTGAAAATAGACAAAGAGACTACCAATCCCACATGATTGAGGTAGAAGGTAAGATTGATAATCAACCCATAGCTATTTTGATTGATTTTAGAGCTATTCGTATCTATATAAATCCAAAATTAGTTGAAAGATTTAAATTGAAGAGATGTAAGCATGAAAAGTCTTGGTTGGTTCAACTAGCCACTAGAACCAAGAGGAAAACCAATTAACTTGTCAAGGATTTCTCAATAAACATGAATGGATTCAACACTAATGAAGATTTGAATATCATACCACTTGGGTCATATGATTGCTTCATTGGTACGAATTGGTTGGAAAAACATTGTGTTGTTCTAGATTGCTACAATAAGTATTTCACACGCTTTGATGAGGAAGGGAATTCAAGGATGGTGCAAGGTATTCCAAGACCTATATCCTTCAAAGGGATTTCATCATTGTAGCTAAAAAAAAAAATTAGAAAATGATGCCTGATATATGCAGCCCATATGGAAGAGTCGGTAAAGAATAAAGAACCAAGTCCCAAAGATCATCCAATGTTGAAGAAGTATGAAGATGTGTTTGGGGATTTTCTAGGATTACCACCAAAGAGAGATATTGACTTCTCTATTGAATTAATTCTTGGAGATACCCCAGTGTCCAAAACTCCCTACAGAATGAGCACACCGAAGTTAAAAGAGTTGTAGATATAGCTAGAAGAAGTTTTGAATAAAGGGGTACATACACCCAAGTGTTTCACCTTGGGGCGCCCCAATTCTTTTCGTGAATAAAAAGGATGGAAATATAAGGTTGTGTATTGACTTTAGACATCTTAATAAGGTTACAATAAATAACATGTACCATTTGTCATAGATCGATGATCTTTTGACCAACTAAAAGAAGAAAGGATATTTTCCAAGATTGGCCTAAGGCCGGGTTACCATTAAGTGAGAATTAGAGAAGAATACACTAGCAAGAAAACATTTAGGATAAGGTATGACCATTATGAATTTGTGGTGGTACCATTCAGCTTGACAAATGCACCGACCACTTTTATGTGCCTAATGAATGGAGTGTTTAGATATTACCTGAACAAATTCAGCATTGTCTTCTTGGATGATATTCTTATCTACTTCAAGACACATGAAGAACATGAGCAACATTTGAGGATGGTGCTACATTTGTTGAGAGAGCGTCAATTGTATACCAAGTTAAGCAAGTTTAATTTCTATCAAAGTCAAATACATTATTTGTGCCACATTATCTTAGAGGAGGGCATAACAGTGGACCCTAAGAAGATTGAAGCAATCAAAATTTGGTCACCACCAAAAAATGTTTCAAAAGAGAGATCATTTACGAGAATAGCTAGATACTATAGGAGATTCAATAAAGGTTTCTCCAAGGCCACGCATCCAATCACTTCACTACAAAAGAAGGGAACAAATTTTGAATGGACTGCCAAGTGTGAGGAGATTTTCCAACACTTGAAGGAATTGTTGACTAGTACACCTATTTTAAAGGTTGCATATCTCGATGAGGATTTTGTTGTGTACACAGATGCATGCAAGGAAGGGTTTGGCAGAGTCCTTACATAGAATGGGCATGTCATATGTTATGATTCAAGGAAGATTAAGGAGCATGAAAGGAATTATGCTACCCATGACTTAGAGTTGGCAGTCATAGTTCATGCCTTAAAAATGTGGAGGCATTCTCATGGGCAGAAAGTTCAAGTTGAAGACAAATCATAGCATTCTAAAACACTTGATTGAGTAGTCAACATTGAATTCCAAACAAACTGGATGGTTAGAATTTCTTAGTGTATACGACTTCAACATCAAGCACATCAAGGGAAAAGAGAATAAAGTGGTTGATGCACTAAACATGAGGGTGCATGAAATACATGCTACAACCATTAGCATGTATTGTTCATATTTAAAAAGTAGAATTTTGGAAGTTGTAGCATCATATCAACATTGTGCACAAGTTATATAAGGATTGTAGAAGGAAAATGTATCGATGAAGTTCAAAGATAATAGGCTGGAGAAGGATGGAATCATCTTGTATAGGAACAAAATTTACATTCCTAACACTCTAGAACTGAGAAATATAGTGCTAAAAGAAATGCACAATGTACCATATTATGGACATCCAACAAAGTTACCAACTTAACAAGAACTGTGACCTCAAAATGAGAACTATGGCCCAAAAAACCCATATTTTTGCAAAACAAACATGAAAATCAACCCCCAAATCGAAAAGTGGTGCTACCGGTAGCACCATTTTTTCAAACGGGGTCAAAATTTCAACATTTTTCAAGCATGTCTTTCAAAACTCATACAGTGGCTCAAAAAAACCTTAAAATCAGCACCTAAATAAAAAATGATGTTACATAAAGCAAAATATTTTTTTCAATATGTTAAAATTAGAGATATTTCGAAATCATATTTTTAGTAGTTGGTACCATTAAAACCAAAACCTCAAAATCAACCATCAAATTGAAAAGTATTACTATCGGTACCACCCATTTTAAAATTGGGGTATTAAAATGACACTTTTTTTAAAGTGGTAAAATAAATCATCATTACTCTAAACAAAATCATAAAATCAAGCCTTAAATGTTTACTTTTAAAATCTTAGTTTATCACCCCAAGCACAAGATAATGCATAATGCCATGAAAACAATACATTTAAAAATATATATTCAAAACCCAAATTTGAAAAAAAAAAAACATTACAAAAAAGTGGAAAAACTAAAACTAAAAAAAAATAAAAATTTCCACGAAAACAATAATTTTAAGAAAAAATACTTTTTTTTTTTGCAAAAATGAATAATAAAAAATATAAGAGAAATAAAAAATATATGACAAAAAAAAAACCTCAAAAACCAGTAAAAAAATTCAAAAAATTATTAAAAAAATGTTAAACTTCATAAACTAAAACTTTATAATAAAAACAAATATAATATACACTTTCATTAAAAAAAAATATATATATATATATAGGGGTGATGTTGAGCATTGTCCCAGCAACCCGCCCAAGCAAGGACCAAGTTCTGTGTGACTTAGTCCTTGTTGTCCACGGGTTGGGTTGATGCAAGTTCTGTGTGACTTAGTCCTTGTTGTCCACGGGTTGGGTTGATGCCCCCAACATTGCCGCCCATTATATATATATTTTAACTTTTTTTAATAAATAAATGGTAATTTTAAATTTTTTTAAGATATATTATAAAAAATAAAAATAAAATTGTATTAAATTTTGTATTTTAGGTGTTTTAATTTGGTTTTTTTTATTTTTTTAAGTTTTTCATCATAAATTTGTTTTTTTACTTCTTTTTTTATCATTTTAACTTAATTTATATATACTTTTAAGTTTTTGGTTTTTTTTTTCCTCTTTAGTTTTATAAGTTTTTCTTTAATTTTTGTTAATTATATAAATTTGATTTTTAATTTTTTTCTTTTAT
>ML792806.1:332213-349303 GCA_009831015.1 Picea engelmannii
TATCGCCATCCCCTAATATTTATAATCCTTTATTATTATAACCCATAACTCATGTAGGGGTGACATGAGTAGGGGGAGTCTTCACAATTCCAGAGGAACTTCAACTATTTCCTATACCTGGGGTCTCAATCATTTATCAAATAATTTGGCAAAAGCATACACCCTCATGTATGGTCTATCTCTAGTTGAGGAGGCAAATATTACAGCTCTCTTAGTCTTTGAGGATTCAATGATAATCATTAAGATAATGATTGGCAAATCCACACTTGAGGGACACAAACTGAAAAATATTATTGCTAGAATCAAGAAGGAAGCCAACTCTTTCGTCGAAGTCTCATGCTACTACATCAAGTGAGACTTAAATGCAAAGGTGAATCATTGGGAAAAATATGGAACTGACCTTAGCCCTAGAAACTTGATTAAAAATGGGAATCATGACTTCATGATTATTCCCTAAGTAAATAGCATTAGTGGGTTTCATTTGCATTTATTAATCACATGAGGAAACTCTTATCAATGCAATGGTGAATCCTTGGGATGGGTGACCCAAGGACACATATCATCCTTCACATCATGCAGAGGGTTTCATTGTTCATTCTAATTGGATGCACATTTGTTGTGTGGTACAGGATTTGTGGAATAATGGCGGGGTCAAGGCATGGAGTTTGGTGCATTTCAAACAGATTTAATTATGTGTCTAGCCATATGGTGAGTTTTATGGCTTGCATTGGACTGTTTGTTGCTCCTTGTCTTCTCTCAATTTTTTTTATTCATTCAGTAGTCATCCTTGAGAGCAGGGTTTTAGGATCTCCAAGTCTCCCTTACTCTATTTTCTCAGCCTGCCCTGGTGGTGGCTTTTCGTGTTATTCCTTCCCCGCTAGTGATCTCCCTCTAAAAATTTTCAGGGAGACATAGGTGTCGTATGATTGTTGGAACTTGAGCGTCAATTTAGGTGTTCAATTTGGCTAGGACAGCAAGTAGATAGTGGTGGAGGTGGGATTTTGTTCCTTAGGGAATTATATATTTTCCTCTATAGGTGTCATCTTCAGATGTCGGGCTTGTCTAGGTCCTAACACTATGCTCAATTCTTTAGCATCTAGTGTCATATTCAGATGTTTGGCTTGTCTAGGTCCTAGCACTATGATCATTTATTTAGCATCTAGCTCTAGTCATTTGGGAAGACATAGTGATAAAGTCACAATTGTAAAGGATTGGAGTGTTAAAGGCATATGGGAGCATCCTCTAGCAAAGACTTTGTGCTTCAAACTCGAGCACAATAATTGGAAATTTTCATCGTCCTTGATTTATCAGGAAAGGAATATATCTTTCAGGCACAGTAGATGTCTTATTGACATTTCAAGCCTAGACATAAGGAATTATAACATATATGCTAACTTCCTCCTTGTTTATCTAAAAGAGTAAATTTGTTGACGTTTTTGTCTGTCCATACCATCTCTTTGTGTAGGTTTGGCCAATATGGAGAATAAATATGTATACGAATTTAGAAGAGTCTTGAAATTCCATGAAGACCTCATTCAAGACAACATAAACACTCTACTCTTGGTGTCTTCAAAAGTCACATTGAACAAGCATTCATGCATCAACCAACTAACATTATAGGCATTTTAGTGCATCAAAAGAAAATGATCGATTTCCTCGAAGTAGAGTGCAACATGCTCTACAACATAGCACTCAATCTATGTAAGGATTCCTTGTCAATGGCCTCCAACGATAAGGAACCTAAGAATTCAATCCAAGCTAATTCTAAGGAGGAAGAGACAGTCCATCCGTTGAGAGACTCAATGGAGATAGAGAGACAAAGCTCCCCCCAAGACTAATGAGGGGCAAGAAGAAGAGGGTAGTTCTCAAGATTTTCATTAATTTTATTTATTTCATTATATATGTCTTTTAGGTATTTTCATGAGGTAGGCCACTTGTAGTCCAACCTTGAATATCTATTTTGTAATCTACTAGAAGTTTTTTGTAGTAATCTCAAGCAAATGTTTATTTCTGCAGAAGATAATAGGAACTAGCTTTATGTAATTTGTTGTTAGCCTCAACTACAACCTCTTTTATTTAATATAAATTATGTTCTAGTTTAAAAAAAAAATGTAACTCACATAACTTATAACAAATAACCCCTATTCCTGTCACCTCTAACACTTAAATATCTTATCAATTCATCCCTAACCATTATATCCTATAACTAATAATCCATAACATCTATAACCCCTACAATATATAACACCTTCCAACCATAACTATTTTGGAATAGATCATTACATAATTTGTCATCTATCTCGGTAATTTATAGGTGGAAACATTAGAGGAATTGGCTTGCAGGGCCCATTTTAGTGGTAGGTCCAACTGTAATACCCCTAGGTCGAACCCAATTGTAAATGTAAATGCAAATGTACTTAAGCTGGTGAGTTGTTTGAAATCATTTTTTTGTATGCACCTTCCATGGTATAGGGTGCACATGTACTACGCACTAAAATGATGAAGTGTGCACATTCTAGGATACCGTGCGCAACAAACTTAAGAGCACACGATTTTGAGGCCAAGAAGCCTGTGTGTGTATGTTGTGTTTATAGGTTGGTGAGCCAGTTATTATAAGCTAGGAGGCTTATGTTTTGAATTAGGCCAGAGAGCCTAGATGCTAAAGGCTAGTGAGCCTATTTTTGTATATGTTTCATCATTAATATAAAATACATCGCTTCGTGTAGACTGACCATGATAAAAGAGTATGGGGGACTAAACTCCACTAGTTAGGGAAACATGGGGCTAAGCTAGGGAGATTAAGCCAAAAATGAATATTATATTAATATTCCTTAAAGTATAAAGTATGGATAATTATTTTATCCTAAGTTCTAAGGATGGGGACAAGTGGGCCAAAGTAACTCCCAACATGACAAGTGTCAAGTTGGGAACATGCATACATATAGTTTGGACTTAGTTCATTTGGTCATTCATCATTCCATCATGATTCACTCACTCATTCAACTGTCCTCCGTACCTTCATGTCACTGTACCTTTACTTGTATTCGTACCCATACCAGTATTTGTACCTGGTTATCTTGGGAGATGGACTGAAGAAGCGGGTTTCCAAGCCCATGGGATACTGAAGAGGAGGGTTGTCAGGCCCATGAGAAATTTCTCTCTAGGTGAGAGAATTGTTTGGGAATCGATTCCCGAAGGTGCTAAACTGTAGCTATAGGGATTTGAGACTTCATGTTCGGCATGTTGTTGAATCCCTGGAAAGGAAGTGGGGCAGCCGAGGGACTGTTGAGTAGAGAAGGGGCACACTCCCTAGGGTGGGATAGGCATGTGGGGAATGAGGGACTGTAGGTTGTTAGTTTGAGTTGGAACCTGTGACAGAGTGTTTCCTATTGTCTGAGATACATCATCCTGGTTAGGGACCCCTTTACCTGGGTGGAGTTTAGACCCAACTCGGGGGTGACTCACTGTTGAGAGTGATGAGCAATGTGGTCTAAGGATGGGAGGTTCGTGGAAGGTCTTCACGTAGTTGGTTATATTCTTACCAAGATAAGTGTCAATTGTGTGTTAATTTATATGTTGCATTATTATTTATGTGCTTATTTTTATGGGTTTTTTCTGTGTGTGGTTTATACCTGTCTTTATATTTATGGGTATTTCCTATCTATGCTGCATGTATATGTTTACTGTTATTTCTGTATGAATCTGTGCATTTGCAGAATGTGTTTGTTTGTTTAAGTTTTATATACAAAGTTTTGCAAGAGTTTCTGATTGTATATGTTTTAATTTGAATACAGTTCAATTTTTTTTATGTGGCATAGCCCACTTGGATGTTGGGGATGTTACAATATGGTATCACAACATTTTCTGGAGTAGCATGGCCCAACTTGGGTGGCCGGCTATGTTACAAAATGGTATCAGAGCTCCAGTTTTCAACATTGAGCCTGGATGGGCAGAGCAAGTTGAATTGAAGTGAAATTTCATAGAGAAATTGATTTTGAAGTGGTCAAATTTCAAGTTACATAGCATCCATGGTAAAAATTAGAAGCAATTGCGGGATATTGGGAAAAAAACCCCAATTTTTGTTGTTAAATTCATGGGAAAATTGAGAAATTTGGCCAAGTAGTGAGATATTCTTAATTTAATATCTATTCTAGCAAGTTCAGACTTGGATTTGGTCGAAATTGAAGTTACAAAGAAGCCATGACAGAAGGAGCAAGATTAGTTGATTAAAATTCTCAATTCGTGAATTGAGTTTGGGAAAAATTTGTTCCAGAAATGTCAACCAACAACGATTTGTTGTTGCAAAAGTTGAATTGTTGTTATCAGGGTGAAATTGAACAAATTTCATAGTTGTAGAATGTCTATGGTGAAAATTGGGAATTTTTTTGGCAAAAGCCCCAATTTCTGCAGCTGAATTCACGTGGAATTGATGCGCATCAAAATGAATGTGTGTCAGTGTGCACACTAAAAATGCATGATGCGTAGTGAAAATCTTGTGATATGTAGAAAAATATTGGCGTGCGGGTGTGTGCACTAAAATTTGGTGCTACGCGGTGCATAATGGAATTGCGCTTAAAAATATTGGCGTGCAAGTGCGTGCTCTAAAATTTGGCGTTGCACGCTGCAGAATGGCATTGTGCAGAAAAATATTGGCATGCGGGTGCACGTGCTAAAATTTGGCGTTGCGCAGTGCAGAATGGAATTGCATGGAAAAATATTGGCGTGCAGGTGCGCACGCTAAAATTTGGTGTTGCGCGGTGTAGAATGGAATTGCGTAGCAAAAATATTGGTGTGCGGGTGCGCACGCTAAAATGTGGTGCTACGCGGTGCAAAGTGGAATTGTGCAAAATTTTTTGGCATGCGGGTGTGAGCACTTAAATTTGGCATTGTGCGATGTAGAGTGGTAACGCGCGGAAAATATTGGTGCACTAGCCTGTGCACTAAAATTTGGCATTGCGTGGTGCAGATTGAGTGGCGCATGTGTAATACTGGCACGCACAATGTGCATACACATAATAATGTTGCACGTGGTGTGATCCAGATGGATATTGGTGGCCACCCACCTTTTCCAACTGGCTCAAAACAATTTTCTGGCAATTTTGGCAATTTACTATTTTTAGCAGTTTTCACTTCCGGGGCCATTTTGAGGGCCTAAATGAAGGTTTTTTAGGATCGATCTTCTTAATTATCGCCTACAACATGATTGAGGCCCCAAAATTAATCTCCTTGATGATACCTTTCCAGCAGGCTATCATATTCCTATAACGGAGATCGTATGCAAAAGTTATGACCCCGGGATGTTAATGTACTAACTTACCCAAACGGAGCCCACATGACTTTTGGTGCTTCATCTCCTAGGGTTAGATTTTTGAATGTCTAGGGTTTTTGGCATTCATGTTTATTGTAAAAGTCCTTCAGAGCCTCATTGTAATGATCTTCTTGTGAATGAGCGCAACCGTCACATCTCTTCTCAGAGATAAACCGCCACCATTCCAACAAGCTTGTTTCCGCTACATTTTACAGTTTCAACTTATTTCATTATTGAATAGAAAAATAGTTTTATTGTATCTCTGTTATTTTGTGTTAAGAATCTGTTAATAATCTATATTCATTTCATTCTGCTCATAAAATCCAGATCAATGGTATCAGAGCCGTCTGCTCCTTGTCATCTTAATGCATGTCCCCAACGAGGTAAGAGTACAAAGAGTTGGGTCTTGAGCTTGTTTCTCTTGAGGACAAAAGCTCTCGCACGCCCAAGAGGCCTCTCATGGCAGGAGAAAAGAAATATGATGGGACAGAAGATCCTTTCAAACTATTGATTGAGGAAGCCCTCACGCAACAGAGGAATGAGATGATGGATAGTTTCATGCAAATCCTTCGGCGGCTACCAACAGGCAACACATCTTCTTCGAGTGGAGGCACCACCCCCTTCAAGGTACAAATAAACTTCAATATTCCTATATTTGAAGGTCATATAGACGCAGATGTTGTAGACAAGTGGTTGAATCTGCTAGAAGGGTATTTTTATGTCCATAACTTCTCGAATAGAGAAAAGATTACTTTTGCGCTCCTCAAATCCGTCCCCCGTGTCAAAGATTGGTGGGAAACGTTCTGTGAGAAAAATGAAATAGAGGAACCCTCATTATTTACAGTCACAACCACCTGGGATTCCTTCAGGGATGCTATTAAGGAACAATACTACCCTTTTGGAAGTTATGATGACTTATATACCAAATGGACCACACTGCGGCAAGAAAGAGACCAAGCAGTACTAGATTTCACAAATATCTTCCATACCTTGCGTACCAAGCTGGGTATCAAAGATTCAGAGCGACATATGGTGCTCAAGTATCACGGTGCTCTTCATAGATACATCCAGACCGAAATGGAATTTCTAGACATCTCACCCTTGGGCAAGGCCTACCGATATGTCGTCAAAATCGAGCAAAATCTCAAACAAAAGACGCGGTAATTTGGGTCTGGGAACCCCTCACAACAAAATCCAAGAAAGGGTGACCCCAAACCACAGAACAAAGGACAGAGCAAATATGGATAGTATCAGGACAACCAGTCCAAGCTGCAAGCAAAGAAGGACACTAGAAAGACAAATAAAGATACCGGGAAGTGGCCGAAGTGAAAGCCTCTGAATTAGATGCAGAGTCTGACTCTGAGCTAGAACCAGAAAGGGGAATATGGATCATTGATGCGGAACCCAGTGCCACCGTTTCTACCACCAAGCTCCAGCCTGGTGAACCAAATGAGCCAGAAGAAGGAGAGTGCCTCTTCCATTCGCAAATGTGGGTAAAAGGCACCCCGCTGCACTTCATCGTTGATAGAGATAGCTAGAAGAACCTCATCCTTGCAGAGGTCATCAAGCGGTTGGCCCTGCCCACAATGCCTCACCCACAACCCTACACCATTGGATGGCTCCACCAAGGAAGCGATCTTTGCGTCAACCAACAGTGCTGACTTTCATACGACATCAAGCCCTTCAAAGACGAGGTATTGTGTGATGTTTCTCCTCTCAAAGTTTGTGATGTTATTTTGGGCCAACCTTATTTATGGAAACGTCATGCTATATATGAGTCTAGGCCTCGTAGTGTTATTATTACTTTGAACAGGAAATTGTACAGGATACCTGAGGCAGTCCCACCTAGTTCTATTTCCTTGATCTCTGCTAAGCAATGCAGGAAGGTCATCTCTCAGACGGGGAAGTTTGTCTTATTCATGATTTGCTCTTAGAATAAGAGAAAGATCACAACCACATCCAGGGTCTTTACGGTCGACCTCTCCACACAAAAAAAGCAAGTAGATAAGGTCGTGGAAGAATACTCGAATATCTTCTCCTCACCTACCGGGGTACCTCTGCACTGCCAGGTCAAGCACCCCATTGATATGACCCCTGGTGCACTGCTGCCCAATAGGCCAGTCTATCGTCGCTCTTTGTTAGAGAATGAGGAGATCAAGCGACAAATCCAAGAACTGCTCCACAAGGGGTACATCCATCCCAACTCATAACCTTGCAGGAGCCCAATCGTGTTGGTACAGAAGAAAGATGGAACCTGGCAACTCTGCATTGATTACTGGGCTCTTAATAAAATCACAGTCAGAAACCAATACCCGATTCCCCGAATCAATGACCTCCTTGATCAACTCACAGGGAATAAATACTTCAGTAAGATTGATCTGAAGTCTGGCTACCACCAGGTCCCGATATAACAGACAGATGTATGGAAGACTGCCTTCAAGTCAAAGGAAGGCTTTTTTGAATGGTTGGTCATGCGCTTTGGTTTGACAAATGCTCTGGCCACTTTCATGAGGATGATGGATGATATCCTACGACCATTCACCAATAATTTTTTAGTGGTGTATCTGGATGACATTCTCATTTATAGCAAGACTTGGTTTGAACACTTGCAACATATTCAACAGGTTTTGCACACCCTGCGGCAGCACAAGCTATACGCCAACTTGGAAAAATGCTCCTTCAGCATGGACAGGGTCCATTACCTAGCCTAAATCATTGATCAACATGGTGTACATGTGGATCCAACCAAGATCCAAGTCATCCATGATTGGCCAGCCCCAACCACACTCACTGAGCTTCGGAGCTTCTTGTGCCTTGCCAATTTCTACCTCAGCTTTGTGTTGGGATTCTCCCATATTGCATGGGCCCTCAGCCAAATCACCAGGGGTGGTGGTAAGGAAAAATTTGCATGGGGTTGGTCCCAACAACAAGCGTTCGATTATTTGAAGCAACACTTGTGCTCATCCCCAATACTTTCACTACCAGACCTGCAACATCCCTTTGAGATCGAGACAGATGCTTCAGACTATGTTGTGGGCGTCGTTCTCACTCAGCATGACCACCTCGTGGCCTATCATAGTGAGACACTATCCGATGTTGTCCGTAAGTACCCTACTTACAACACATAAATGTACTCCATTGTGAAAGCCTGTTTCCAGTGGAGACATTACATTCTTGGGAAGGAGACAATCATCCACACTGATCATAAGCCACTGCAGTTTATGTAGACACAAGGAAAATTGCAGAATGACTGCCATCAAAAGTGGTCCACATACTTGCAGCAATTCCACCTCAACATCAAGTATAAAACATGAAGCACCAATCGCACCGCTGATTGCCTCAACAGACCACCAGTCGTGACCCTCACCACGGTGATAAACTCTTATGACCGTGATACCTCTGGATGGCCCCAACTCTATGAGACAGACCCAAACTTCGCCACCACCTACCAAATGTTGGGTGAAAACATAGTTGTCGATAATTTCTATCTTTAGGATGGGTTGTTGTGTCGTCTGGGCCATATCTGTGTTCCATCAAGCGAGCGAGTGAAGCTGATCTGGGAAGCCCACTACAGTCGGTTGGCAGGACACTTCGGTGTTGAAAATATAGTGGCGATGCTACAGAAACATTTCAACTGGTCGAAACTCCAATAGGAGGTCAACAAGTATATCAAGTCCTGCACTGCCTACACTATTGCCAAACTAACCACTAAGAAACAGGGCCTGTACACCCCTCTTCCTACTCCTAACAGGCCATGGGAATCCATATCAATGGACTACATGTCGGGCCTCCCATCCACTAAGCGCGGAAATGAATTTGTTTTTGTGGTTGTTGACCGCTTTTCTAAGATGGCGATTCTGGTTACATGCAAGAAGAGCATCACAATAGAGGCCATTGCCTCTTTGAACGGGTCTGGGTACATTTTGGACTCCCACAAACCATTGTCTCATATATAGGGACAGTTGATTTCTCAACACATTTAGGTCGATTCTTTGGTCACTGTTGGACACCAAGCTAACCAAATCCATGTCCTTCCACCCCCAGACAGATGGGCAAACCGAGGCCGTAAATCAAATGGTTGTGCATATCATTCTCATGTATAATTCAAAGAACCCTCACACATGGGATGAGAGCCTTCCCTATGTCCAACATAGCTACAACCGAGCCCTGCATAGCTCAACCGGTCACAACCCCTTTCAGGTGAGGTTGGGATTCCAACCATTGGGTCCCATAGATGTTGCAATTCCCCTTGCGATCAGCTCGACCGACTCATATCCTGTTCCAACTGAAGATGACAAAGCCCCTCGATTCATTGATCTGATCCAACACATCTGCCAACAGGTTCAGGATATCCTACATAAGTCCAATGACAAGTACAAATAGTGCCATGATCAACATCGGGTGCCACATAAGTTTCAGGTGGGAGACAAAGTTTGGTTACACTTGTAGAAATAACACCTTACAAGACCCCATCAAAAGCTTCACCCACTCTATTATGGGTCGTACACCATCACCAAGGCCATGGGGGATAATTCTTTTGAGCTCAACATTCCTCCTTTCCTTGGCCTGCACCTAGTGTTCAACGTGGATCTCCTTCGCCCTTATTTCCCACCATTATTGGACACCTCAGACGTAGAAGAACAATTGACACCAACAAATCTCAACCCCGAATGCATCCAATAGGAATCCAATGATCATATTGTTGACACACATATCAAGGGAACTTGACATCAAAGGATCTAGCTTTATCGAGTTGTCAAAGCAGGGCAACTCCTGCACCAAGGCAAGTGGCTCACCTGGGGCCAAATTCAGTAGAAATTTCCTCATCTAATGGGGGAACTCAATGCAATGGATACCATTTCTTCCTAAGTAGGGAGGATTGATCTAGATGGATATCGGTGGCCACCCACCTTTTCCAACTGGCTCAAAACAGTTTTCTGGCAATTTTGGCAATTTACTATTTTTAGCAGTTTTCACTTTCGGGGCTATTTTAAGGGCCTAAATGAAGGTTTTTTGGGATCAAGCTTCTCAATGATAGATTATGGCATTATCAAGGCTCCAAAATGAATCTCCTTGATGATACATTTCCAACGGTCTATCATACACCTAAAACGAAGATCGTATGCAAATGTTACGACCCCGGGAAGTTAATGTACTACCTTACCCAAATGGGGCCCACATGACTTTTGACGCTTCATCTCCTAGGGTTAGGTTTTTGGCATTCCTATTTATTGTAAAAGGCATTCAGAGCCTCATTTTAATGATCTTCTTGTGAATGAGCGCAACCTTCACATCTCTTCTCAGAGATAAGCCGCCACCATTCCAACAAGCTTGTTTCCGCTGCATTTTACAGTTTAAGCTTATTTCATTATTGAATAGCAAAACTAGTTTTATTGTATCTTTGTTATTTTGTGTTAATAATATGTTAATAATCTGTATTCATTTCATTCTGATCATAAAATACGGATCATGGTGTGCGTAGTATTGACAGAGCGTAGAGGAATTTTGTTGGTGCGCGCACAATGTGGGTATATGTTGTCGCGCGACAATTTAGTTAATGGTGTGTGCAGAGTACTAGTGCACAGTGGGGGAGTACTAAAATTTGGCACGGTGCAACGTGTAGAGTAAAATGCACGTGGAGTATTAGCATGCGACAAAAAAATTGCGCGCAACAGGTATTAGTGCAAGAACCAAAATTGTGCGCGGTGGATATTGGCACGCGACACAAAAGTAGTGCGCACCAGTTATTGGCATGACAAAGAAGTGATCCACATTGGTTATAGGTGCGCAGAGCATGTGCTATCTTATGGTGTTTTTGCACATGATAAATATGGGTTTATAGGTTCAAATTGTGTGCACAAAGTCGTTTGGATGGTGTACAATAACAAAAAACCAACGAATTTCTATGAAATTTTATACTCTCTGAAGGTCATGTTTTTGCAGCGCATTTTTAAGGCCTTAAACAACGTTTTTAGCTACTCAAAAATGCAGAGAATAGAGTGTAAATATACAAAGGTACATTTTGTGTCTATATCTCAAATGAAAGATCCTGGAGATATTTTTCTGATGGTGTAAACCATTCGTCAAACAGAGATTTTATGAGGAAGTTACAGGACAAACAGTGGAGGGTAAATTTTAAGACCCAACTAACTTCGAAGGGCCATAACTTTCTGCTCCGGAATCAGATTGAGGCGCATGAGTAGTCTATGGAAAGATATTGAACCATCGAAGACATTACTAGATCTGAATTAAATTTTTGGGCATTTTAAAAATGTTTAATATGGAAAAGAAGGTACATATAGCATTCCAGACCAAAAACACAAATTGGCCTAGAACTTCAGCAAGTTGTAACTAGCATCCCAGAATCCAGAAAAAGGTGAAACTTAGAAATAATGTCCAAAATATGTATATGAAGAAACCTAATTGAGATCCTACGAAAAATCTAATGGAGTAGGTGCAAAAATGCATAATTATAGCGCAAAATTGCACCAAGTTGAAGAGTGAACAGAAACAAATATTGGACAATTTTCAAATAACCATAACTTTATGCTCAAAACTCAGAATTGAGCATGGAAACATGCGTTGGAAAGGTATTGGATAGTAGAATATAATTATTCACCTATAAAATTGATCTGGCCAATCAATTCTTTAGTAAATCAGAAGAAAGAACTTTCATATATTATTGAACCAGAATGATTCATATTTTTTCATGAAATTGATGAGTCAATTAACCTGACAAAGTTTTGTTGGCTACACATTTTGTAGAGTTAACAACAACTAGATCAGATCAGTATTGACACATAGTGAAGAGAAATGGAATATTCATGTTAAGTACCAAACACTGAATACAAAATCACCACAACATATATACAAGAACAATATGCAAAATCTCTTTTATTACGATCAAACCCTTGAGGTAGGGCAACACCATACAATGGATCCTATTATGGAAGGGATCCTCTCCTGTTCACTTGCCTCTTCAAGGGGGATTTGTTCTAATGAGCTACCTCTCCAAATACAATACTTCTCTTCAGGCCCCATTACATTGCTTGAACCCATTTATATAGTGATACCATCACCTAAGAACATTCTAGAGGAGGAATCTTCTAGAAGTAGAATCTTCTAGAAGTAGAACCTTCTAAGAAGTCCTCTTACATTTATTATATCTAACTACCTTAGTGGGCCTTATTTAATAATATAGTGGACCTAGTCCACCTTACATTGAATGACCTCCACTATTATCACTATGAGCCCTCTCGGCCCCCCCACTACCTCTCTAGCTACCTTACATTCCATTCCCCTTATGAAAGCGTTGTCCTCAACGCTTGATGTACAACCATATACCAGGGTCCCATGGATAAGTGTGGACCATAGTGCTAAAGTAGACTAGAGAACCAGGGTCCCATTAATAAATGGAAGCCACCATGATGAAGTATTCCAACCACCATTGTAAACCAGGGTCCCATGTCCAATTGCTTATGTAAACCCCATATGGAAGATATCGACACCCAATAGCCAATTGAAAATGATGCTCCCAATACCGACACCTATCATGTGGATCCAAATAAGAATATCCATCCACATAGTTGGAGATGATCAAAGATGAATCTGGAAAGAACAATACCATTGTAGAATATGCAGGTTGGACACTGGTAACTAGCTCCTGATGTGGGACATTGATTTTCTCTGTAGAAGGTGGAGTAGAGTCATCAAATAAAATATGGAAGTGGTTGTCATCCCAGAAATGACAACTATCCATATACCAATCATTGTAATTGACCTCAAAATCATACTAAGCATATATTTCTTGATTATATTCATCCCTGATGTCCGGCATAAGAAATTTCTCCTGCATGTTATCCAATGAATCTTGAATACTATGAAAACTATCATTGAGGTAGTTTGTGAGGCCATCCAATTTGACATCCAATGTGTCATACAATTGGGATTTGAATGTTTCAATAATTTGTAGAATTTCTTTGAGGGTTTGAGAGGAAATAGACATATGAGCACCCTATGAACTCTTCGATCCCACAACCATCATGAAAAAACCCACAAAATAGAACAATAAGTTATGACAGAAAATCGCGGATTTTTTCGGAAAAACCCTGAAAAACTGTTGAATTTAAAATGTTCATAACTTCACTTCCCGGACTCCGTTTCGGCTGATTTGTTTTTTGAAATTGGGTGAAAATGTGAGAAGAAATCAGATCTATAATTTTTTTGGGCAAATTCGGCCTCCAACTGCTACAGAAATAAAATAAAAAAATTGTGCCGCCGTCCGTGGAAAAAACCCTGAAAAATTACAGATTTTAAAACTTCAATATCTTGACTTCCCAGAATCCGTTTCGGACGCTTTTTTTTTTCAACTTGGGTTTTTTTCTGAGAGGAACTCGGATATACAACCTTTTTCTACAAAATTTTCACAAAAGTAAACCAAAAATTTCTGAAAAGTGGCGGCCCTCTTTTTTTTTTTTTTTTCTCCAAAAAAAATCTACAAAAATAAAAATATTTGCCCACAATGTCTGTCAAGGAAAGTTCTCTGATACTACTTGTTAAGTACCTATACCTGATCTACAAATATAATCACCACAAATATTGAATACACAATAGATCCACAAAGCAATATAGAAAAAACCACATTGTTTTGCCTCTTTTGTCACCTAAATGAGAAAAACAAAGGTGCTTACAAGCTTAGTTGGTTTAGCTAAGCAAGACAGCAATGAAGGAAAGGGTTAGAAAAATAAACATAAAAGATTAAGTTAAGAATTAAACTAGGAAAGGAAAGAAAAACTAAACTATTGAGAATAATGACATAAGAACAAGAAACAAACAAGACTCATGTCACCAATGGAAATGATTGTATTAGTGAAAAGAAAACACCGAGAAGAAAGGGGAC
The DNA here is from genome assembly GCA_009831015.1 of Picea engelmannii. Lineage (NCBI taxonomy): Eukaryota > Viridiplantae > Streptophyta > Pinopsida > Pinales > Pinaceae > Picea > Picea engelmannii. The sequence goes on from ML792806.1 coordinate 346,421, forward strand.
TTTGGGTCCCTTCTTCCTCCAAGGGAGGGCTCTTGAACCCCCAATATTAAGCTTTTATTACAAATTTGAAAACTTGAAAGAAATGGTGAAAGAATCCCAAGCTAACCCACTCAAAAGGTGATGTGGATTACCCAAATGGAATGGTGCTAGTATGCTCTTGATGAGAAAAGAGGATTCCCCAAGAGAATAGCAGCAGCATAACCTCGCAAATGAATTCCTTGAAAATGTAGTGCACCCATGGCCTTGTTTTATAGCACCACTTTGAGGTATTGTGCAACCAGCTTTTAGTGTGAAAAGGGGCTGTTTAGGGCACCTTTAGGTCTTTGACCAGCCACCCAGTCGGATCCAACCGAGATTTGGATGTCAAATCGACTTGGAAGCTGAACTAGAAGTGGGTGGGAGGCCGACCAACCTCATAAATGCGTCGTTCTCAGGTGTGCACGTCTTTTAGCGTCCACAGTCATGCATCGTGCGCATGTGCGTTTTTCCTACGTTTCTGGATGGCGCAAGTGCGCGCACGCCCTGTGTAATCATAGCACATCTTGATTTTATAATGGGTTGTATAGTTTTGGACCTTTTGGAAATTATTTTTTGGTAATTTTGGTCCATGGGTGGACTCATAACTGTTTGAAGATGATGGATTCCTATAACCATTTGCAGACGAAATTTCAGTGATAACAAATGCCCCCCGATGGATGAGGTTAGGAGCATACGGATAGTCGAAATTCATCAATGTTTCTTCTATTGAGAGTACCGTTGTAAGAAAGAGCGATAGTGAGAGTATCAAGAGTGACCCGTTGGAAGGAGAAGGGAACCTGTAGGACCCAACCTTTCGCAAGGTGTGTAAAACAAATTGTGTACAAATGAGGCGGGCATGCCCCATGCTCGTGTCATGTAACTCCAAAAAAGGGTGTTGTACAATAATTGAAACTATGTGTTGGTGTAGACAACTCTAGAGCCCTCGTGTAACATGCCCACTACCTATAATAAAAAAAATTCGTTGTTTTCTCAACATTGAGAATCCCTGATTCACAGGTCTTCTATTTACCTACCCAACTCTCCGTACATAACCGGGGTCTTATGCCCATTTTCCATTGGGATTTCGGGGTTTACGATGTCGAAATACCCGTATCCCCAAGACTCGTGATTCCTCGAATCGCGATGCGCCCTTTTCACGATAACCCTCCGGCTATAGGCTTCGAACCATAGGACCGTTAACCTGCGACCACGGTCTCACCACGGTCTCACCCCGTCGGGGCTACGGGAATTCTAATGCTACAAAACACTTACCCGTGGGTCTCCTGATCTCTCGAACACCAATTCTCTGTCAGGCTGACAGAGGTCTCCCACTACGACTCTTCCTTCAGCCCGTTATGCTGACAGTTGTTCCCCACTGATCGGGGTTTCGCGGATCATGATTTCAAGGTGCACGAATCACTTGTCACCGGGATCCCCGATATCCCGATGAAATCCAAACGGCGATGGAATTACTCCTTGTCGGGACTTCCTCCGATGGCGCAGATCTCTGCCACGCATTCTCTAATATGAACGGTCCTGATTTCCTCCGGGGTTTTGGGACTCGAAAGGTCTCGAGTTCCTTGTCCTCAGGAACTCTGATATGTCGATTCCCGACTCTGCCCAGATTGCTAACACCCATCCTCCACTAGTTCCACCTATGGGCCACACGACTCTTCTATCGAAATTTTCTCCGATGGCGCGGATCTCCGACTCCTCGAGATATACTGACACGCGTCCTCCAAAATGAATGGTTCAGATCTTATCGTGAAATCGTGGATCGCGATTCTGTGTGACAAGATTTCCATGTGCTCGAAAACTCCGACTCTCCGATGCTCGACTCCTTTGGATCTCCTGACATGCGTCCTCAACTATGGATGACTCAGATCCTCTCGTGGCTTTGCCACTCGTGACTTGGAGCATCCAACTTTTGGACTCCTACCCTACGAACCTCCGAGCTCATGAGATCCCTGGATCTCTGCCACCTGTCCTCCTCAGATCGACGACTTTGATCCTCTCGTGGCTTCGCCACTCGCGACTTGGAACCTCCAATCTTTGGACTCCTTCCCGATGAACCTCCGAGCTCACGAGATCTCCATATCTCTGCCACCTGTCCTCCTCGGATGGACGACTCTGATCCTCTCGTGGCTTCGCCACTCGCGACTTGGAACCTCCAATCTTTGGACTCCTACCCGGCGAACCTCCGAGCTCACGAGATCTCCGGATCTCTACCACCTGTCCTCCTCGGATGGACAGATCTGATCCTCTTGTGCCTTCGCCACTCGCGACTTGGAACCTCCAATCTTTGGACTCCTACCCGATGAACCTCCGAGCTCACGAGATCTTCGGATCTCTGCCACCTGTCCTCCTCGGATGGACGGGTCTGATCCTCTCGTGGCTTCGCCCATATTCACGAGGCTTAACCCTCATCTATCTCCCTATAGATCTAACGACTATCGATTTCCCTAGCTAGGATATGACGGTTCAGATTGGTCCCGATGCCGTGCCCTTTCCTACTGCTCTTTGGACGTGGAAAAACCAATGGTCCAGGTGTTCTCATGGATTATGGGGATCTACGATTCATATTTCCTCTCTATTCACGAAGATAGAGGGAAAAGGTTTAAAGGCACTTAACACCCTCGTTTACTCCCTCGATTCAATGATCATAAATGACCTCAGACTCTCCGACAAGGTCTCATCCGTTGATCAATACTTATCCCTACGTTGCTACTTCGGGATTTAAGAGGGTCGTTCCTCCTTATACAGGGTTGTTAAGACTTGTGCGTTCAAGTCCCTTTTTGGGTCCTTTGTGAACCTTTCTAGGGAGGAAATCTCTGTGAAGAGATCTGTACCGGGTATCCCTGAGAC
>ML792806.1:361424-395941 GCA_009831015.1 Picea engelmannii
TTTAAACTTCCCTAGTGATTTAATCTAAGAAAGTAATTTTCAACACAATCCTATCTTTGTAGCATGTGGGCATGTATGGACCTGTTACATTCTTGAGATGTGTTTGAAAAATAAACTAAGAGGAGTCCCGAGGGGGTTGTTGTCCTCTCCTAAAGGTTTAGTATTTTTAAGGGAGATGAAATTGTCCTACAACCTTTTTCTGATTCTCAAGGTCGCTTTGAAGCACGAGAGAAGAGCATACTCAACGATTGATATCCAATTTTTGGTCCCAATGTAAGTTTTATGTGATTACAAATGATTTCAACTTATACTCTTAGTCAAAGCAGACCATCCATGTGGAAAAATGAAATCAAAAGAGGGAATAATGATTTTAAATCCCCTAAGTGCCTATGTGTTTTGACTAATCCCTTTATATCGAGAGGGAACTAAGTGTGGTGCAGGTTACAACATGCATGGAATCATTTTTAAGAAGGCTAGGGGCTTTCCACAAATCACAAAAGGGATTACAATGTGTATTTTTCTGCATAGGTGCGCGGGTCTTAGAGTAGACAGAGGCGCACTAGGCGCGAACTGAAAAAGACTTTTGGGTGCATGTGCGCAGAAGGCGCTGAGTAATACAATGATTTTGGCACACGTGCACACGATACATGACTGTGGGCCAATAAACCCACGCACAAGTGTCACACGGCCGTGAAGAAAATTCCGTATGGAATTCTCTTAACTCAGCTTCGAATTGGATGTTTTGCAAGTCGGCTTGGGCCGGTTATGGTACCTGTAGGTTAAATAAACTGAAATAAGAGCTAGAATAACCCAAATGGGGTAGGAAATTGATACCTTTCCCCAACAGAGTCATCAATCTGTTGTGCCTCTTTTGTCACCTAAATGAGAAAAACAGAGGTGCTTACAAGCTTAGTTGGGTTAGCTAAGTAAGACAACAGTGAAGGAAAGGGTTAGAAAAATAAACATAAAATATTAAGCTAAGAATTAAAATAGGAAAGGAAAGAACAACTAAACTATTGAGCATAAGGACATAAGAACAAGAAACAAACAAGACTCGTGTCACAAATGGAAAGGATTATATTAGTGAAAATAAAACACCGAGAAGAAAGGGGACTTTGGGTCCCTTCTTCTTCCAAGGGAGGGCTCTTGAACCTCCAATATTAATCTCTTCTTACAACTTTGAAAACTTGAAAGAAATGATGAAAGAATCCCAAGCTAACCCACTCAAAAGGTGATGTGGATTGCCCAAATGGAATGGTGCTAGTATGCTCTTGATGAGAAAAGAGGATTCACCAAGAGAATAGCAACAACATAACCTTGCAAATGAATTCCATAAAAATGTAGTGCACCCATGGCCTTGTTTTATAGCACCACTTTGAGGTATTGTGCAACCAACTTTTAGTGTGAAAAGGGGTTGTTTAGGGCACCTTTAGGTCTTTGACCAGCCACCCAGCCAGATCCAGCCAAGATTTGGATGTCAAATCGACTTGGAAGCTGAACCAGAAGTGGGTGGGAGGTCGACCAACCTCATAAATGCGTTGTTCTCAGGTGTGCGCGGCTTTTAACGTCCACAGTCGTGCATCATGCACATGTGTGCTTTTCCTGCATTTCTGGATGGTGCATGTGTAAGCGTGCTCTATGTGGTCATAGCGCATCTTGATTTTATAACTGGTTGTATAGTTTTGGACCTTTTTTAAATGTTTTTTTGGTAATTTTGGTCCATGGGTGGACTCATAGCTGTTTGAAGATGCTCGATTCTTGTAACCATTTGTAGACAAAATTTCAGTGATAACACACACTTTATTATTACCAAACCCTTGAGGTAGGGCAACACCATACAATGGATCCTATTATGGAAGGGATCCTCTCCTGTTCAATTGTCTCTTCGAGGGGGCATCCTCCTATTGAGCTACCGCTCCAAATACAATAATTCTCTTCATATCCCATTACATTTCTTGAACCCCTTTATATAGTGCTACCATCACGTAAAAACATTATAGAGGAAGAATCTTCTAGAAATAGAACCTTCTAAGAAGTCCTCTTACATTTATTATATCTAACTACCATAGTGGGCCTTATTTAATAATATAGTGGACCTAGTCCACCTTACATTGAATGACCTCCACTATTATCACTATGGGCCCTCTACCCCCCCCACTACCTCTCTAGCTACCTTACATTCCATCTCCCTTATGAAAGTGTTGTCCTCAATGCTTGATGTACAACCATATACCACGGTCCCATGGATAATTGTGGACCATAATGTTGAAGAAGACTGGAGAACCAAGGTCCCATTGAGAAATGGTAGCCACCATGCTGAAGTAGTCCAAATGTCATTGTAAACTAGGTTCCCATGTCCAATTTATCATGTGAACCCCACATGGAAGATATCAACACCCAATAGAACAATAACTTACTGCAGAAAATCGAGACGTTTTCCAGAAAAACCCTAAAAACTACTAAGTTTAAAATGCTCATAACTTCATTTCCCAGACTCTGTTTCGGTTGATTTTTTTTTTGATATTAGGTGAAACTGTGAGAGGAAATCAGATCTATAATTTGTTTGTGAAAATTCAGTCTCCAGCTGCTACAGAAATTAAAAAATCTCGCCACCTTCCACGGAAAAAACCCTAAAAATTTGCAGATTTTAAAACTTCAATATCTTGACTTCTCGGACTCCGTTTCGAACAAATGTTTTTTTCAAATTGGGTTTTTCTATGAGAGGAAATCAGATATAAAACATGTTTCTGAAAATTTTCTATATAAATATACCAAAAATATATGGAATATCGCGGTCCTTTTTTTTTTCTTCTTTGGAAAAAAATTTGCAAAAATAAAAAATATTTGCCCACAATGTCTGCCAAGGAAAGTGCTCCAATACCACTTGTTAAGTACCAAATACTGAATACAAAATCACCACAACATATATACAAGAACAATATGCAAAATCTCTTTTATTATGATCAAACTCTTGAGGTAGGGCAACACCATACAATGGATCCTATTATGGAAGAGATTCTCTCCTGTTCACTTGCCTCTTCGAGGGGGCTTCCTCCTAATGAGTTACCGCTCCAAATACAATACTTCTCTTCATGTCCCATTACATTTCTTGAACCCCTTTATATAGTGCTACCATCACCTAAGAACATTCTAGAGGAGGAATCTTCTAGAAGTAGAACCTTCTAAGAAGTCCTCTTACATTTATTACATCTAACTACCTTAGTGGGCCTTATTTAATAATATAGTGGACCTATTACACCTTACATTTAATGGCCTCCACTATTATCACTATGGGCCCTTTGGCCCCCCCACTACCTCTCTAGCTACCTTACAATGCACATGGGGCTTACAACTAGGAATATGAGATCAGAGGGATGGATGTCCATATGGGCATTGAAGGAACAAACTCCAATGGACATGGAGAAGGAAGGGATGAAAACATGAATATGGTAGAGACCATTAAAATTTTGCAGAAGGATGTCCAAACCCATAAAACTGATAATGAAAGGCTTATGAGATCCAAGGATTTGCAAGAGGACTTCAACATGAAGTTAATGTAGAGCTTGAACATAATAGAAAATAAATTGGATAAGGAGAGTGGCTGAAGCAAATCAGGAAGTCACAGGTCTCCTGATGAGAAAAGAATAACAAGAAGTGTTAGCAGACATCACCATCACTCCCCAAGGCATTCCAATAAGAGAGCACATAGTAGCTCAAGTCCATCCTCTATTAGGAAGCATAAGGGGTCTCGGGTGGATGAGCTACGAGGAGAAATGAACAAAATCAAACCTCCTACATTTGATGGTGAGCACAAGAAGGATGAAGATGCAGAGACATGGTTGTTGGACATGATAAAGTATTTTCAATTGTATAATTATTCTTCTCATGTAGAAGGAATAATTGCCATCTATCAACTCAAGGGAAAGACATCCATGTGGTGGGATCATCTTGTGCAGGTGCAACACATTAAAGAGAAAAATGTTTCTTGGAGGGAATTCAAGAAGTATTTTGAAAATAAATACTTGACTAAGAGAAACTATGACAAGAAAATGAAATAATTCTTTGAACTCAAACTTGGGAGTATGACCATAGATGAATATGAAAGAAGGTTTTTAGAACTGTTGAAGTATGTTTCTTTCATCAAGGATGAGACAATTAAGATTCATAGGTATTTGAGTGGATTGCCATCATTCATCAGTGACAAAATACAATATGATAATACCAAAACATTGGAGGAGACCATAAGGTGAGCTAAATTCCTATATGATTAGCAAAAAGCAAGGCCAACATTCCAAAAATATTGGGAAGACAAGAAGAAATTCAAGATGGATTAGAGGAAGAAGGGAACTAAGTCACCATTCTTTAGAAATAATCCTTAGGGACATCCAACTTCTAGAGAACCTAGAACGACTGATATTTGGGGTCAAAGGACAAGGCAACCACCTATTCAATGTTGGGGTTGTAAATGAGATCATATGTTTAGAGATTGTCCTCACAGAGGTGAAAGAGTGAGGATTGTTCACAATGTACAACAAGATGGAACAATGGAGGACATGGGAAGAAATGTACGAAGGATGTATGCAACCCTGGACAACAAACAAACAAAGTATCAACCACATATGATTGAAGTGGAAGGTATGATCAACAACCAATCCATTGTTATTTTAATTGATTCAGGAGCTATTCATAGTTATATAGATCCTAAGATGGTGGAAATTTTTCATTTTCCAAGAATCAAGCATGGAAAATCTTGGTTGGTACAGCTGGCTACCGGAGCCAAAAGAAAATTTACTAAGATGGTTAAGTCATGTATTATGGACATGAATGAACTGAACACCGGGGAAGATTTGAACATCTTTTCTTTAGGTTCCTATGACTGTCTAATTGGGATGGATTGGTTGGATCAACATCATGATATTCTAGATTGTCATAACAATGCATTTAATTGCTTGTATGAGGAAGGGAACCTAAGGACATTGCAGAGAATTCCCAAGGAAGTAACCATGTGAGAAATTTTAGCATTGCAATTGAAGAAATGTTACATAAAAGGGTGCCAAATATCTACAACTCATATGGAAGAGACACCTAAAGATAAGGTGTCAAATATTGAAGATTATGCAGTCCTAAAAGAATTTGAAGATGTGTTTAAGAAAATACCAATTTTACCCCCTAAAAGAGACATTGATTTCTCCATAAATTTGATGCCTGGAGCAACTCTAGTATCCAAGACTCCCTACAGGATGAGTACACTAGAATTGAAGGAGTTGCAAATGCAAATGAAGAGCTTCTGAAGAAGGGGTATATATGCCCAAGTGTGTCACCTTGGGGTGCCCCAGTTTTATTTGTGAAGAAGAAGGATGGAACATTGAGACTATGCATTGACTTTAGACAATTGAACAAGGTAACCGTGAAGAATAAGTATCATTTTCCAATGATCGATGACCTCTTTGATCAGTTGAAAGATACAAAAATATTCTCCAAGATTGATCTTAGGTTAGGTTATCATCAAGTAAAAATTAAAGAAGAAAACATCAACAAGACTTCTTTCAGAACAAGGTATGGTCATTATGAGTTCACAGTGGTGCCTTTTGGATTATCAAATGCACCAGCTTCCTTCATGTGTTTAATGAATGGTATTTTCAAAGAATACTTGGATAAGTTTGTCATTGTATTTTTAGATGAAATTCTTATATATTATAATTCAAAGGAAGATCATGAACAACACTTGAGAATGGCATTACAAGTATTAAGGGAACATCAATTGTATGCCAAATTGAGTAAGTGTTCATTTTATCATAAACAAATTTATTATTTGGGACAAATCGTTTCAGAGGAAGGGATAGCAGTGGATCCCGAGAAGATAGAATCCATTAGAGGATGGTCAGTGTCAAATAATGTGATAGAGGTCAGATCATTCATGGGCCTTGCAGGCTACTATAGAAGATTTATTGAAGGATTCTCAAATATGGAACACCCAATCACTTCCTCGCAAAAGAAGGGTGTGAAGTTTTAGTGGACATTGGATTGTGAAAAGAGTTTCCAACACTTGAAGCAATCATTAAATAGTGCTCCAATTTTAAGGATTGTAGATCCAAATGAAGACTTCATTGTATACACAAATACATGTAAAGAAGGACTTGGTGGAGTCCTCAGTCAAAATGGTTTTGTTGTATGTTATGAATCAAGGAAGTTGAAGGATCATGAAAGACACTATGCCACTCATGATTTGAAGTTGGAAACCATAGTGCATGCCTTGAGGAAATGGAGACACTACCTCATGGGGAAAATGTTTGAGCTGAGGATAGACCATAATGGTCTGAAATATTTATTTGATCAACCAACTCTAAATGTTAGGCAAAGTAGTTGGTTAGAATTTCTCAGTGAATATGACTTTGATATAAAGCATATCAAAGGGAAAGAGAACAAAGTAGTTGATGCACTCAGAAGAAGAGTGCATGAGTTGCATGCTACAACCATTAGCATGTACCAATCAGATTTGAAAGAAATTTTTTTGGAGGCTACAAAATCAGATTTGCAATACAAGGAGTTAGTGGTAAAATTACAACAATGTATTTTGCAGCAGAAAATTGAAGACTATAAGCTAGAAAATGATGAAATTCTCATATACAGGGGAATAATTTATGTACCACATTCCCATAAATTGAAAAAATTGATATTAAGAGAAATACATAATGTACCTTATGATGGGCACCCAGGCTATCAGAAAACTATTGCAGTTGTCAAGAGACAATATTATTGGCCAGGCATGAAGAAAGAAGTTGTTGATTTTATTGCCAAATGTTTGGAGTGTCAAAAGGTAAAGGTTGAGCATAGACACTCAGCTGATTTGCTACAACCATTACCCATTCTTGAGTGGAAATGAGAAGTTGTAACAATGGATTTCATCACCAAACTTCCCAGAACAAACAAACAACATGATTCTATCATGGTAGTGGTGGATAAGCTTACTAAAGTTGCCCATTTTATTCCAGTAAAGATCACTCACAAGGAAACCAACATTGTTGATGTTTATATGAGAGAAATTGCTCGATTACATGGTATACCCAAGACAATTGTATCTAAAAGAGATCCAAATTTTACATCAAAATTTTGGAAAGAATTATTTAAGGGATTTGGAACAAATTTGAATTTTAGCACAACTTATCATCCAAAATCAGATGGACAAACAAAGAGGGTGAATCAAGTCATTGGGGATATGTTGAGGATGTATGTGATGATAAACCATCAAAATGGGAAGACTACCTACACTTAGTAGAGTTTGCTTATAACAATGGGTACCAAACATCTCTAAAGATGAGCCCATTTGAGGCACTTTATGGCAGAAGGTGCAACACATCGGTAAGCTGGGATAACCTAACATATAGAGCAGTGGTTGGGCCAGATTTACTCAGGGAAATGGAGCAAAAAATGCTGAAAATAAAACAAAATTTCAAGGTTGCCCAAGACAGGCAGAAAAACTATGTTGATAATGGAAGAACTCACAGGGAATTTTAAGTGGGGGACCATGTATTCTTGAAAGTGAAGGCCAACAAAAGTTCACTGAAGTTGAGAAACTATTCCAATTTGGCAGCTAGATATTGTGGACCATTTGAAATCCTAGAAAGGATTGGTCCAGTAGCTTATATGATTGCATTGCCTACATCTATGTCTATTCATAATGTATTCCATGTATCATTTCTCAAGAAATATATACATGATGCTAATCATGTAATTGATTGGAATGTGATTCAGGTGGAGCAAGAAGACGCTTTCCAAGTACATCTGGTACGTATTATGGACCAAAAAATCAAACAACTATAGAATCAAGCCATAGGGCTTGTAAAGGTCCAATGGACCTGGTACGGTCTCGAGGACACTACTTGGGAGCATGAAGATACAATGGGGGAAAAATACCCAAATCTTTTTGAAAATTTTGGAAATATTGTTGATATGTGTACATAATGCACTCAGGACAATGCATAAATAAGGGGAGAGGATTGTAATACCCCTAGGCCGAACCCAATTGTAAATGTAAATGCAAATTTACTTAAGTTGGTGAGCTGTTTGATATCATTTTTTTGTATGCACCTTCCACGGTATAGGCTGCACATGTACTGCACACTAAAATGATGAAATGCACACATTCCAGGATATCACGTGCAACAAACTTAAGTGCATGTGATTTTGAGGCTAGGGAGACTTTGTGTATATGTTGTGTTTATAAGAAGGTGAGCCAATTATTATAAGCTAGGAGGCTTATGTTTTGAATTAGGCCAAAGAGCCTAGATGTTAAAGGCCAGTGAGACTATTTTTGTATATGTTTCATCATTAATATAAAATACATCGCTTTGTGTAGACCGACTGCGATAAAAGAGCATGGGGGACTAAACTCCACTAGTTAGGGAAAGGGGGGGCTAAAAGTTAAGGAAAAAGGCTAAGCTAGGGAGCTTAAGCCAAAAATGAATATTATATTAATATTCCTTAAAGTATAAAGTATGGATAATTATTTTATCCTAAGTTTTAAGGACGGGGACAAGTGCGCCAAAGTAGCTCCCAACATGACAAGTGTCAAGTTGGGAACATGCATACATATAGTTTGGACTTAGTTCATTTGGCCATTCATCATTCCATCATGATTCACTCACTCATTCAGTTTTCCTCCATACCTTCTTGTCATTGTACCTATACATGTATTCGTACCCATACCGATATATGTACCTGGTTAGCTTGGGAGATGGACTGAAGAAATGGGTTGTCAGGCCCATGGGATACTGAAGAGGCGGGTTTTCCAGCCCATGAGCAATTTATCTCTAGGTGAGATAATTTTTTGGGAATTGATTCCCGAAGGTGCTAAAATGCAACTATAGGGCTCCAAGACTTCATGTCTAGCCTGTTGTTGAAGCCCTGGAAAGGAATTCAGGCAGCCAAGGGACTATTGAGCAGAGAAGGGGCACACTTCCAGGGGTGGGACATGCATGTGGGGAATGAGGGACTGTAGGTTATTAGTTTGAGTTGGCACCTGTGTCAGAGTCTTTCCTGTTGTCTGAGATACATCATCCTGGTTAGGAACCCCTTTACCCGGGTGAAGTTTAGTCTCATCTCGGGGGTGACCCACAGCCGAGAGTGATGAGCAGTGTGGTCTAAGGCTGGGAGGTTCGTGGAAGGTATGCACGTAGTTGGTGATATTCTTACCAAGATAAGTGTCAATTGCGTGTTAATTTATATGTTGCATTATTATTTATGTGTTTATTTTTATGGGTTTTTCGTGTGTGTGGTTTATACTTGTCTTTATATTTATGGGTATTTCCTGTCTATGATGCATGTATATGCTTACTTTTATTTCTGTATGAATCTGTGCATTTACATAATGTATTTGTCTATTTAAGTTTTATATATAAAGTTCYGCAAGAGTTTATGTGTGTATATGTTTTAATTTTCATACAGTTCGAAACTTTTTACGTGACATAGCCTAGTTGGATGTTGGGGATGTTACAATATGGTATCAGAGAGTTTTCTGGAGTAGCATGGCCCGGCCTSGGTGGTCAGGTATGTTACACCCATTTTGAAATTTGTGATTTAGAAYCTTCAAGAGGTAGTTTGAGGCATCAAATGACACTTTTGGGGGTCCAAACTTTGTGAACATAGTGCCCAATGCTTCGATACTATTCTAGACATAGATAGCTTTTGACAATTCAAAAACCACTTCAATTGGAGCATGTATRTGGAAGTTACGCCTCCAACAAGTTGACCTACCTTATTGACCAGCATGATACTGAGTGGATTCCACATCGAGCCCCATTACTCACACATGTGGGGATAGTCACATGTGGACTTTCAAGAATATTATAGAGGATCCAAAACCCTAACATTAATTGAGGGTCAAAGAATGAAAAAACCCTAACACTAACCCTAGATGGCTACCAGGTTATGTTAAATATCAGGCCTCTAGGAAGAGAAGGGGTTCCATTCTTTTTGCATTATACTTTTTCATAGTTGAGAAAATCATCTAGGAATGGGATTTGAGAGCATAACACATGGGGTAGAGGATTATGTAGTAGCCATTCAGGCCACAATGTCAAAATTGACTCCATAGTGAGTGACCCTTTCTTTGTACTTGAATTTCATAACTGAAGAAAAGAGAGAAAATCATAGGCCTCACCTTCTAGGTAGGTTTTTTCCCATATCAAGTTTCCCCAGTCACCTTTTGTTTTCATTTTGTGGATGATGTGTTAATTTGCTTTCTCTTTCATTTTCATATTTCAGTTGTTTACATAAATTTGAGCATTATGCTAGTAATAATAAATCTAGTATTTTAGGAAATAAATTGCATAATAAAATATTTCAGAATATTGCAAGATATGTTGTGACAAATTGTTCTAGTAGAATATCCACAATAGTTTATAGATACTATTGGTATCAGAGAATTTTTCCTTGGGGTTTTTGTTGGAAGTTGTAAGATCTAGGAAACAACTTGTTGGCACAAGGGAAGACTCAGGGTTCAGCCCTAACAACGCACCAACAAGCCCTAACTACTGGCCCTTTCGGCAACACCTGCGAAGCAGATGCAATCTCACTTGAAGTAGAAATAGGGGGTTGTAGGACATAAGTGTCTACAACCAGAGGAAATGCAAAGTGGATCCAAGGCAACAACACACAACCATATAGTTATTCTTTACCAAGCTTGAGCCTACTTCGCACATTTATGTCTCAGATCTAGCACGCTAATGCAATAACATAATAACAGAAGGTAAAGAACACAACATCAATCACACATAACAACAATATATACGTGGTTCACCCTCTACCTAGGGCTACGTCCACAAAACTGTGTTTCTTGATATATTATATGAAAACATACAGTTCTAGCTGCGCACTTAGCTTGCATATCTGTCTCTCCTTCTCTTCTTCTCTATCCCCCTTCCCTGTGCACCCAACTGCAGGGTTGATCTTCACACCCAACTGAAGATCTTACAATAACGAATGATATCACACACAACACTTCTCTCTCTCACAATACACAATGATCATCCACACTAACGACAACACCAATAATGACGAACCCCTCCCAAGTCCTCTAGACCTTTATTTATACATTAAAATGACCAATGTATAGGTGTCAAAATCCTAGGTGTCTAAAACCCTAGGTCCACTTGCCTACATTTTCTGGGCTTCACCAACCCGTCTCTCTTTCTTTTCCACTCTGTTCTCCAAAGCACTTGTTGACATCTTCTTCCACTTTCTGAGTTTTCTACGATCCATCTTCCTTGATGATCTTTCACCCTCGATCTCCTTGTTCAACGGATAGCTTTCCCTTACTTCTTTCCTTCTTTTCTGCTTCTTTAACCACTTCGACCCAATATCAGTCAATGTGTCTTCCACGCAGTTAGTGTTTCGCCTTTTCCCTTCCTTTTTATTCGCTTTCTTCCTTAATCCATAACCAAGGGCTAACAGGCCCCCAACACTCACATGTGAATCGTCCCAAGACACTTCAATTTCGAACTTTCTGTTTCACTTCGACTTATGACTGTGCGGAGAAGCCTGTGATTTCTTCTCTGTCCCTCCCTTCCTTGTGCAGACTGTCTTTTTTGTGTCTGTTACCCAGTTTCAACTACACCTGGTACCTAGACTCTTCTTCTTGTGCTTTTACTGAGAGATGCGAGGTAGCTGGTTGTCATAGTACAATTTCAACCAGATCCCATTTACCAAACCTTCCTTCCATTCTCCCTTCAAAGTATTCAACTACGCAACTCCTCCTTCTGTAACATAGGCAACCTCATATGGCCCAATCCAATGTGTCTTGAACTTCCCTGGATGATTTATGAACTTACTGTCATATACCAATACCAAATCTCCTTTCTTAAAGGCTTTCTTCTTGATATGCCTATCATGGTAGGCCTTCTCTCGTTCCTTTTGTACCTGCTGATGAAATACTGCTATAAATCTATCTTCTTCTAGTTCTACCAACTGTGCAAATCTGTTTTTCACAACACTTGTGTCATCCATATCTGTAAATGTTGCAATTCTTAAGCTAGGAACTAAATATTCCATAGGGATGATTTCTTCTAGACCTTAAACCAACTTAAAGGGAGTCTGCATTGCCAGTTTCTTGCAAGTGGTTCTATAGGCCCATAATATTGCTTGTACTCTCAAATCCCAATCATCCATGTTTACACTGTAAATATTTGTCAGCGCTATATCCAAGATATTATTGAAATCTTTGACCGTCCCATTCGCCCGTGGGTGGTATGGAGTGCTCTTATGATGGTGAAATTCAAATTCCTGGCTTCAATAGTCTTATTAATAAAGTGTGTACCTTGATCATTCATCGAGGTCTTCGGGTATCCAAACCTGGTTATGATATCATCAAATATGAACCGCATAGCTGTAGTTGCACTAGAGTCCTTGACTGCTCTTGCTTCTGCCCATATGGTCAAACACTCTGTCGCAGTGATGATGTATCTCGCTCCTATGCGCTTTCCTGGTGGGTTGATAGGTCCCACGAAATCAATTGCCCATTTCCCAAATGCCTGTAAAGTTAGCTGTGGTGCTAAAGGCATCTCATCTCTTCTGGAAGGTTTCCCAACTCTTTGGCATACATCGCAGGCTTTGTAGTATTCCTTAGCATCTTTGTGTAAAGTGGGCCACCAGAGGTCAGCTCTAAGAAACTTCTGCATTGTTGCTTTCCCTGCATAGTGTACTCTTGCGATGTCTTCATGTTCTTCTACTAGAATCAGTGGTCTCTCTTCCTCCATAACACATCTCCTTAAAATCTCATTAGGTCCCATCTTGTATAGCTTCCCAGCTATAAGTGAAAAGTCTGCAGTGCAAAATACCAGTTGTTTCTTCTGAATGATTGTATATTTGCGAGGTGCCATTCCTGTTGATAGGAACTGGACTATCTCGGTGAAGTGATCATCAACCTTTCTAATGGCCAACAACTGTGCATCTGGTAGTGTATCCTCCAGACTAGTAGGTTCCTCTCCATGCTCTAACCTAGACAAGTGGTCAATTCCCTTGTTCATTCTTCCTAGATTGACCACAATCTCAAAATCATATTCCTAGAATAACAGTAGCCATCTGCATATTCTTCCCCACAACACTAGCTTGTTGACTAATTATTTCAATGCAAAGTGATCGATGAACATCTTTAAATGTCCTCCCAACAAGTAGTGTCAAAATTTCTGTAGTGCATACATCATAGCTAGTCCTTCTCTTTTAGTGGTAGTGTAATTTATCTCAGTTGTAGAGAGATTCTTGCTAGCAAAGGCTAATGGGTGGTGAATATGTCATGCTCCTGGATGTGCTAACATTGCTCCTAATGAAATGGATGAGGCATCGACATGCACATGGAATTCCTTACTCCAATCTGGGAAAACCGGAATGGGCGCAGTGACCATTTTCTGTTTCAGTGTGTTGAAGTTCTGTTGACATTCCTTGGACCATTGAAACTGACAATATTTCTTTAATAACTTCTCCATTGGTACTGTTATCTGTGCATAGCCCTTAATGAAATTTCTGTAGTATCCAGTATGTCCCAGCACAGTTCGCAGGTGTCTTACTGAAGTAGGAGGGGGTAGATCAACAATGATGGCAATCTTGGAGGGATCTACCAGCAACCCCTGTTTACACACAATATGGCCTAGCAGCACTCCAAAGGGTGAAAATAAGATGCACTTCTTCAGGTTTAGGGCAATCTAACATTGTCTGCACTTGTCCAACATTAGTCTTAAACATTCAATATGATTTTGCAATAAGCTAAAAATAGTCCAATCTGAAAAGATGGCTGGTGCATTGTTCAATCCAAAAAGCATCACTGTGTACTGGTAGGATCCCCATTCTGTTGCAAATGTGGTCTTATGGTGATCTTATTTAGCAATCCTGATCTGGTGATAACCTGAAAATCCATCTGTAAAGGAATATACCTCCTATCCTCCTACATTATTTAACACTTCATCGGTAAATGATGTAGAGAATGTGTCATGTAAGTAGACATCATTTAGCTTCTTGAGATATACACAGATCCTGATCTCTCCTGTCTTCTTATCTTGGACCAACATAGGGATAATCCATTCTGACTCTTCAACAGGTTATATGATTCCTACTTCAAACATTCTGTCTAATTCAATCTTGACTTTCTGCTTACATTTAGGATTCAATCTGTCAAGTCTCTGCTTGATTGGCCTTGCAACTGGTTTCAAGGGGATTTTCATTTCTCCCATGGGCCCTTTAATGCCCTTCATTTCGGTGAACTTGGTTGGAAACAAGTCCTGATACTCATGCAGTAGTTTTGTGATCTTGTCAATAGTGGCATCATCCCAATAATCGCTAATGTTTGCTAATTTAGGTGCTTGCTCTGTTCCAATGTTAACTTTCTTGATTTTAATTGGCTGTCCAATAAAAGGGAGTTCGACTCATGGTCCTTCTATGTCTCTCTATCCTTCTGTCTCTGTGATGTTCACATTCCTAGGATCATTGTATTCGTCAACATTGATATTATAACAACCTTGCAATTTCTGAAGCGGTGCAGTCCATTCATCTTCTTCTTGCTCCAAAGGGAGGTTAGGTGCCTCCTCAAAGACTTTCTGTCTTAAAACCTGTAAAGATTGATCCATTGTGGGATACTTAATCTCAAATAAAAATGTAGCTACAAAGTTCTGAGTCATATCATGCCAATCTGCAGTAGTGAGGCGCAGTTTTGCTTGTAGATACCAATTGATAGGTGTTGTATCCAAAGTGTTAATGAACTTGTGCACCCACTGCTCCTGAGGAATGCTACTCCAGGCCTCCTCACAACTTCGCACATGGCTCTTCAGACAACTTTGACCCATGTATCTAACTTTACACCCTTCCGTTTGTTCTGAAGAGCGCACTTTCATCAAAGTGCGACACTGCACCCAGTCCACGATGTTATTCTTATGTGTTCCCCACCATCTTGCTGGCGTTGCTTTTAAAGCTTCATCCAGTGCCAACAGTCGTTGTTGTACTGGTACAATTTCTTCAAAGTCTGATAAAAATGTTTGTAAATGATTTAAACCATCAAATGTGGGCAGGTTTCTTACTTATGTGCCAATCTAGAGAACTTCCCTGGTCAATCTAGTACACATCCTCATAGAAACTTCATACATTTTGTTCTATCAGTTCACTAGTGCTTCTTCTGAATCTCATGAGCATGCGTTGTCACTTCTCCAACTTAAGTTCCCATTTGCTGTAGGATTGATGTAATTCTGCTATCTTGTTGTCAATTTGAATATATTCTCTAGCTCGTATGCATAGTCTTCTTCTCTCATAGGTTCTGTGTATCTACGACCTTCATCAGGATCCATAGGTGCAATAACCCTAAGGCCATCACCTTCAAGTGTCATTCTTCTTTTCTTTAAGTCAACAACAGTATAATTATTGAAAGCCCAATCAATTCCTAACAGTGCAGGATAAGGACAACTATCATCAACTATCTCAATCACCTCGAAATCCACAAATGTCCTTACCCCGTCGATGTCCACAGGGACATGCTCCAGTCTTCCAAAGGGTCTTACTGCTTGCTGATTAGCCATACTAAGCCTGATAGGGGAATATATCAATTCAGGTTTTCCCATCCGTGCATAGGTATGCTTCGTCATAACATTGACTTATGACCCTAAGTCGAGGACCACATAATCTATGTCATAATATCCAATATGTGCATTCAGGTGTAGTTCCTTATTTTTCCTTCTATTTCTAGATATTTGATGTACTACTTTGTTCAACAGAGGAGATATCCTACCTATCTCATACTGTCTAATCAAATTTTGTAGTTATTGTACAACTCTTTTATCCTTAATCAGATTAATGCAAGTACATAAGAATTCCATAATCTTGCTTACCTCTTTTCCTTCTCCAAGTGATGCAGACTGATAAAATGCCAAAGACATTCCACATTCTTTCACTTCTGTTTGTGTCTTTGATGAAGAAGCCTAATCTCTTCCAAATTATTTTCTTGCCTCTTCAAATGTCTTTTTTTCTTCCCTCGGATTGAACAAATGTGTCTTCTCTACAGCTCTTCCGACCCCTGATTCTTCTATAGTCTTTCCTAGAGTCACCCTGTCTTCTCCTGTAACAATGTCTCCTCTCATGATAACAACAACTCTGGGATCCTCTCCACGAGGTTCTGCTGAGATTAGTTGTACTTGCTGGTTTCCTCCTCGTCTCTCCTGAAGTTTGGCTAACAACACTGGGAAATCTTCAATAACATGTTCAAATGAGTTGCAGTAGCTACAAGTGGTACAAGGGTTCTGACAGTCCCTTTCCAAGTGACCTGACTGTGCACAATTATAACAAGTGATCTGACCTCGACCCCAACCCATATCTCCACCTCATCCTTTTCCTATGAATCCACCGTGAGGGTTGAAGTTTCCTCTTCTTGGAGAGTTAAACTGCGTAGAATTTCCTTCCTATTGTTTTTCGCCTTGTATCTCTTGATCTTTCATGCAAGAGGTCATAAGACCTACAGTCTTTCTCATCGTGCCCCACATATTTACAGAATGTGCAGTAAAGGTTTGTAGGTGTCTAGACATATTTTTCCATGTAATAACATTCACCAAGGTGATGTTTATTTCTACATACCTCACACTAGTGTAGAGTAACCTGCTTCAAAGGGCTCAGATCACCAAAGGCCAAGTACTCATGAAATAGGGGACAATGCTCCTTATCGTGGCCTTCTAATTTGCATATGATACACCAGATCTTGTCTCTTTTATCTTTTCCCTTGTATTTCTTCATATCTTCGACCTGCAGAGATAAACTAGTTAGCTGACTCAAAATTTGTCTCATATTTGAGCTGGATTCTCCCATAGGGGGTGACTCTAGTTTCATGGCGATCTCCAACGCCTCAGCCTGCGAAGTGATATTCCGTTGCATCAGTGGGACTCTAATGTGTGGCAAGAGGGAAACAATGAACCATTATTTATTCTGTTCGTTTGGAATCTGTAAACTCAAGTGGCATGTCAAGGTCTTAAGCCTCTGATCAAACCCCCACACAGGTTCAACTACTCTTTGCTTGATTTCTTTCATCTCTTTAATGCATTGCGTCTCCGACTTGGGTTTCTTGAATTCGACAATCAATGTAGTCTTAATGACATTCAACGGTTTTGGTTGTGCAACTCCTTGGAAAAATTTCATGTACTAGGTCTTTGCGCGATCTCTTAGGGTAGTACTAAACGAATCTCTCTTAATAGTTTCGTCAGTGACATTCTTAATACTCCACACAGGTTCGCATAAGAACCAATGTTGATCTGGGTCATCAGATCCATCCCCCCTAAAGGTGGGTAACCTCATTTCATCTGCCATAGGTCTTCCTAGATTTCTCAATTGAGTATGCACTGAACCACTTGTACCAGTTCTCTGAGTGCTCTGATAAATTAGGTTACTCTGGTTACTTAATGTTGTTGAAATGATAAGATGAGTGATAGTACTTACTTCAACAGCAGGCGCAGTCCCTGAAGTTACCGATTCTTCTCGGTGAGGTTCTTTAGTCTTTTCTTCCTCTTCCCTAGCAGACTCTGAATGTTCCTCTTTCAACAACTCTTCTTCTTCTCCACTGTAGAACCCTTCGTCCTGTACTAGTGGCTCATGACCTTCCTCAAACAGGTTCACCAGAGGAACTTCTCTAAATGATCTCCCACTACGCATATGTCCAACCTCTGTGTCGCTATTGTTGTCTAAGTTCTTGAACATTAGTCTTTCGATATGACCAACTACTGTATCTTCAAGATGTTCTTTTCATGCAATAACATCTTGATCTTCAACTTGAAAAGGTGTAAAATTTTTCCTCTAGGTCCCTTAAAGAAATATCTCTATCTGCTTGGCTATACGATTCTATTTTGTCAATAAGGAACTCGGTAACGTACCCTCCAATGGTGTTATCAAACTAGTGATCTAATTCTCTTGACATGACATTATCAACTCTCTTGACCTTCTTGATCAACGCCGACATCCAAACCACAGGTGGTCTAGATCTGATTTCAAACTGGGTATTTGCTAATCTGGCTATCCACTTGTATAGCTCCTTATGAATTCCTCCAAACAAAATCTCATGTATATCAGTAAAGATATACCTTCCCAACCAATCCTTTGTGCTAAGAATAGGGTTCTTATTCTGAGCCTCATCGAAGTCCTTTTCTTGTTCTTCTATCCACTTTCGAATCTTTGTCTTCGATGGAAACCAACTTGACATTCCCTCAAGAAGATTTCGGTCCCGACAACAGAACCATTTATTGGCACAAGGGCAGACCCAAGGTTCATCTCTAACAACACACCAACAAGCCTAAACTACTGGCCCTTTTGACAACACCTACGAAGAAGATGCAGTCTCACCCAAAGTAGCAATAGGGGGTTGCAGGACACAAGTGTCTACAACTAGAGGAAATGCAAAGTGGATCCAAGGCAACAACACACAACCATCTAGTTATTCTTTACCAAGCTTGAGCTTACTTCACACAATTATGTCTCAGATTTAACACACTAATGCAATAACAAAATAACAAAAGGTAAAGAACACAACATCAATCACACATAACAACAAGATATATGTGGTTCACCCTCTCCCTAGGGCTATGTCCACAGAACTGTGTTTCTTGATATATTATATGAAAACATATAGTTCTATCTACGCATTTAGTTTGTAGATCTCTCTCTCTTTCTCTTATTTTCTATCCCCCCTCCCTGCACACTGAGCTGAAGATCTTACAATACAGAATGCTCTCACGCACAACACTTCTCTCTCTCATAATACAAAATGATCATCCACACTAACGACAGCAACAATAACGACAAACCCATACTAGGTCTTCTAGACCTTTATTTATACATTACAATGACCAACGTCTAGGTGTCAAAACCCTAAATCCAAAACCCTAGGTGTCTAAAAGCCTAGGTCCACTTGACCCACATTTTTAGGGATTTGCCAACCTATCTTTTCTTCTTTTCCGCAAGGTGATCCAAATCACTCGTTGAAATCTTCTTCCTCTTGATGAGTTGTCCACGATCCATCTTCCTTGATGATCTGTCATCCTCGATCTCTTCGTTCAACGGATAGATTTCCCTTACTTCGCTCCTTCTTTTCTACTTCTTTAACTACTTCGACCCAATATCAGTCAATGTGTCTTCCGTGCAGTTCGTATTTCTCCTTTTCCCTTCCTTTTTCTTCGCTTTCTTCCTTAATCCATAACTAAGGGCCAACACAACTTAATAAGAAAGTCATAAAACAATAGCTATGGAAGAGGAGCCCAGTCATAACAAACCTTGAGATGTGGTAGAAGAGATACTTGTGAAGCTAGAAGAATAAGTCATTGATATCTCTCACATGGCCCTACTCATGGTAGCTCTAGTGAACAATTTTGGAACTTTTGGGTAGGTTGGTAACTCTAACTCAAAATTTGGAATGGATGAAAAATTGAAATATAGTGAAGACCTAGAAAAGGTGTCAAAGAAAGAGTCTAAAAAAGAACAACCAATTTCCAGTGCCATCACTCCTTCACAACCCCTGTTTAAAATGGAAGCGAAAGTGGACATCAAACCTTATCAAGGTGAGATTGATACTATTAAGTTGAATCATTGGTTGCAATAGTTAGAAGTGTATTTTAGTGTTGATAATATAGATGAAGAGTAGAATATTTCATTTGTCGGGTTGAAACTAGAGGGCCATGCACTATCCTAGTGGGAAAACCACACAAAGACATTTAGACTAGAGGGTGATCCACCAATAACTAAGTGGGAGGTGTTTATAACCCTTGTCAAGTCCCAGTTCTACCATATTGGGTGTGTAGAGGACTAATGGATCCATTGGTATCACTTCAAGAAGATGCAAGGGCAGAGTGTGCAAGAGTACAACATTGAGTTCAAGAAAATGGAGATTATGTTGGGTATATCTCCTAAGAAGCAAAACATATTCATCAAGTATCTGGGTGGTTTACCCATCCATTTATGGAAGGAAGTGATGCTATTCAAACCTAATATAGTTGATGAGCTCTGTGTGCAAGCACAATACATGGAGAACATAGGTTCTCATAAAGGACAACGAAGTGGTTCTAAACAGAAAAAACACTAAGATGCTTCCAAGGAGGGGAAAAAGAAGTGGAAAGGAAAATAAAAGAAAATGACAACCACTGCACATCTATGCAAGAATCCAAACAACAACCACTACAACCATTGTAATATCGAAGGAACTGTAGAGGCTCAATCACCCAATCCCTTGACTTAGAAAGAGGAGTCGAAAGAATAGATAATAGTTACTGTTCACCCTACCTTAGATGATTCACCCATTGCCACGTATATGAAAGAGAAAATTATTCTTGAAAAACAACCAACCAACATGGTTTTGTTAGAAAAACAACATCATGATGGAAAGATTTCATTCAATAGGAAAACATGGAGAAAAAGATACGAGGAAGTGATTTCTCGTGAATCAACAAGTAGTTATTATAACAACAATTCCGTCTTATACATACTCAATCCAATTTGAAAACTTTAAGAGAAGGTCAACTCTTATGATATAAAAAAATGTTGAGTAGATCTATTCATTTTCCTCTCCTTATTTATGTTATAAATATCTTAAATATCCTTTTGATCCCCTTCCTAATTTAAGAGAAATCTTAATTTTTTTTCCTCAACTAGAAAACCTCAAGATATTTTCGAAGATAAGTGTTGGAAAATACATTTGGATCCCCTTCCTAATTTAAGAGAAATCTTAAATTTTTTTGCTCAACTAGAAAGCCTCAAGATATTTTCGAAGATAAGTGTTGGAAACTACATTCAAAGTTGAATCCAAAAAACCATAATAACAAGAAAAAAAACATGCTATACAAGATAGTGTACACAAACCGCATTTAGGTTAGCCCAGACCTTTCCTCGTGTATTCATTCTAGATGCTTCATCGATCGAACGCAATGCCGGACAACTCTCTTGAAACATTTCACCTCTTTCCTCCACCCTCTATGTAACTGCGCTTCCATTGGCTCATCACACACACAATCACTTCAACTTCATTGCAACCTTCACCGTTTCTTCCATACATCCACTATCGGCTCCAGGGTCACAGATTTTAGCTACCATTGTCTCTTTGCATTGAAAACCCTTCTTATATCTGCCACCACCCCAAATTTTCTGATTCACAAAAGCCCCATTTTCTTAAGAATTCAGGCCCATCCTCCCATCTCTCAGAATCCGCTTGGAGATTACATTCCGAGGCCGAAGAGGGGCTCACATCTGATAACCTGTGGCTGAAAATGCAAGCCGAAGAGAGGAAAGATGCAGAGGGCGAGCCCATGCTAGCAGGCTTTCTGTGCACTACGGTCTTAGCTCACAAGTCTCTGGAAAGTGCCCTAGCTTTCCAATTGGGCAGTAAGCTTTCAAACTCCACTCTTTCAAGCACCGTCCTCTACAATGTCATAATGGGCATTGTGGTGGAGGACACTGAGATCCGAGAAGCAATAAGAGCAGATCTTAGGGATGTGAAAGAGAGGGACCCTGCATGCATTTCTTATATACATTTCCTGCTCAATTTTAAGGGCTTTCAGGCTTGCCAGGCGCGCAGAGTGGCGCATAATCTTTGGATCAGGGGAAGGATTCCTTTCACCCTTGCAATTCAGAATAGGGTTTCAGAGATTTTTGCGGTTGACATCCATTGCGGCGCTAGAATTGGCAAGGGGATTCTGTTTGATCATGCGACCGGACTGGTGGTGGGGAGACTGCTATAATTGGGAATAACGTTTCCATCCTTCACAATGTTACCCTTGGAGGGACTGGAAAACAAGATGGTGACCGCCACCCCAAGTTTGGAGATGGCGTGCCAAGTGTATGTGTATTGGTAAAGTCAGTTTTTTTTTCTGGGAAAACTTATCATAACTCAAAATGTCAAACTAGCAGTGGGGACAGTTATTATTGGATGCTATCAGCGAATGCAGGCTGATTCATCACTATTACTCAAGGAAAACTAACTTGTGATCCGTAAGGGGGCAGGCTTTCACTCCTGCCAAATACCTCTTTCCTTATGCTTTTAGCCAAACAAAATAACTTTTAGGCCATACTCCAACCCACTGATCAAAACTTGTTAAGTTGCAGGGTTCAAATCTTTTTAATTTTTTAATGGATAAATCATAAGAAAAATTAAGTAATAAAAAAGGTAAAATTTAATTTTCATTAGACGGTGGTATTATCCATGTGTATAGGTAAGTCAAAGCGGCTCAAATCTTTTGATTTTTTTCATGTATCAATCAGAAGCAAAGTTGAGTATGTTAAGTTGCAGGGTTCAAAACTTTTTAATTTTTTAATGGATAAATCAAAAGAAAAATTAGGTAATAAAAAAGATAAAATTTAATTTTCATTAGACGGTGGTATTATCCATGTGTATAGGTAAGTCAAAGCGGCTCAAATCTTTTGATTTTTTTCATGTATCAATCAGAAGCAAAGTTGAGTAGTATCAAATATACAATTTCATTTTCATTGGGTATTGGCTTGAGTTGCATGTACATGGAGAATTTTTTTTTATGTATTAGTTAAACGATATATAATATATTCTAAAAATTATAAATACACAAATAAAATATAAATAAATCATAAATGTTTAACTTTTTCAAAATATTTATAAAATATAGATATAATTAATGATTATATTGAATTAAAAATTATTATATAAAATAGGTGCTGTTTAAATATTAGAGTTTTTGAATTTTTTAAGTGGAATTTTAGTGAAATCCAATGAAACAAATATTGGTGAAATTATCATTTTTTGTTGTTTAAATTGTATTTTTGAATGCATAAATGGATTGAACATCAGTTAGAAGTTGCAATTCTAAAATTTTCATTGAAATCATTGAGTTATTTAATGATATCAATATTGATATTATGTGAAAATGTCAATGAAAAGTACAAAATATATAGGTGGAAATGTCAATGGAAAAGTAGAAAATGGGGTAACTATTATATTCAATGGAGAGTTTGTTGTCCTGCTATATAAGGGTTGTTTGTAGCAGAGGGAACTCCACTTGCAATATATGGCGCAGTAATAACAAGAGATGGACTTGGAGGAGAAGGGCCAACATAAAAATTGATAAACACAAACTTTGACTTTTCTATCTTTCCTTTGACTTTCACTGACAGTCCTTGATGATTGGGCCATGATTTATGAAATATGAATGAGGAAGGGATTTGTCGCTGGAGATGAAAGAGATCAAAGAGATCAAGTAGTAGGCTGGAGAAACTATATGGAACTATGACTATCGGTTCAAAATATTGTTGGATAGACTAACATTTCATATCCAAGACGTTCAACATAGGGAGTGGTTTATTGTAGGACTAATATCCCACATTCGAGTCCTGCTCATTCAATAGAAAGTGATGACTCAGGTAGAGGTTTTGGAGATTGCAATGCGCTTAGAAGCTACACAAGGAGGTGGTGAGACATCAACAGGGTTGGTGCATGTGCAATCTCAGCTCACAAATATCATGATGTAGTTACAATATGTGACTAAGGCTAAGGTGGTGCACGAGCATATGTGGTGTAATATGAGTCACACAGAAGGTCACCATAGGAACAAATGTTCGACGTTGGGGAGTTGTATCGTGATAGGAGCATCGAATCCATTTACATTGGACCTCAAACTGAGTGGTGCAAGATTTGCAGACAATGGGGACATATACCTCCTCAGTGCCCAACGCTACAAAAATATCAGAAGACTACGCATACTTCATTTGACGAGTTCTGCAAATACAGTGGGCATGACATGAACAACTGTCGGTCACTTCAATTGATGCAAGAGCACACTGCAGATGCCTTCTAGGTCCAATAAGAATAGAAAGGTGGCGACCATGGATAAAGGAGGATACCAAGAAGGTCTGACAGGAGGATATGGACAAGGAATAGGAAAATGATATGGTGGTGGTGGAGGAAGCCCGCCTATTTGTTTTAATTGTGATGAAGGGGGCCACATCTCACAATTATGTACTAAACCGCATGCTCTCTGTGGGTACTGTCATAGTATATAGCATGTCACCGAAGTTTTCCCATATTTGTTGGAAAAGTGGGAAGAGAAGAAGGTGCACTGCAATATGGTGACCGCAGAGTCGTGCAAAGATCATAAGCCAAAGGAAGAATATGATGTGTGGGTGGTAACTCGAGGAGGAATTCAAATGAGAATGGACTTAGAGAGGGGAGAAAGCTCACATCAGAACATTGAAGGAAAGATCATAAAAGCAACACAGGAACCTCCCAAGTTTGACGTTATGCAACAAAAACAATTCCTACATGACACACAAGGGGCTCTAGAGGATGATAGAGCGCACAAAGAGTTACAATGCATGACAAAAAGATCATTGGAGGAAGCCTAGGTGCACAAAGAGGTGCAATGAGCCACAAAAATATCATTAGAGGACGCCCGCGTTTGTGAGGAGTTACATCATGCAACACAAAATTCATTGGAGGAAGCGTGTGTGCATGAGGAAATACAATGAGCAACAAAAAAAGATCACTAGAAGAATCCCATAGACATGAAGAGGTGCAGTGGGCCAAACAAAAAACAATAGAGGAACACATGCACGAAGAACTGCGATGCATGACACAAGAAGAAAAAAAGTGAAACACTTATCACGAGGAGGAAGTAGAGGATCAAGTAAGTAACTTCTTACATTGTTATCTGAAAATGTTAAGTGATCCTGAGGCTGCAAAGAAGTTAACACATATGTTGTCAAGGTGTATGTGGGAGGAGGAGACTATTGTGGCTATATCTACCCCACTGGGAGAAAGGGATGTGAACCAGGTGAGAAAACAAAAGCACACAGGAAGAGAGTTCAGGATGACAACTAAACTCAGAAGCTATGAAATGGAAAGTATCATGTTGGACTTGGGCTCCAATGTGAACATCTTGTTGAATAAATCTTGGGAGTTGATGGGCAAGCCTAACTTGGTGTGGTCCCCCATTCAACTTGATGTTGGCTAACCAATATTGAAACTATCCCATGGGTCTGCTGGAGAAAGTAGAAATGAATATTGAAGGGGTGAAGACTAACATAGACTTTGAGGTGATTGAGATCATAGATGAGTCAAGTATCGACCCCACGCTACTTGGAATTCACTGGGCATTTGAAAACAATGGATTTTTGAATATGAAGAAATGAAAAATGTCCTTTGAAACATATACTTTGCACTTCATTGCACCATTGGATCCAAATTAGGGTGACAAGTACAATGAGCCCATGAATGGGGATGCACAAAATTCCATTATTGAAAACATTTATAATATWATGGGGCACAAGGAGGATTATGTCAATCCCACAACAAATAGCGAGCTGAGTTGGAGAAGTCTGCACTCATACGACACATATTCGAAGGATGCTATGGAGATATGGAATAATAAGATGTATCGAGTTTCCATTAGGAGATGTRCATGGATTGCAAAGGCAGTGCACTAGATTGGATTGGAGTTATGTGGTTCACCAAGATTTGATGGTACAAGTACAGGTCCAGTTGACACGTTATTGGTGCAGATGAAGGAAGCRGTCTCAGAGAACYAAAGGGTACAAGCCATGGATGTAGTTGTTAGAGGAACACTTGTGCATTGGTGGGTGACACATTGCAAGGAAATACAAGAATAGGCGCAAGTGGTTGAGTTTATAAAGGTCAGTTTCCAACCCACCATTGACTTTTAGCTAGTAAATCGATATAAGGGTACTAAATATCCTCAAGAGCACATTAGATTTTGTGAGAGGCGTTGGATAGCCAAGCATATCCCTCGCACCCAATGGGTCCATTGGTTTGTCCATACTATGGACAGGGTCTCTAGATACTAGTACATATAGGAGGAAACAATAAGACAAACATGAGTCCGGGGACACATTTGTACGCAGTTTTGTGAGACATTCGGTTTTAGGGTGGAAGCCCTAGTCCAGAAGGAGGCCCTCTTGAGAATAAAGGATTTCATCTTCCATCATCAACCGAAGAATTCCATGCCAAAATTCGTCTGCACCTATCACAAGCCAATGGAAAAACTAAAGCAAGCAATACACTATTAAAAGATTGACTACAACGATGTCGATGAAGATGACTCTAGGGGAATACAAATCAATGAAAACAAGAGTGAACACGTGGTTCAGGGGAAGGATTCTGATAGTATCGTGCCATATTATGATCACCTGATTAAGACAAAGAAATATAATATTGGTACAGAAGAAACACCAAATATGACCATCAATAGGGATTATTGGGACTGGGAAATAGTAACATAGGTGGTAGAATTGCTAGAAGATTATGAAGGTCTCTTTCCGAAAGCTTCTCATAAATGAGGGGAATCACAAGATCCTCCGGGGCCATGAAAATTTAGTCAAAACCTTATGATAAAACAGTAAAAAGGAGACACTATCACCTCAATCCCAAGTATACTGAGAAGGTGGGCAATCAACTGGATCAAATGTTGGATGTCAGGATTATTTTCCTCGTGGAAGAGTCAGATTATATTATTCCAATGGTGGTACAATCAAATAAGAAAAATGACATAAGGATTTGTGTCGATCTGCATAGCCCAAATGCGAGCTGCGTACATGATCCATTCCCCACACCCCATGGTATTTCAGCCTATGGTTTTCTAATTATAGTTAAGGAATTAAGGTTGTAATCTAATCCAGGTCAATGGATTAGGGTTTTTTTGGATGCTCTGGGATCCTATATATTGTATTCTAAATAATGAAGTTGGATAATGAATATAATTAGAGAGGTGGCTCTACAATAGGTTGGTTCTTTTCTTGATTGTGTTTCCAAGGTAAATCTCTATGTATATGTTTGATTGCAATTGTTTTATTTTTGTGTTAATAATCTATTTGTGCATTGCATTAATGTAAAAGGTTTAAAAATTATAACTGGTATCAAAGCGAGGTTGATGATGATGAAAAGAAAGATGCAACCGTTGGAGTACAAAGATGGGGTTTAAATCCCTAGGGGGCGTTCAAGGCTTCAAAAATGTGATTTGAATAGCATTGGATTTTAGCTCGAACTATGCGAAGGATATATGGCTTGGATGCTTGGATCTGATGGATATGTTAGATGTGGTTGGATCTGTAGTCTAGTTGCAGATCTACCAAGAAGTGAGAATCAATAGCCGAAGGTCAAAGAAATGGCAAGGCAATGGGATGGCGACATAAGTGGTGGAATAGTAACAATGAAAACAAATTAAAAAAATTAATGGAGCTGAATGTAAATGGACATACAACTATAATACCTAGTTAGGCATGCATACCTTGGGTTTGAAAATTCATTGGTAAAGTCTAGATGTAGAATTAGGTGAAAGGGGAGAGCATGAAAGATTCTTGGATACCCTGACTCTGAGGGAGGTTTGGCTAGATTTGGTCACGGGAAACCCCAAGTCAAGTTTAGAGGGGGTATTGTTAGGTTAAACTTGAGTTGGTGAAATAGTCAAAGTTGTTAGGTCAACAATGGTGGTTTTGGGCACATGGTTTTGGTAGCATACAGTTTTATAGCCTGTGGATTACATGTAATGAAATCTTAAAAAGGATGGTGACACTCCATTGCAATGTGTTGAGAGTTGATCGATGAAGGCTCACTTGGCCAGGACTGGGAGGTTGGACGGCTTGGATGGGTTTGTCCAAGGACAATGTTAATCTATTGTTGGTTGGTTTTTCTCACAAGGGTTTTCTACGATAAATCTCGTGTGATTTATGTGTGTTGTGTCTACGTTATTAGAATTTTTATCTTTCTCGCATTTTTATTTCCTAACATAACATTCATGCAACACACACATAGATTCTTAACATAGAAAATAAAACAATTTCAGTCATACATATACACAAATATTTACCCTGGAAACCCAACTGGAAAAACCAACAACATGTTTTAGAGATACTGTTACACATTATTTTGGTCACCCTGATGATGATTCTACAAGCATGTGTTCAGGCTCTCAAAATTATCTTTTGCATGAGAGAAATAACTAATTTCTTCCTCTACAAGGATTGTTTTTAGAAGGAGTCCGTAGGTTAGGAGTAATACACAGTGCATAAATGCTTGATTTCTGTAGGCTGCTCTATACCTGGCTCACGGGGTTTCCGCAAGATGCTATATAAGCAGGGTGTGGCGGCATTTGAAAGCTAAAGAAAGGAAGAAGTTCGCAAAGGTTCTAGAAGGAGGATCTTCTAGAATGTGAGGTGGCGTCCGTATGATTTTGATCCTACTGGCTTCTCTGATTTGGTGGGATCATCCTCATATCTTTAACCACTTCTCCTTCTCCTATATAATGATAGGTTTTTCATGGAAAAGGTTAAGCAATATTGAGCAAGGAATTGCTGAAAGAATAGGCTGAAGACTATGTGAAGAATCCTCTTGCAACTGATGCTTGAGGTCTCCATTTGTCCATCAAGTTTTTGTGGACCATCTTCATACAAATTTGGAGCAAGTGTATGTGTGTGTTGGAACAAAGGACCACTGAAAGGGAACTTGCAACATCAAGACAGTTTAGTTGTATCTTCCACTTTTACTTAATATAATACGGTGACATGTTTCTTTCTCATAAAATCATTAGCATTTTATTACATGACTCCTTGATCACATGCTTAGGTTTTCTTTGAATCTACTATTGTTGCATTCACTTTGGTTGGTTTGTGTCATTGCAGATTTGATCTCACAAGAGCACCGGAGTAAAGCAGCGACAACAAAGACATAAGGAAGCAATATCTAAAGGTATGCCATCCATTCCTTATTTGGTAGTAAATTCAATGATTGTAGCTTAGGGAAAGCATCATGTCTTGTCTTGTTTTGTTCTAGATCCAGGTGGATATAGGGAGATTAGTTTATGTCCACATTCACCGATTTATCCAATAACAAAATTGGCGACCATACTGGGGATATAGCTAGTTGTACCAACAAAGTGATGTAGAGGTATTGTGTAGGCAACATATGTTTCGGGCAGTTTAGAGACGACATCTATATCGACACCTGCCCTTGAGCTATAAAGGTCCCACACTGTCCGAGGTGGGATTCTAAATATGTTGGTAGTCCAAAGGGGATTCTCTACTCCAGGGCCAGAATGGGGTCCGGTTGGTATTCCAGAAGTGTCAACAACAAGTTCTCCAGATGAATTCAGCTGGAGAACACGTTTCTCGTATCCAGGAGGTATGCGGAAAGCCTCTAGAGAATCATAAACAATTTAGAAACTTTCTAAAGAGGCGGAACCTTCCTCTTGTGAGGTTACAGTGTCCTGGACCTCACTCTGTTGAGGAGATCCCTCCGATGAATGAGGGGTAGAGGGAGATAATCCTTCATATTTTCTGGAGGAAGTCCCTAGACCCTATGCGAACGACGTGGAGGGTCGATGTTGGCCAAGCAAAATATTTTACACAAAAAATCTATGGCCAACTACGAAAATAAGCAATACTCACTAATAAAATCTAAGAATCAAACCAAAGAAACAAACCTTCTTACTTCAAAGTCACTAGTTGGTGATGAAATCCCACCACCCAATATTCCACCTCCTTTGGCACCTCAATCAACATTATTTCCACCTTTGTTCATGAAACCCCCGCGTCTCAGGACTCGTGGATAGTACCTGACCCCGACGATTATCTTCGCTATGGAGAGAAAATGCCTTTAAGTCCGGTTGAGTCGGGTTATCAAACCATTCAATAGGAAGCCCCTTCCACTCCCTCTCTTTGTGATTCATCTCCCGATCCATTTCACATGATTTTTCCTACCGACGAGATGATTATGTCTGTCATGTCTATGGAAGACACCCCCTAGGATGATGGACATCATCATTCCATTCTCTTCCTGGAACAACACACCTTAGAGAGTTACCAATGGATTTCGACTCTGCCGATTGTTGTTTTCATTTCTTTTGTTCTTGAGTCCACAGACGATGTGTTATATGAAAGGAACCCGAGTAACATTTCTCCCACCATTCCTCTTGACATATCCATTAAACCTGGAGTTGTTGAAAATGTTCACATCGGAGCCGCTTGTTTCGATAATGAAGTCGCACTTATAAATCTATTTTTCAAGATTTTCGTGACGTTTTCACTTGGAGATATGAAGAGATGTTGGGTATTGACCCCAATATCATTGTACATGAAATTAAGACCTATCCAGATGCTATACCCATTCGACAGATACTTTTACCAGTCCACCCTAGTAAATCCACCACTATCAAACTCGAAGTTTAAAGACTTCTCAAGGCTGGATTTATCTATCATGTGGCTTTAACTGATTGGGTATCCAATCTAGTTTCAGTTAATTAAAAACAAGGCACGATCCGTGTATGCGTCGATTATAGGGATATTACTAAATTTTGTTTCAAGGACAACTTTCCAACCCCCTTCGTTGACCATATCGTCAACGATTGCGTCGGGAGATAAATCTTCTCTTTAATGGATGGTTTCTTCGGCTATAATCAGATTAACATTTTACCCATGGATCAACACAAAACTGCTTTCATTTGTCCTTGGGGTACCTTTCGATTTGAAGAACGCTGATGCAACGTTTCAACATGCCATGTCTTATTCTTTTCACGATATCAAGCACATCGTACAACCATATCTCGATGATCTACTGACCCATTCCATGCACCGCCAAGATCACCCGACCCATCTCCGAGCCATTTTTCTTCATTGTCGTTACCGTCGTATACATTTAAACCCACACAAATGTGTTTTTTGTGTGGAGTCCGACTGAATTCTGAGTTTTATTGTGTCACTTCATGGCAGGGATGATTTTAAGGATGGAAATTTATTTTAAAATGTAGAAACATTGGCGAATCTTACTAATCCTTCATATGCCAACTATAAATGATTAGCGATATTTTTGTAAAAATATTCAAATTTCTAAGGATTTTATATAGATTTTATAAAATTTGGGCAATTTGTAAGGTAAAATAATTTTATCCTATAAAATTTGGGCGAATCATTTTTAAAATAGAAAATCTCATTTTTGGAAAAACCATGGAAAATTAGTCCATGAGCGAAATCTAGCCCCTAAAACCATATCATCACGCGATTTGGAATCTCGCAAGCTATCATCACTGATCACGATAGCCATTTTTGAAATTTCATGATGTCCGAGCTTACCGAAAAGTTGGGTCTTCAACATGAAAACTCAACCCCCTACTATCCACAGACCAATGACCAAGTTGAAGTGATAAACAAGGTTCTTATCACTATTCTTCGACGGATAATAGGAATTCACAAGACAAGTTGGCACATGATGTTGTTTTCAGCATTATGGGCCTAGTGGACAACCATGAAGTCTGCCACGGGATTTATGCCTTTTCAGTTGGTGTATGGTATCGAAGCTGTCTTGCTGAATGAATGTGAGATCCCATCTTTGAAGCTAGCCGTTGAACTTCTCCCAAACACTTCTACTGAGGAAGAATGTCTATTGTATTTGATGCAATTAGACAAAACCCGTCGTGATGCGACCCTGGTTATTGAAACCCAAAAGAAATGCGTAAAAGCCCAATATGACAAGCATGTCAAGCTGCATGTTTCCTCCAAAGGTGATCTAGTTCTCCTCTATGAAAAAGATCGTGATTTACTAGGGGCTAGAAAATTTGAGGCTATGTGGCTTGGCCCTTATATCATCAAATGAGTGTTGGAGAAGGGAGCCTATGAGTTAGTAGATTATGATGGCATTACTTTGAGTGAACCCAGAAATGGGCTTTACTTGAATAAGTACTATGCTTAGGATCTTTGCATGAGTGCTTGTATTTTTATTGTATCATACTTTTGTGTGCTTTTTCGTTATTTGGTTTCGACCCCCAGCTGCTTACCTTGCATTTTTCTTGGTTTCCATATGTCGGTGTCTTTGCTACCCCACATTAGCTTCGTTGATGGCACTAGTCGTAGTACTAAGAACTTAGCATCCGCTGCTTGGGAAATCTAAGCACCTATGAACGAGTTAATCATTCTACACGGTGTTTTCCTCGGTCATGCAACTAACAATATCGCGAAATATAATGTATTCATCGAATTGTTGACCGACACTATTTCACTTGGAATCCATTACCTGGCTGTATGACTTGATTTGTAGTTAGTGGTACTATAGCTAAGTAATGTCTATGCTATCTGAAGTCCTACTTTGTTACGGGTATATCTACGATTTTTCCTCTTGGAACGTTATTTCGATTACATTGAATATCATCATATTCCTAGATGTATAAATACATTAACATATGCATTAGCTAATTATGTGTTAGACAGACATTTGAGACACATGTAAATCCAACCACAATTCACATTATAGAAAGTAAGCCGGTAGAATCCTCATGTATATATATAGCGATAAAAGTGTTTTCGTTTGAAGACCAAAAATATCAAAATGAGAAGCATTGGCTTCATATACAAAATAACATCAAGGATGCTTCTCATGGTAGCACACTACTGCTTGTGCTATGTTAAGGTCCTAACCCGCACATAGGTAGATCAATGTATTCAGATGTAATAAAGGTCAATATTAATAAGGCCTTTCAATAAAATAAAATAAGGCGGATGTAATAAGACCTAATAGAAGCTTTCGCTTTTAGAAGGATCTTCCTCTAGATGCTTCTCTTAATAGACATATTTAGTATAAATAAGGGTCGAGTGTATGAAAACCCTAGCTTGGAGATTATTGTAACAGAGCACTGCTCGATTGGAGGTTGCCCCCTCGAAGAGGCCTGTGAACATTGCTTTCCGAATCAAACTGCTATTTCTATTGCTATTGTTATATCATTTCTATGTATTGTGAATATTATGCTGGATATTTTACTGTTATTCTACCATTTCTAGCATTTTATTTCTGTTCTGCATATTTTATATATCTGGTATCTTGCAAGTGGTATCAGAGCACTATCCTTGGCAGAAATTGTGGGTATTTTTTTTCAGGGTAGAGACATATTCCGGCGTCTTTAAGCCACAGAGATCTATCGTTATGCGCATAAACCCGTGGTTGAGGGATTCATACACACAGGAAATACAAGTGTTTCTTAAGCACACATCTGTTGGCCACCCTTGTAACCCCTGCTGGTACCCCTTCGAGTGGTAGCGCATCAGAAAAAACATATGTACAGATCGGCCTAGATTTCCTGAATCCCTCTTTAGATAAACCTATCGGCCACCGGACTGCTATAGTGTCACTAAGAATAACACTCGGGAAGATACTCTCTAGTACCTGGGTAGTCGGGTAGTGCAGCTAAGGGTACGGTCTATCCTCCTTAGTTAGTGCCCTGAGATATTGGGTCGAGTACTACTGTTGGACCCTACACATATATCAGAGAGCTATAGCACAGGGCAAACCCTTGTCTGTAGAACCCTTGAATACCTAACCCCTAGGGAACATAAACAAATTAAACCGACGAGATATATTGTCGTGCATCTGTGTTTGGGTTGCTAAGTAAATACACATTTCTCTCTGGTTTAGAATTTGGGGATTTTAGCACTGCAACATTCTTCAAACCAAAGTATAACCCTGCAGCTGTAAAAAAAAAAAAAAAACATTTGGAATTTTTTTCACCATTATTTGAGACCTATTCCATTAGATTCATCTCTTCTCCCTTATCACATTCCTCCATATCATTTTTCAGCAAAAATTTCTGACCCCGTCCACTCCCTTTTCAGTTCACCCATCCTCATGGCCCATACCCATAGCCAAGAAATAGAGTCTCGCTTCAACACCTTGCAATCGGGTTTCCTCGAGACCCAACAAGAAGTGCAACAACTCAATGCTACTATTGCCTCCCGTGATGCATCCATGAATGCCTCCATAAATGTAGCTGCGCAGTCTGCAATGGCGAAAGTCAAACATGAACTGACCACCCATCTTGAATCTGTCTTTGCATCACTCTGCACCAAACTAAAGATCCCTACCGATGACTCTTTTCCTGATGCACATAAAAAGACTGAAGGTGAAACTTCTTCCCATTCCTTTCAATCCCATCACTTTCAACGGGACATATGCCTTCCACGGGTGGATGTAACCAAATTTGATGGCTAAGACCTCACTGGTTGGGTCACCCAAATGGAACATTATTTCTCTCTCTACAACATTACAGATGACTTGGCCAAACTACGATATGGTGTTCTCCATCTAGATCAAGAATGCTGGCAATGGTGGCAATGGAGAAAAACTTCCCGTCAAGGGTATATTGCTTGGACCCAATTTGTGGTGGAGCTTTATGAACGCTTTGACACTGACACCAACCATTTGGGCCGTTTGACAAAATTGAAGCAATCAGGCACAGTAGAAGACTTCATAGCTGCATTTAAGCGACTGGCATTCCGAACAGAAGGCATGACTGATGCTTTCTTTCGAGAGTGTTTTATCAGTGGCCTCAAGGAGGAGATTCGGGCCCATGTCCTCATGGCTCGACCTACAAATTGGGTGGAGGCTACTAAAAAAGATAAAGAAGCACAACAAATTGTTTCCTCTCAAAACCGTAAGCCTTCCTTTATCCCTCGCCCTAAACCAGTAAACCCCACTACTCCCTCCACCCCATTAAAGATTCAAAAATTGACCAGGG
>ML792806.1:442819-464666 GCA_009831015.1 Picea engelmannii
GTGTCTTCTCCAATGATTTTGGATGAATTATCATTTTCGGAGGAGACTGGTCCATTTTTTTTCTTTTCGTAATGTAAGAAATTTGTCTTTATCACCTTTCATGTGTTTTGAACATCCATTGTTAACATACCAACTGTGTTTCTTATTCTTATCTTGTAAAGTGATTGTGCATTCTTCATTGTAATACTGATCTTTCTTTCTTATCCATGTCGTTTTCTGAGGTTCTTGTCTGTGGATGTTGTTATTCTATTGAGGTTCTTTAGGAGGGACTGTCATTCTGCAATCCTTGGTCATGTGTCCAAAATGGTTACATTTGTAACATTCCACTTTAGTGCTCAAAGATTCAAACCTGATGTAACTTCTTATTTGTGTGTCACTAGGTCTCCTTGAATAATCCCTTTGTGTATAAATCTCAAAGTTGTTACGGTTCCTATTGTTAGCTTTGCAATTCACAATTTTATGTCCAAAATTATTACATGCATAACATAAACCAAAAAAATATAGTTTGATACCTACGAGTTGAAGATATTCTGAAAGGAGGTTCTCTTATGAATCCTTCTTCTTCTTGAGGCCTATCTATTTGTTGTTTATTCTGAAATCTGAATCTTCTTGGTGGAGGAGTGTCCCTGTAATCTTCCTTGTATATCTTCCTATCCTCTTTGATTGTTTTTGCATAGCTCTTTGTATTTATTTCTTGCTCTTTTGTTTTGGAGCTTGATCCCTTTTCTTTTTGATTGTATCCAAGTCCGGACTTGTCAAAATGATATTTTTGACTATTGATAATGCCATCCATAACTTTTGAGTTATTCTGCATATTTTTCTTTTAAATATAATTTCTTAGTGTGACAACCTATGCTTCCAAGTTTCCAATGATCTTGTCCTTTTCTTCTAGTTGTTCTTTGAGTTCTTCTTCAATTCTTTTATCTTCTTCTATTTGAACCTTCAATTTTGTGATCATTTGTTATAGTTCTCGAGTGTCCTTTTTCTTGTCTAGTTTTGCTTGTAGTTTTTTGTTTTTCTTCTTTTCTCTTCTGATAACTTCTATGGCACACATTAATTCTTCTTGATAGTCAACTTCTGCCTCTTCAATTTCTTCTTCAACTTCTTCACATTCTTCTTTATCTTCTTCATATTCTTCTTCGGAGTCTTCTTTGTTAGAGTCTCTTACTGCCATGAATAGAACCCTTCCTCTCTCATTGTTAGTGACTTCATCTTCATCTAATGATGAGATGTTTTCTTTGGTGTATAATCTTTTCTTGAAAAATTTCTTTGTAGTTCTTTTGCCTTTGTATGTGTGTTCTCCTTTTGAGTAACCTTCATCATTTCTCTTTTTCTTATGAGGACATTTGTTAGCAAAATGACCAATACCATCATAATTAAAACAAATTAAAGGGAGCTTACCTCTATACCTACCGTTGGTTCTCTTGTTCAGTCTTTTGATGAAGTTGGCCACTTCTTCATTATCTTCCGAGGCGTCACTGCTGCTGCTATATTCTTTTTGTTCCTTTTTCTTTTGATTTGATCTTTTAGATGCCTTGAAGGCTACTTCTTTTACATCTGCATTTTCCTGCTCATTTCTCATTTCATATGCTATGAAGATTCCATGTAGTTCATCCATGATTATTGAGTCCAGATCTGATCTTTCTTCTAGTGATGATATCTTAGGGTTGAATATCATAAGAAGAGATCTTAGTATCTTTTGAACAATTACAGATTCTTCATTTTCTTCTCCCAATCCTATGATTGCATTCACTATTTCAACAAATCCTAAGAAGTAGGTTGCGATATCTTCATCTTCCTTCATTTTTAGTTGTTCGAACTGACCTTTGTAATTCCGAAGCTTTGCTGCTTTGAATTTTGTATCTCCTTCATAAATATTTTGAAGCTTGTCCCAAATCTCTTTATTGGATTTACAGTGTGCAACTTTGGTGAATACCATATCACCGAGACCATTCAAAAGTGCATTTGTGGCTTTGGAATTATTCTCACCGAGTTTTAGGTCTTTTTCATTTGTTGGTGGAATTGTTGGAGTTGTGTATCCATCTACAATTGATTGCCAAACTTGAAATCCCTGTGCCTGTATATATGTCCTCATCCTTATTCTCCAAAAAACATATTTCTGTCCATCAAATTGTGGTATTCCATTTTTATATGAGTTGGTACTCTCCATGATCTACCTTTCAGTGGTTAAATTAATTTATGAAGGAACCTTCTCTGATACCAATTGTTGGATTAATGAAAGGGGGGGTGAATCAATAATAGAGCAATTTAATCCTTTTTAACCATATAATCCAAGTGTTATATCAATGAAGCATTATCATCCAAAGAAAATAAGAAATGAAAAAATGAACAAAGATACACATACACAGTACACCAATGTTTTTCATGGAAACCCAAATCGAGAGAAAACCATGGAATTCTTTTTCTTATATGTCTTGAAGAATTACATTCATTGGAAGAACCAACTTCCTTTGTTTTTCAACTACAACTGGAAGGAGGCTCCAACCCCCTAGTTTCTCAGGATACAACCTGAGGGAAGCTCCAACTCCCCAATTCTCTGGCTACAACTAGAATGAGGCTACAACCCCCTATGTTCTCTGACTACAACCAAAAGGTGACTCCACCACCTGTCCTTGCCCCGTTCTGCCACCCTGAAGTAGAAGTAGAATGATGGAACCACTGTCAACTTGTCATTGTGATATATACCACTGTAAACCTGTACCAATAAATCTGAACCATTCATTAACCATGCATCAACCTGTACCTCAACTTGTAATCAACCTGTACCATAAACAAGTGCATCAACCATGCACCAACTTGTACCAAATAACATGTAATCGATCTGTACAATAAAAAAGTGCATCCAACCATGTAACAAGTGTGTACCAATAATGTGTCAACTACTCATCAAATATGACTCATCAATATGTACCAACATCAACAACTATACACCTCATGTATGTGCCAACTCATCAACTACTTGTCTCAACCATGTACTCAACATGTACCTCAACCAAAATCCCTCATCAATTTCATCATCCAGATCTGATTTGTAGCTCTGTAATAGACCATTTGGATATAAATGGAATGACATGTAATATACATATAGAATAGTATTATATGAAAATATATCATAACTCATACCATTATCCATCAGACAAAGTTGGGTTCATTACCCAAACCTGGGGTCTCCAACTTCTCATGGCCATAACTCTCTAACCATGAGGAGTTATGTGACGTTCCACATACCACCAGAAATGGAATGACAAGAACTATCCATCTAATATAGTTTACCTGAAAAAGTAATTGTCCTTCATCTCATTATTCCATAATTAAGCATGGGTTCTCTTACTCTGCAAAGCGTCTTCCTGTGAGGGCTTTCACCATAAGGGGACCACTTTGGAGTTCATCCATCTTTACTTCTTATCAACCATGACAAGACAATAATGAGTCATACTTACATCAAACAATATTGGGTCCATTACCCAAACCTTTGTGCTGCATGGATTTCTTCAAGGGTTGTCATCAATGACAACCAACCTTAATCAACAAGATCATCTCCTAAAACTGATATGAATTCTTAATTTCTTAATTTTTTCACTTGCAGATTGAGAGTAATTTTTTAGGGGTTCCTAGAAATAGTGAGAGAGATGGATATGATAACTATTATACATTCAAACTTGGTGGTAATCCTCACACCATAAAATTATTTTGATTGGAATCCCAAGGCTACATTCCAACTCAAAAGAAAAGAAATGTATAATTTGATGATGACGACAAAAACAAAACCTACATTAGCGATTGAGAAGATGAGATGGGTGAACCGTAAGGATGAGGACACATGAATACTTCTTGAATTAATATCCACTGATTTATGGTTTCATGTTGCTGCATGCAAGACTCCAAATGAGATCTGGACCACCTTGGAAGGACTCTTTGGAAAGCAGGATGAGATGCGAGGTCATATGCTTGAGGTAGAGTTGAATACCTTAGACCATAAAAGTTTTGATAATACACAAGATTGTTTTACTAAATTTAAATCTTTGCTATTAATCTTGGGTGAATGTGGTATTGATAAGTCTACACAAGAGAAGCAACTTATTCTAACAATCTTGACCAAGCTAGGACCAAAATACACTGTATATGTCTCCAATTTCCATTTTGGCAGATGTCTTTTTGGAACAAATTGGAAAATGCCTACGTTGGCTTAGTTCATTGAGTCTCTCACACAAGAGAAGACAAAACTCATACATATGGGCCTCATGAAAGATCCCAAAGCACATGCACTCACCATGCATAATGGAAAAGGGTCATCCAAACAGAAGGGGAAGGAGGGATATTCCAAACCCTTTAATGATTCTTCAGGTTCCAAAGACTCTTCAGATTCCAAGAAGAAGAAGAAGGAAAATCAGTGCACTTATTGCAATAAACCAAATCATGAAGAATCCACATGCATGAAGAAACAAATTGATCTTATGACACATGCACTTCAATAGAACAACCTTGGAAACTTCATTCCAGAGGGAGTCAAGAAGCAGAAAGAAGAAAATATTTTTCCTAAGAAAGGTAATCATCATGCTCTTGTTGCAATTAATTCCTCATCT
This sequence comes from Picea engelmannii, assembly GCA_009831015.1. NCBI lineage: Eukaryota > Viridiplantae > Streptophyta > Pinopsida > Pinales > Pinaceae > Picea > Picea engelmannii. The sequence continues at coordinate 447,424 of ML792806.1, forward strand.
AATTCATGGATTATAGATTTTGGTGCAACCCATCATATGAAAACGAAAGAGGAAGTTTTATCTTCTTTGAGTCCATGCTCAAGACCCCCTATTATCATGGAGGATGATACTCCAGTAGTAGTAGTAGGAGAAGGGAGAGTGGAACTCCACAATGGCACTTTTGAGAATGTTCTACATGTTCCAAAACTTTCTATGAATCTTCTCTTAGTTTATCAAATAACTCAGAAAGGTAAAAAGGTTGAATTTACATCAGATTTAGTTTCAATAATTGACATGCATGACAATTCCATCATTGAAATTGGTGAGGTGGATCAAAAGTCAAGGTTGTATAAATTCACTAAGTTTTCTGATGATGACTCCTCTATTCTACTTACACATCAGGAGAGTACTTTTCATGCACCTCCAGTGCAACATGCATATACTCTTGTTCTTCAATTAGTTTCAGACATCAGAGATGATTCCATACACTCAGATTCTGTACATGGAAATAAGCAGATAGTACATCCATATAAGAATCCATCTTCGAAGCTTCAACAGATGCCGAAGAAGGACATACCACACTTCAGGTAGCAGGCAACCTTGCAGGAAATCCATTGGATTCAAGGATGACTCGATCTCAGCATGAGGAGCCTTCTCATGTATTTTCAGCTTTAGAACCTGCGATGCTCATGCATTGCTATATGGTTCAATATACTGATACACAAAACTACAATAGGGTTGTGGGAAATATATTATGGAAAGAAACCATGCATAAGGAATATGACTCACTCCTACTAAACTAGACTTGGAATCTGGTTCCACATCCACTAGAAAGGAATATTTTTGGGTGCAGATGGGTCCACAGGATCAAGAGGCATAAGGCCCGACATGCTGCCAAAGGCCTTCATTAGATCTATAAATATTTCTACATCTTCACAAAGACTTTCAATGAGAAAAAGTTTCAGACTTTGCAGTATCGTCTTGTAGTGAAGAACACAATTGTCTAGCAGCTATTATTTTCTTCTTTTGATATATTATCTTTTGAGGGGGGGTTTTGTTCCCACTTGGTTTTCCCTCTTGCCTCACTTTTATTCAGTGTTCATTAGTTGCATTGTACATGAGTACCTAAAATGGCCTAGTAGCCGAGACTCATTTTTTACTCCATAGTGATGTTCAGGGGGGGTGTTGGAGAAATTTCTATTTTTCGACACACTAGTTCAATGGGAGTTAACTAACTAGTTCTATTTAGACTTTTTATTTTTACCATCACTATTATGCATGCATGCATTCCTAAGGAAATCTAACTGCTTGATCACTTTTCTTAGTTATGGAATGCTTTTCCCTATATATGAGTCTATTCCACTCATTCATTGTGTCATATTGATCATTATCTATGTATCAATCATCAACTCATTGGAGTAGTGTGAATATATTTTCTCATTCTTCCATGTTGAATCTCTCTTCCTTTCTTGATAATCTTTATTTGTACTTGCTTTAGCTAGATCTCCTGTGAAGGTTTCCATGAAACACTGACACAAATATTTTCCATATCGATTCAAACCCCCATGGTTTGTTGATATATCAAATTATCGAACAAGAGGGAGGCTTCCTCAACATTTATCCTACCGGGAAACATGGAACATTGTTTGGAAAAGCACAACCTATACTTGGGTAGCAGAATATCTGTTCAAACTTGGCCTAGACCAAGTCTTGAGGAGATGCATTAGAGAATATAAGGTGCATGATATCCTTCATGCTTGTCATGATGAACCATGTGGAGGATACTATGCAGCAAATAGAACAACCTACAAGATCTTGCAAGCTGGATACTATTGGATGACCCTACATAGAGATGATCAACAATACACCTTACACTATGATGAATGTCAAAGGATGGGGAATCATACAAAGAGGAATGAAGTTCCCTTGCAGCCCCAAGTATCATTGGATCCATTTGATAAGTAGGGAATGGAATTATAGGCCCAATTGATCCACCTTTGGGGTAGAAGAAGCAGATATTGGTATGCATTGACTATCTAACCAAGTGGGTGGAAGTAAAGGATATGAAGAATGAAACAGAATAAAATGTAGCTGCATTCCTCCAAGAATGCATATTCTCAATATTTGGGTATCCCATATAAATAGTCGCAGACTAAGGATCTCAATTAACATCCAAACTTGTTGAGAAAATCATGAAGGAACACCACATACACTATAGAAAATTAAAACCCTACCATCCACAAGTAAATGGATAGGATGAAGTCACTAATCGAGAGCTAGAAAATATCCTCACCAAAATAGTGAGCATGAATAAGAATATATGGTCAAAGAAACTCATTGAAGTAGTATGGGCATAAAACATCACATGGAAGACTACCACAAGGATTACACCCTTTGAGTTAGTATACTATAATAAATACATGTTCCCTATTGAATTTTAATACCGTAAATTAAGAAAAACATCTGAATTGAATATGGATATACCATCAACACAAAAATAAATATTGAATCAACTAAATGCCTTAGATGAGTACATGATGCAATCACTCTTCAACATTGAAGTAGTGCAACAACAAAGAAAATATTGGCATGACAAGAAAATCAAGCATGGTGAGTTCAAAGAAGGGAATTAGGCCCTCTTGTATGACTCAATATTCAAGGAATTCAAGGGAAATTTGATGACCAAGTCGCTAGGGCCCTACATTATTGAAAAATGTCATAATGGTTCCATCCAGATAAGAACCATTGATGAAGAAGGAATCCCCTTACTAGTAAATGGATTTAGGCTAAAAGTTTACATAAAGCCAATGAAAAGGGAAGAGTTTACAGTAGTAGTGATGTAATATTCCCAAGCCAAGGTGCCAAGAACATTGCATTTTTCATGTGTTTTTAATTGTTTTCTGATTGTGGCATTTCGTCAAACACTTTGCAGACTTAAGTCTAATGAGTTACTCTAGGGTTTATAATGATTATTTAATGAGTGTTTGCAGCAACCAATCAAAGAAGATATAGAAATGGAGTATACTCATCAAGATGCAAGATCAACAATACAATAAATAGCCATAAATACCTCAGATCTGATTTATTAATAATAGATCTCTAACCTCATACAAAATGGTGTAGATCTCGAATACATATAAGTGAATAGAGTGTTGGAATGATAAATCCTCCAAGATACAAGATAAAAGAATATCCAGGCTTCCAAAAGCCTCTCCAATATGTAGACCAAAAACCTAGATGAACCAACTCATAACCCGACTAAAATATGATGATCTTCCTAGCATAATGCACCCTCACTGGATGACTGAAACCCCAATAATTCATCCCCTTAGTGTATGACCTCCAAATACCACAAAATCACCCCCAAAATGTAGATTGGGGTCTTAATATGACATGCAAATAAAATCCGGAATCAATCTCGCAAATACAACCTCCCAACTCGATGCCTCCTAAGGGAGAGTTGCACCCCCCCTTCAGAAACCCTCTCAAGCCACCACAAATGAATTGACAAGAGAAATCCTCATAAAATGGCTTCAAAAGGATGCTATAATGATAGATATGGCTCTTAGCTAAATAATGGCCATATATTTGATCCCCTCAAATCAAAATGAGCTTCCCTTCCTCAAGTGATGTGGCCCTCCTGTTGAAACCCTCACTGACGCACACCTCCTCTTCTTGAACCTATAGAATGCACCCGTGACTGGATAGATCTGGTGTAGAATGGTGAGGGATGGATATTTCACCTCTGTGGCCAATCTTGGATCAATATAGGTGGGATATTTCACCACCGAGTTGATCTCTAGGGTTTGTTAAGTCAAAACCCTCAAAACCCCCAAGTGCATGGGCTCACTAGCAAGAAGCCATATATCAAATGATAGACAACATGAATGAGAGAATAGAGGACCCTATATCTCTTTTATCCTCCCTACTCACCTTGTCTCTCCAAAGTGACTTTTACTTTATTTAATTATTAGTTAATTAATCAAATCACTTTAATTAATTAATTAGCCATTTTACCTCTGAAAAGTACCTTATCTATCCTTGTGGCTTCCCTGGCCACTGAAAGTCACTTTTCATCATCCTATCCTATAGTGTTGTTCCTTTTGATTACAATGAGATATTACACTAAAAGGTTCCTCCAAGTATTATTCCCAATATGACCTCTTTAGTGAATTTAATTAACCTATAGCTCAAAATAGCTCAAAATCATGGAAATTGTCGAAATGCAACGAAACCGAAGCCAAGTTGCGGAATGGATCATAATGATGAAATAAGATGAGAGATGAAATCTGGAACCAAAAATGCCCCTCAATAGTCCCTGTACTCGATATAACCTCCATCTGGCTACTCTTGTCATCATAACACTCTGTAATATAATGATGTCCCAAAGTGGGGACATTATAGTCCTCCCTGCTAGAATATTGCTTGTCCTCAAGAAATAACTAAACCCATCTAAATATAATACCGGGGTCCCATGTCCACCTGTGGGACACATAATAGGCTCCATATGAGGATGAAATATCAAGCACTCCTCCCCCTAGGTCCCATATCAGGATGTGAGTTGCAACACCCTATGAAACATGATCCTGAATCATATCAACACCAGGAGTCTCCTGCACATGACACATGACCTCATCTCGGAATAAGTCCATCCTATGAGTCCATATCAATAACAACATGGTCTCCATCAATTGCACATGCTTCTGCCATAATGAGGTACTGTAAGACCTCCATGAGACACCCTCAAGTGATGTTCTCTCCTAACAACTGAAGCTCACTGGAAAATCAAAATAAATTTCCCCTGCAAGGGTCCACTCACCTCTATCATTCAATGAAATTATCAACGCTACAATCCCCGATTCCCATGCTACTTTCTGCCAAGGGTCACCATGCTGGCGCTGCACTACTCTGACCATGAATATCTTGTCCTTGTGTACATACTGGATCCCCCACTCCTGGACCCTCAAGCTGGAATACCTGTGGCAATTGGGCCTGCTGTCCAGAAGTTGCATCTGTAAAAGAAACTCTACAGAAATAGTATCTTCCCAACCATATCCATTCTTGATCATGATGATCAAAAGGGAGAAATTGTCTCACTCCATAGGACAATCCCCTGCACGCCCACTCAAAACCAACCCAAAGTGAAGTATGTGGTTCTTTGGTGCAACCTGGGTCATCATAAGGTGAAACAACCTACTAACAAAATTAACTCTCGGATCCCATGGAAAACTTGGAATTTTATCACTTGCAATCCCCGCTAACTGCTCCTATGTCATACTGTTCACTCTTAGAAGCCCTGCATGCTCATCCTCATGAGAATATGTATCTGTGTCACCCTCTAAGATGTCTTCTATCCCTTTGCCTATGATTCTCACCATCACACACAAACTCTCAACTATCTGCCTATGATGATCCACCCTTATCCTGCTATATGTTGTAAAGGTACTCCTGTCAGGTGGTCTTAGCCTAACCATTCTCCATGTCCCGTGGCACTGTCTATCTCTCCTCATGTTGCTATCAATTATAAAAGTGTCGGGAAAGGCTAACAAAAACATCTGTACCTAACTGTAGGACTGGAAAATATCACATGCTTTGGTTAATTCCAAGGATTCAACCAAAAGCTCATCCATCAATACCCATGGTACATACTCGCCTGTAATCATCATTGAATCCCAATCATCAACACCCCTATGGTTGTTGCTACTGTGAAGGTGATCCCCTAGTACTATGTGTTTTTGCAAAGGAGAGACATATCCATGATCTACTAAGTGTGTCTCATCCCTACAAGCCAATACACCCCTCCTAATCCCACTGTACATCTCTGGATGTCTCTGTGAGATATCACTCACCACTATATGCTCCTTCATACTGATATAATCTCCTATATACTCCTGCAACATCATGGATCCTGGGTGTACTATTGGATCAAGCTCTACATGAAGGTCAACCACTCATGGGATACAAATGGAAGTGTCCTCAAAATTTCCCTTGGCTATGGAGTCCCCATGCATATGTGAGTTCTCGAATATCTCAAATATCCTTGTTGAGGGTAACTCCTATGCCTCCAGATCATAACTATACATACTCATCAGTGATCTTGGGTACTCCTCATGATCCTCCATCAGCTGGTGCTCCTTTGCTAGACCACCAACATCCTCTATCAATGTGACTGAATCATATATCTAAGCCTCCATTAAGATAGATGTAGTGGATCTCTGATGAATCTCCTCAAGAAGCTCCTATGATATAGAATGCAATTCTTGAAGGGTTGTCTATGTGCCTCTCAAAAATCCTTGAGTGCTCTCCAACTCACGAGTGAGTCTTTCCACCTCCAATTCCTGCTCCCTCAATGCCCTGTGATACATCTCGCCAACCCTCAATAGATAGGTATTGTCCATAAAAAACTGTTGGTAGTCAGTCCTCATCACAGACACTCTCTCCCTGAGCATATGAAATTCATATATGGAAAATCCCCCATTTGAACTATCACGTGCCAACGATGCCCTCCAACAACAATCAACCACCAATTCATGTGTGTCATCAATGCACCTAGTGGCTTCCATGATCATGTCCTCACTGACTCTCAACTATCCTTCTAGGTAGCGTGACTCCTGAACACAATCATGCTGAGGTGTTACCTCATGTCCCTCACTACTAGTGTCAACACTGGAGTCCCAAACAATACTCTTTTAAAAATATAAAGCACTAAACATCCCCCTTTCCATTGTGCTACCGGGTCCTCCTGTAAGCAACTGCACATCATCACCAATGACTAGCTCCCTCTAAATCATACTGTATCATGTATGAGAAACTGTATCCTCATGTGCACTCACCCTGCTACTATCATATGTGCCTGGATCCCATATAGATCTGTCCAAACACATGCTATGGTCATCTTGATCAATAAAGGGTACATTCTCATCATTGTAGGCTGATCCTGGAAGTAAGTGTCCCATCAAACTGTTAGTATCCACAACCTGCTTAGACAATGGAGTCTCCAAAATAAGTGACTCACTCTCCTCATACTTATATGTATGTGTAAGGTCCACTGTCTTCATGTCATGTATCTCCTCCTGGATTTGCGGATCCATATGCCCCTGGTGTGCATCACTCACACATGACTCCTCTATCGTATCTGAAATGCCATTGATATCCTCATGTGTCATGGCTATCATGGGTGTATGAAAAGATGAAAAATGTGTCACAATCATCATAGGAAGCTCATCAGTTCTAGGTGATAACACGTGTGAAGCCCCACTAGTGTCACCACTTTGCTGAAGTGTAAGGTCATCAAAACTATGCGATAGGACTGCTGAAGCACATGTGTTATCATCCTATCCATCCCACTGTTCCTCCAATGTGCAAGGGTCACTATCCTCCCCATGTGCACAAGAGTCACGAGCCCCCACAAGTGTGAAAGAGTCACTAGTGTCATCGAACTTCTCCAAATATGAATCTATGGTTGGATCCCCATGCATCTCCTCATCGTCACTGTCATAGTGCACCTCAATAATGTGTTTCTTACCTTTACTCCTACATCTATGATCTAGTTCCCAAGGAACTTTGCAACTGTAGAAACGTTGCATGCTCCTAATGGGTGCAGGGTTAATATGTGCTTCCCTCCATCTATCTGCTACAACTCTATTTTCCTCTGCTATGTTGTAACAACCCTAGTTGAATATATGCTTAGGGATTATTAAGTAAAAATTAATTAGGTAATTAATTGTCCTAACATGGTTTTAATTAAACAAAGATTGACATAATAATATTAATTAATTAATTAATTACATATCACATTCAATGACATGGGTAATAAATTTAAGAGGGTTAATAATTTTAATTTGTTTAATTAAATGATTTACGTATACAGAGGGGATAAGAAACATTAAATATAAGGATAAGAAACATTAAATAATAGGATAAGACATTAACTAAGAGGATAAGATAATGAATGTATGGATAAGGAAATTAATGAGGAGGAAAGGGTCGGTGAAGGAGGGATATGATGGGAGGAGTCTTACGGGAAGAGGGGATTATTTTGGAGAGGAAGAAGAATTATTGGAAGGGGGGAAAGACTGTATGTCTGAGGGGATTATTTTTCTGGTGTGGGGAGTTTGTTTTATGGGTTTTTTGGTGAACCAGAAGTAGGGGGCACTGGTTTGCTGGGGGTTTTGGGCACGGGGGCCAAGATAGCCTTACGGTGTCCTGGAGCTAGGAAGATGGACAGGCTGCTCCTAGCTGGCAGGGAGGAAACATGATTTGGGCAGAGTTGGTCAGCGCATTAGGAAACAACAAAGCAACAGGCTAGACAACCAGGTCAACGGAGAAATTAACATAAGGAAGAGGTAATTAAATTTTATTATGTTAAGTTATTTTCATGCTGTAAATAGATTTGAATTCCAGTAGAATTTTTATGCTTGTAGGATGTGAATGAATGATTTACGTATAGAGAAAGGAAATATATGTTAATTGAATTAAAAGTTGTATTTTACGGCCACTACACATAGTATCACAGCTTCAGTTCAAAGCACTGGAGCCTTAAGGGCCTACCTACCCGCCTACCCAATTTAGAAATGGAATTGTACCCACCTAGAAATTAGATAAAATTAGATAAATTTGGGCCTGAGGGCCAAGTTCCAACTCCAACTCCAGCTCCAGCCCCGCCTAACCTGCAAGCCAAACACACATTTCTTTTTACACAGATATAAATATAAATATAAATAACATACTGAAAATTTTTAGCACAAATATAGACATAAATATAAAATAATATATATATATATTTATATATATTATATATATCTATTATTATGCGAAAAAAAAAAAATTATTTACAAAGAACCTAAGTACCTAATACAACTATATATATATTTATATACAAAAATGAAAATCTTCGGTATACAACAACAATTTTGAACAGGGACAATGTTACAAATACCATAAATGAACATTTTTTTTTCTCCATTGTCAGCCTAACATTCGGCAGTCATGAACAATGTTCAATGCCTTACTAACCACACTGTCCAAAATAAAGAGCTAAATAGACAAATATAAATATTAGACATATTTATAGATGGAGGAGAACACACTATGACATAGTTACATTTATAACTATTATACCTACAAAACCAAAACATCAAACTTGAAATAAACTTAAATCTCTTTATCTATTTTTTTTTATTTATTTCTCTACAAAAAAAAAAATCAAATAAGAAATATCAGAGAATATTGTTTAAGTGAATCTTACTGCTATTTCAATTGCAAATGCATGATAGAATTGGCCTAGTGGAAAAATACGAAATTCAGGAATCCAGGCACAACATGTATCCATAGAACACAATCAATCGATTTCAAATTCATGTGGCAGCACACCAATATTATTAGAGATAGAGAAAACCCAACTTCTGTATATGTTGCATCATGCTGTATGAAAGTGAATGCCACCAACAGAGTTTAGTTCAGTCACTTAAAGGAGACTGGACCCACGTTGCATGAAAGTGAATGCCACCGTAAAGAGTTGTGTGTGCGCACAACTGACCTAGTCTATACCTAAGCCATATTAGATATCAAAATATTATGCCAAATTCTGAGTCAACACATAATTCTATACATCACATAAACCAATACAATCCCAGTGCAGTGCCAAGCCCATCGTAACAGTCAACTGCAAATTGACCAACTCGGTAACTAAGCCAAGCCAAGCCATGTCGAACAATTGCATAACCACATCCAAACATCTTGAAGCATGCATCTGTGACCTGGATGGTTTCTTTTTCCACTTTGATCTGCAATTTCATGACATCATCGCAAGCTGGAGCTACCACCAAGCCGGTGCCAATGTTGGGGTCATTCTTGTCGAAGGATCCCATGATGTGTGGGTTGTTGTAATGGTCCACCACTCTCTCATGATACCCTCTGCTATGATTATTCAATTCTACTGGAGGAGCAGCAGGAAGTCATATGTTCGAAGCTTGTTCGCTAGCACGAACAACCCTCCCTAGGCTTCGAACTGCCCTACTCAACAACATGATTATTCCTAAGTATGGATTACCAATAGATTACAGACCTTGATTTAATCTTGCATTCACTCTTAATAAAAAAGGGCTATATGCAAAGCCAGCGCCCAGCCACAAAAAACTCCCCACAATAGTCCACTGCACCAGCCACTGCCTGAATCCATAATTCAACAAATAGCCAACACAACCCAGTGACCAAGCTACGAAGGAGGAGCCCACGAAGCACCATAAGGAGCACTGTGTGTTAAAAAAAAAATAATACAAAGAAATAAAACAAGTTCGAGCCAAGCACCAAAGCTCGACCCATAAAAACCAAGCACCGAGAAGGGAACCCACAAAGGACGCCCATGCTCAAAATACATGTCTTGAACATAACACTACTGGCCTGACTGGCTGCAAAGGGGGAGAATCGACTTATAAACAAGGGATGCCCAGAAGACCAATGCTCTAAYYAACTGAGCTACGGGACCAAACAAACAAAAGAAAGGGGAACCACAAGCTTATATAGGACCTGTTACCCTAAAACCTTTTACAAACAAAAAAAAAACTCACAAGCCACGATCAAACCAACACCAACGCCAAGAGCAGAGGGACAGAGCAGAATGGCCAGGTGACTGAGGAAAGAGGCGGAAGAGAAGGATGAGTTTAGGGTTTGAAGAGCTAGGTGTAGGATTTTGGAGGGATAAGAGAGCACGTGGGCCTCATGCGAGGCCCATGACCGTTTGAATTTGAAATTTTTCTTATTGGTATTAAATTTAAGTATTTTTTAATTTATTTTTAATTTTTTAATTTTTATTCTATTTTTATTATTTTATTTTAATTTTATTTATTATTATATAAAATCAGGTTAAAAGGATAAACATATTTAATATATAATTATTATACTATATATATTATGTTTTAAAAATCAGGATAAAAAAAATATAAAGGTTTAAAATATATGCTATTAAGATTAAGGTTTAAACATTAGTTTTAAAGATTTAAAACTAATATAATTAAATAAATAAAATATAATATTAATAAATAAAGTTATAAAAAAAAAATTAAATTAAAATGTTAGAGAGTCCATGGGTTTTGAACCCAAGATCCCCCACCAAGTGAAGTGCCTTAAGAAGAGCACTAACACCAACGCACCCTCATAAGTCTTTACAAATAAATTCTTATACTTAATAGATTAATGGTAACACTGTATGATTAGAGTGGTATAATTATTAGGAAGATATAGTATGAATATTAAGATCAACTAGCTTATTACCTGACCTATTGATCCGGAGCCAGCTAACCAAGTTGAATCATAAGCTTATTTAGCACTGCTGATCTTTGTATCTTGAAGTATAATCTCTGATTATCTAAGCGCCAAGCTTACGAGACCATACACACAACTCATTGAGCCAAGCACCAAGTCCCTCCACTCCATTCCACCAGTCAAAGTCAATGCTAAATCTCAATGCAACATTCGATAATGCCAACACTAGGTGCCAAGGAAAAGCTTAGGAGTCAAGCATCGAAGGATATTTAGTTGTAAGTGAAAAGTTAAAAGGACTTAGACTAGGACAAGCGGGAAGGAGGCGACATACACACTAGGAGAGTAAGCAAGAGGAATTGGCGAGTATGGCACAAGGCTAGCATAGCTATAGGGAAAGGGAACCAATATTTTTTTTTTTAGGGTGAAGAAATCAAGCTTAGACACTTAATCCTAATCCTAACCTAGCCAATCCCCTAAAGAGAGTAATGTCTGTTTACAAACAAGTAAAGAAAACTTACACCTAACCCTGTTTCTAGTTTGAGTAGCACCAATTTGAAATGTCCTTGAGCTCACCCTGACCACTTTGGCTGATGCAAGTTAAAGCATATAGGATGGTCAGGACTCGAGGGAATCAAGGAAGGGGCGCATCATCGCAAGAACCGCAAACACCACCAGTGCCACCACCACCATCACCCGAACTAGCTCTCATACTGCGCTCGTTGGAGGCCATTAATGAGACTTTAAAGGGGTGACAACTAGCAGGGACCGAAGTGGAACCCCCACTGTCTGGAATGGGTAATCCAGAAGAGTCAAGGGATTTAGGGGGAGGACCTCCACCTAAATACATCATGTGAGAATTGCAGAAGATCAAACTTTCGGAGTTTGCAGGGGGTCGCACCAGTGAATGCGCAGAAGCATGGTTGGAAGGCATGACAAGGTGTTTTTCCTTAAGGGACTATGCATCCAACTCAAAGGCGAAGATCACAATTTTTCAGTTAAGAGACAGCTCCTTGAACTAGTGGGGCAACTTGGAAAGACAACTGCATCTTACCCTAGACACAATATCATGGGAACTTTACGAGGAGAGGTTCCGAAGGAAATATCTACCAGCCTATTATGAGGAACAACAGGTAGGGGCGTTTCATGCCTTAGTACATGGAAACAAAACTGTAGAAGAATATGAGATCAGATTTATGGAATTGGTCAAATATGTTTCATATATGGATAGTGACCAACGACAGGTAGAGCGCTTCATCTATGGATTGAACCCTAAGATAAGAGCTATGGTGCAGATGTGGAAACCATCTTCAGTAGCGGAAGTAGTGGAAAATGCACGTTATGTGGAGGAACACATGAACTTAACCAGGGGTACAAGACCGACATTTCCACATCGTCCTGGATTCGTAGGGAAGGCCCGGAGGACATTTCCCAGGGGAGGGGGCTCAAGGCCACCGCCATATGGTAACAGAGTCGCGCCAAGGACAATAGCTGCAGGGATTTCAATGGCAGCGAGTGCAGCATCTCGTTCATCACCAACAAAATAGATAGATCCACGACCATCTCAGGGAACAACTTGTAGGGGTAGGGGTTCCAGGGGAAGGAACTCATTTTAGAGATAGTCACATAACAGTGCACAGGTTCAATCTCGTGTTACCTGTTGGGGGTGCGGAGGACACCATTACTAGCGTGACTTCCCAGAGTTACAATCAGGGTTCGTGCATAGAGAAGGAAAGGAACTGATGGGGAGAGAAAGTAGCAACCACCAGATTTACGCAGTGGTTAATAATCGCCAGGCCAAACATAAATCCATGGTGGTGGAGTCATCAGGTATGCTAAATCATATCAACGTTAAGATTTTATTTGATTCTGGTGCTATAGATAGTTTCATTTCACCATCTGCATTAGAAAAGAGTGCGTTGGCAACCTACGAGCACGATGACTTTAAACAAGTCGAGATGGCTTCAGGGGAAAAACAAGCAGTAGGACCTAGTGTTGATAATTGTATAGTAGACTTGGGAGTGTGTACTACCAGGTTGAAGGTATACATCACTACTCTGGGGGCGTATGACCTAATCATTGGAATGGATTGGTTAGCAGCTCACTGAGCCTTGGTAGATTGTTTCACAAAGAGGGTGCTTTGTGTCGATGACAAAGGAAGGCCAGTAGATATTCAGGGTGTACAGAGAAAGGTGTCATTACGCTTTATCTCAACTATGAAGGTTAAGCGATGCTTGAGACAAATGTGTCGACTATATGTACTGGAAGCAATGAACGAAAGAAAGGGGCCCTCATTGGATCAATACCCAGTATTGTCAGAATTTAAGGATGTTTTTCTGAATGAGTTACCAGGGCTACCTCTTGAGAGTGAGCTTGATTTTACTATTGAGATAAAACCTGGTGCAGAACCAATCTCCAAGACTCCGTATCAGATGACAACGCTGGAACTTTGTGAATTGCAAATGCAGTTGAAAGAGTTACTGGACTTAGGGATAATAAGGCCCAGTGTCTCACCTTGGGGTGCACCCGTAATTTTTGTAAAGAAAAAGGATGGATCCTTATGACTGTGTATAGACTACAGGGACTTAAATCGTTCTACAGTGAAAAATAGGTACCCAATGCCGTGAATAGATGACCTCTTCGATCAGATGAAAGGAGCAGCGGTATTCTCAAAGATCGATTTGTGATCAGGGTAACATCAGTTAAGGATTAAGGAAGGCGATATCCCAAAAAATTCCTTTCGAACTCGGTTTGGACATTATGAGTTCATCGTAGTACCTTTTAGATTGACCAATGCACTAGCAATATTCATGAGCCTCATGAACGACGTATTCCAGAAGTACTTAGATTGATTTGTACAAGTCTTTCTAGATGACATCCTCATCTATTCCAAGAATGAAAGAGAACATGAGGAACACTTGCGAGTAGTGTTGTCCTGCCTTAGAGAGAACAAATTGTATGCGAAGCTGTCGAAGTGTTCCTTCTTCCAGAAAGAGATTCACTATTTAAGTTATATCATTTCCGGTGAAGGAATCTCTGTGGACCCAAAAAAGGTAAAGGCCATTATGGAGTGGACAGTGCCGAAAAATGCCCATGAGGTGAGAAGCTTCATGGGGCTAGCAGGTTATTACTGGAGATTTGTGGAAGGATTCTAAAAAATAGCGAAACCCATCACCACTTTGCAACGCAAGGGGGTTAGGTATGAATGGACAGAAGAATGTGATAGTGCATTCATTGAGCTTAAGAGGTTACTAACCAGTGTGCCAATTCTACGAATGCCAGATATGGAAAAGGACTTTACAGTCTGCACGGATGCCTCGAAGCAAGGGTTGGGGGCCGTGCTAATGTAGGATGGAGGAGTGATAGCTTATGTGCCAAGGAAGTTGAAGAAACATGAAGAGCTATATGCGACTCATGATTTAGAGTAGGCAGCTATAATGATAGCTCTGAGAATTTGGAGGCACTATCTTGTGGGGTGAAACTTTGAGCTCAAAACAACCATCAAAGTTTAAAAAATCTCTTCACTCAAAGAGATCTGAATGCCAAGCCAAGGCGATGGAGTGAGTTTATGAGTGAGTACGATTTTGGTATTTCGTACATCAAGGGAAAGTAAAATGTGGTCGCAGATGCCTTGAGTAGGAGACCATGTATCTTCTCCTTGGTAACCTTAAAGGTCAATCTGAGGGAACATGTGTTGACACAACTCCAAGGAGACAGTTGGTATTTAAAGGTTACTTCAAACTTCTAGAGCAGGAGGAAGTTAGATCCAAAGTATGAAGGATATAGTTTGGAAATAGATGGGCTCTTAAGATATCGAGGAAGGATGTACATCCATGAGAATTGGGATATTCAAAGCATCATACTGAAGGAAGCACATAAAGCACTTTATTGTGTGCATCCGGGTGTGAAGAAGATGTACGCAGATATAAGGAAGCTCTTCTTTTGGGTAGGCATGAAGCGCGATGTAGTCCATTTCGTCACCAAGTGACTAGAATGTCAACAAGTGAAAGCCGACCACCATCACCCGACAGGCCTCCTACAACCACATGATGTTCCTATGTCCAAATGGGAAGTCATCTCTATGGATTTTGTTGTGGGGTTTCCGCTCACATCTCATAGACACAATGCCATACTTGTGATAGTGGATAAGTTAACCAAGAGTGCTCATTTTATTCCGGTTAGAGACACTTACGATGTCACTGATGTGGTACGTGTGTTTGTAAGCGAGGTTATCTGTTTGCACGGGATACCTAAGAAGATCATTTCAGATAGGGACTCTAGATTCACTTCTAGGTTTTGGACAAGTTTGCAGTCAGCGTTGGGGACTAGTTGAACTTAAGCACAACTTATCATCCTAAAACAGATGGGCAAACTGAGAGAGTAAATCAAGTCATGGAAGACATGCTTAGGATGTATGTCATGGATAATCAAACCCAGTGGGAGAAGTACTTACCTTTGGTAGAGTTTGCCTACAATAACAGTTTTCATAACTCCATTGGAATGCCACCCTACGAAGCTTTGTATGGAAGGCCATGTAGAATGCCATTGAGTTGGGATAGACTAGAAGACCAAGTAACAGTTGGGCCAAAATTGATTCAAGAGATGGAGGAACAATTGATTCAGATTAGGAAGAGACTAAAGGAAGCACAGGATAGACAGAAAAGTTATGAGGATGCACACAGGACCGACCG
The DNA here is from genome assembly GCA_009831015.1 of Picea engelmannii. NCBI lineage: Eukaryota > Viridiplantae > Streptophyta > Pinopsida > Pinales > Pinaceae > Picea > Picea engelmannii. Next base: position 463,353 of record ML792806.1, read on the forward strand.
AAGTTATGAAGTAGGAGACCAGATTTTCATTCATATCAGGCCTAATAAGAGTACCATACAGTTCGGGAAGGGGACAAAGTTGTCACCTCGATTTATAGGACCATTTAGAATCCAAAAGAAAATTGGACCCATTGCCTATTGTCTCGTACTTCCACCCCACTTGAATAAAACTCATAATGTATTTCATGTATCTATTTTATGTCATTATGTTGCTGATAAATCACATAAACTAAATTGGAAGGAATTGCAGGTATCGGACGTGGGAAATCTCATGGTAGAACCATTACGCATATTGGACCGTAGAGTCCGACAGCTCAGGAACCATCTGGTAGACCAAGTTAAGGTCCAATGGGACAAGTATAGTCCAGGATCTGCTACTTGGGAAGATGCCGAGACACTATGACGAGACTATCCCTCACTTTTTTGACCACCTCGAGAATATGTTTCTCGAAGGTGGGGTGTGTGTAACACCACCTTTTGACTTAGACAACCAGGATTACCTAAGGCCTGTATACTTTATTTTCTAGTCACAGTGAAACTATTAAGTGATACACTTAAACTTTAAAATGTATGAACTTTTATGAATGTTTAAATGTTATTGATGACGATGTATATAATGCAATCTTCCATGTGAATGTAGGTTTTATGAATGTTAAATATTATGGATGATGATGTATGTAATGCGATCTACTATGAGAATGTAAATTTTATGAATGTTTAAATGTTATTGATGATGATGTATAGGATGCGACATATTGTGAAAATGTGAATTTAATGAATGTTTAAATTCTACTAGAATGATGTTGGATATGATGCAATTTATTTTGGTAAATGATAATCTTATGAATGGGTGTCAAAATTGAATTATGGGGTATTATGAGATCTATTTCTAACTTGAAAACTTTGATGATAAGTTGTTGGTACATGGATACCAAATTGAAATAATGATTGTATGCAATTACATGATGAAAATACATAGAAATGTATGAGTTAGTGTTACAGACTAATCTGCAGGTCATGGGCTATGGGATAGACAAGGGATAATAAATGATGAAAGTGAATGTCATGACCACTAGCCGAGAAACATTATGGTATGAATATATGTATGTGAAATTATATTGGTTTGGATGCATTGCTATGATATGTGGACTAGTGCAGGATTTCAGGTGATGACACTGCCCAAAACCGAATAAACGATGACAAAACCCCCAGAAACACGGTGCCACTGTATAATCCATTGTAGGGTGTGGAACCTAGTTATGATTAGGAGGGGTGGAGGCATTTCCCACTGTGTATCCTCCGAAACCTGAAGTC